>OW203988.1:30728228-30930728 GCA_934047225.1 Ypsolopha sequella
TGTTGCTAATCTTAGTGCGCAGTCTGTTGCTAATCTTAGTGCGCAGTCTGTTGCTAATCTTAGTGCGCAGTCTGTTGCTAATCTTAGTGCGCAGTCTGTTGCTAATCTTAGTGCGCAGTCTGTTGCTAATCTTAGTGCGCAGTCTGTTGCTAATCTTAGTGCGCAGTCTGTTGCTAATCTTAGTGCGCAGTCTGTTGCTAATCTTAGTGCGCAGTCTGTTGCTAATCTTAGTGCGCAGTCTGTTGCTAATCTTAGTGCGCAGTCTGTTGCTAATCTTAGTGCGCAGTCTGTTGCTAATATTAGTGCGCAGTCTGTTGCTAATCTTAGTGCGCAGTCTGTTGCTAATCTTAGTGCGCAGTCTGTTGCTAATCTTAGTGCGCAGTCTGTTGCTAATATTAGTGCGCAGTCTGTTGCTAATCTTAGTGCGCAGTCTGTTGCTAATCTTAGTGCGCAGTCTGTTGTTAATCTTAGTGCGCAGTCTGTTGCTAATCTTAGTGCGCAGTCTGTTGTTAATCTTAGTGCGAAGTCTGTTGCTAATCTTAGTGCGCAGTCTGTTGCTAATCTTAGTGCGCAGTCTGTTGCTAATCTTAGTGCGCAGTCTGTTGCTAATCTTAGTGCGCAGTCTGTTGCTAATCTTAGTGCGCAGTCTGTTGCTAATCTTAGTGCGCAGTCTGTTGCTAATCTTAGTGCGCAGTCTGTTGCTAATCTTAGTGCGCAGTCTGTTGCTAATCTTAGTGCGCAGTCTGTTGCTAATCTTAGTGCGCAGTCTGTTGCTAATCTTAGTGCGCAGTCTGTTGCTAATCTTAGTGCGCAGTCTGTTGCTAATATTAGTGCGCAGTCTGTTGCTAATCTTAGTGCGCAGTCTGTTGCTAATCTTAGTGCGCAGTCTGTTGCTAATCTTAGTGCGCAGTCTGTTGTTAATCTTAGTGCGCAGTCTGTTGCTAATCTTAGTGCGCAGTCTGTTGCTAATCTTAGTGCGCAGTCTGTTGCTAATCTTAGTGCGCAGTCTGTTGCTAATCTTAGTGCGCAGTCTGTTGCTAATCTTAGTGCGCAGTCTGTTGCTAATCTTAGTGCGCAGTCTGTTGTTAATCTTAGTGCGCAGTCTGTTGCTAATCTTAGTGCGCAGTCTGTTGCTAATATTAGTGCGCAGTCTGTTGCTAATCTTAGTGCGCAGTCTGTTGTTAATCTTAGTGCGCAGTCTGTTGCTAATATTAGTGCGCAGTCTGTTGCTAATCTTAGTGCGCAGTCTGTTGCTAATCTTAGTGCGCAGTCTGTTGCTAATCTTAGTGCGCAGTCTGTTGCTAATCTTAGTGCGCAGTCTGTTGCTAATCTTAGTGCGCAGTCTGTTGCTAATCTTAGTGCGCAGTCTGTTGCTAATCTTAGTGCGCAGTCTGTTGCTAATCTTAGTGCGCAGTCTGTTGCTAATCTCTGGTTGTTACCAAATGCTCAAAATTATGAATATACTTTCAACTCGTACTTTGAAACTATGCTCACAAAAACTTCCAATGTTAGTAAGGGTTAAGGTACTATACTAAGTCAAACAGACATCTCTTTAATGTGTCTAAGATCCAAGTATCTTCTGAAACAGTCCATAACCATTTACGGTTATTAGACAAAACTAAAGGACCTGGTTGTGATCGTTGTAATCTTCTTATCTCATTGTGCTGAAGCTTTATCAGTACCCCTCGCAATTATATTCAATAAATCTGTACAATCTGGAGTATTCACATCTATCTGGAAGCAAGCTTTTATAATTCCTATTCATACGAAAGGATCTAAGTCACACATTGATCATTATCGTCCTATTTCAAAACTAAATAAGCGGCAGTAGCTCAGGACAGTGGTGGTGGCTCAGTCGTAGAACACTGGTCTCAATCTTGAAACCCAGATTCGATCTCCGGTCGGGCATGCACCAATGAGTTTTTCGGAATTTATCTGCATAGTGTTTGTTCTTACTTGCCACTTGCTGAACGGTGAAGGAAAACATCGTGAGGAAACCTGCATCCCATAAAGAAAGCGTGTATTTGTGTCCGAAGTACGGCAATAGCATTTACTATGGCAATAGAGCTCACCACTCATTACGTTGAGACGTAATAATCGTCGGTGTAACGCGGGAGTACCGAGTGTAGACTGTGACTTGCATTTCACAGTTTACATTTCTTTTAATAATATTACTTTAAAAAACCAGCCAAGTGCGAGTCGGACTCGCGCACGAAGGGTTCCGTACCATTATTTATAAAAACGGCAAAAAACATGTCTGTTGTATGGGAGCCCCCTGAAATATTTATTTTATTCTGTTTTTTAGTATTTGTTGTTATAGCGGCAACAGAAATACATCATCTGTGAAAATTTAAACTGTTTAACTATCATGGTTCATGAGATACAGCCTGGTGACAGACGGACAGACAGACAAACGGACAGCGGAGTCTTAGTAATAGGGCCCCGTTGGTTATCCTTTGGGTACGAAACCCTAAAAAAGCATGAATTTCACGAATAAAGCGATTTTGTTTCCATATTTCAAAACCGATTGAAACAAAACCAACCCACACAGATACTAACTATAAAAAACATCTTTATTATATAAAGAAATTACAGTTAATGTCCTAATGTAGCCGTGATTTCAAAATAACTGAAGCTTTGCGTGCGCGGCATCTGATTAAAGCAGGATAGACAGTTAAATAACAAAAGCTGTATGTATAGCTTACGTTAAAAAGCTTTTTTGTAAATCTAAAGTTATATTTATTTAGTTTAGTTTTATTTAATATATTTAGAATGTTTTATAACAAGTAAGGAAACTGTAGGTCTACATTATAATAATATTTTGTGTTATGTATAAATATATAAGACTGTTTGTTTCTTGGAAAATAAAAAAAAAAAAAAAAAAAAAAAAAGCGTTAGAGCAGGACTGAATTTTAGCATTGTGCATTATTTTAATAATAATTATTTTGTGTTAGTCCGTCCGAGTTGACTGCCTCCGTTACTGTGGCCGTGTATCACCTATTCTAACTCACACAGCTGCACATTCATTTGTGTTCAATATGTGTATACGTGTATATGTATACGTCAAGCTGTTGGTCGAAGTACAGCTACCTATAGGGCTCACCACCTATGTCACGTTTGTACGGCTACCTATAGGGCTCACCACCTATGTCACGTTTGTACGGCTACCTATAGGGCTCACCACCTATGTCACGTTTGTACGGCTACCTATAGGGCTCACCACCTATGTCACGTTTGTACGGCTACCTATAGCTTAGGGCTCACCACCTATGTCACGTTTGTACGGCTACCTATAGGGCTCACCACCTATGTCACGTTTGGGAATTTTGTTCTGAGCATTTGGAACGCAATCATTGTCAGTGGCCAGCGGATGGGGATTTACTTAGCCGGGAATAGAGGAGATTTAATCCAGCAAGCAAGCTTTGTGGGGTGGGGTAGGGGGATATTACCGTTTTGGACCAGTCATTTTTGCAAATAACTTGTTTCAACTGCACTCCACTTCGAGTTTGCCGAGCATGTAGTTGGAAGCATGTTGGAAGCATGTAGTTGGAAGCATGTAGTTAGAAGCGCTAGGCTGGACGAGTGGGGACAATATGCTCTTGCGGAGGCACTGACTCGCCGTGCAGATGCAGTAGATGACTACGGATGTATGTCCCTCACCCTTATCTCCGAAACTGGTAGACCCAAAACTATGAAAAAAATGTCGATTATAGATCGTAATTTGCCAATTACAGGAAAACTAAAGCAATAATTTTTTTTTTGCAAAAATGAAAAATATAAAAAAGTAAAAAAAATAAAAAATATTTTAAGTATAAAAATATTATATGTCTACCAAATTGTAAAAATTAATAGTTTGGCTTTATTTAATTGCATCTATTTCGAGAAATCCTTGAAAAACCATAAAAAATTGTATGTCCCGCCACCCCTTATCTCCAAAACTGGTGGACCAAAAAATATGAAAAAAATCATGGTAGTATGTGTTTTTGTAAAGATTTCAGGAAAATTAAAGCAGTTGAAAATTTCACGAAAAAAAATGAAAATATTAAATTTATCATCCACAATACGAATCCCTAGGTACGCGAATCTGACTCGCGCTTGGCCGTTTTTTTTTGTTTTTCATATTTTTCAGTCATCCAGTTTCGGAGATATGGGGAGGGCATACAATGTTTTATAGTTTCTCAAAGATTTCTCGAAATCAGTGCCATTAAATATAGATGTACATATTTTTAAATCAGCTCTTTAATATCTAAAATTTGATATCCATATTGTATTTTTAGGATTTTATCTTTTTGAAACTATGACAGAAATAAATTTCTATGTTTGAACACTTGGCGATTTATCCATCGCAAGGAGATATAAATTAACATTATATCATTGCAGTATAGAAACGCAGAAATAAAAGTAAATCTGGATGTGAGGAGCTCTGAACCGGGAATCGAACCCGGGACCTCTCGCTTGCCGGGCGATTGCTCTAACCTCTGAGCTATCCAGGTCTCAACACAACTCGTGAATTTACCGATGTGCTTTCCCATACTGCAATGTTATTTATAGATACCCACTTTATAGTGAGCCACTTGGCGCCTAGAGGACGCTAGTGTATTCAAAGCTAGTCAAAGACCATTATGCCCTACCGTCACCTGTTACAGTATCGGGTAGTGAAGAATACACATTTCTCTTATCGAAACTATGTCAGAAATAAATTTCTATGTTTGAACACTTGGCGATTTATCCATCGCAAGGAGATATAAATTAACATTATATCATTGCAGTATTTACGTCCTCTAGGCGCCAAGTGGCTCACTATAAAGTGGGTATCTATAAATAACATTGCAGTATGGGAAAGCACATCGGTAAATTCACGAGTTGTGTTGAGACCTGGATAGCTCAGAGGTTAGAGCAATCGCCCGGCAAGCGAGAGGTCCCGGGTTCGATTCCCGGTTCAGAGCTCCTCACATCCAGATTTACTTTTATTTCTGCGTTTCTATACTGCAATGGTATAATGTTAATTTTTATCTTTTTGTTTATTTCGTATTGGAAATATTTTGAATAAATTTTCAAATTTTTTTATACATCCTGTTATGTCGGCAGCATTAATTTACCAAACTACTTTTTGTTATGAGGCTGTGACATACAGACGGATGGACGGACAACGGAGTCTTATCATAAAGGTTCCTTTTGTACCTTTTAGGTACTACGGAACCCTAAAAACATAAGAAATTTATTTGTAATAAGAAATTAATTTATCCATCGTCAAAAAAAAAAGGTTATTATAAATTTCTTTTCACGAACTACGAATCCCCTACCAACATTTTCTTATTTTCAAGCACTCAATACGAAAATGCTGAAGTCGATCACGGAAGTGATGTACAGTGGGGACCACATCAAGCTATACACTTGCAGTACGATATAAGCCCCTACAGAGAAGAATATAAGATACTATAGGTACAAAGTCCAATGTGTCTTACTTGATGCGGTCTCTACTGTACAAGTTTACACTGAATTTATACGAGGCGCGAACATAGAAGTATCCACTTTTGGTCCTACATGACCCCCATACCAGGCGCGACCATAGAAGTATCCACTTTTGGTCCTACATAACCCCATACGAGGCGCGACCATAGAAGTATCCACTTTTGGTCCTACATGACCCCATACGAGGCGCGACCACAGAAGGATACACTTTTGGTCCTACATGACCCCATACGAGGCGCGACCATAGAAGTATCCACTTTTGGTCCTACATGACCCCCATACGAGGCGCGACCATAGAAGGATACACTTTTCAAAATAAATTTCACCAAGACAATGCGCACGTGCACACGTGCATCACCACTATGGCCAAATTTCAATAACAGTATTTTGTAGCTAGGCTAATTACTTATCATCCCACCCTTGTATCAAAAAAACAGTTAGCGGGAAAATGATTTGATATTAAACTATTATAATGTTTGATTTAATCCAAATATACGAACAACAGTAACTTGGTAACAGAAAAATAATAACTTCTTATACACTGACCATTAGTGGTAATGTGTATAATTTAAGATACAGACAATCAACTTTGTTTTTGTGACTTTACTCACTTAATGACTTGGTACAAAAAATATAAAATAACATTTACATAATCATATTTCAAACAATAAAAAGTTATAACTGAAAAGAGACGTTAAATATATATACTATTGCAGCGTTATTATCATCTTGTTAATAATGATATTACAGTAATACATTTGGATGGCTATATACCGTACATACTATATACCGTACATACTATGGAAATATAAATTTATTTAATTTGAAAAGGGTAAGTACATAAGATAGAATAACATGTATTTACAAAGGAGTTGAAGAATGAGAGGTCAGCTTGGCTGTATTACATTTGAAGAATGAGCGGTCAGCTTGGCTGTGTTACATTTGAAGAATGAGCGGTCAGCTTGGCTGTATAACATTTGAAGAATGAGCGGTCAGTTTGGCTGTATAACATTTGAAGAATGAGCGGTCAGCTTGGCTGTATTACATTTGAAGAATGAGCGGTCAGCTTGGCTGTATAACATTTGAAGAATGAGCGGTCAGCTTGGCTGTGTTACATTTGAAGAATGAGCGGTCAGCTTGGCTGTGTTACATTTGAAGAATGAGCGGTCAGCTTGGCTGTGTTACTTTGCCAGAAATGTTTAAAACTTGTTTTTTCTTCTATTTTAACCTTTGTATAATTTTAATGTGTTTAGTTTTAAGTATTTTTTTGGCAATAAACCTTTTTTACTTTTACTTTACTTTACTTTACTTTAAATTTAAAGAATGAGCGGTCAGTTTGGCTGTGTTACATCTGAAGAATGAGCGCTCAGCTTGGCTGTGTTACATTTGAAGAATGAGCGGTCAGCTTGGCTGTGTTACATTTGAAGAATGAGCGGTCAGCTTGGCTGTGTTAAATTTGAAGAATGAGCGGTCAGCTTGGCTGTGTTACATTTGAAGAATGAGCGGTCAGCTTGGCTGTGTTACATTTGAAGAATGAGCGGTCAGCTTGGCTGTGTTACATTTGAAGAATGAGCGGTCAGTTTGGCTGTGTTATATCTGAAGAATGAGCGGTTAGCTTGGCTGTGTTACATTTGAAGAATGAGCGGTCAGTTTGCCTGTGTTACATTTGAAGAATGAGCGGTCAGTTTGGCTGTGTTACATTTGAAGAATGAGCGGTCAGTTTGGCTGTGTTACATTTGAAGAATGAGCGGTCAGTTTGGCTGTGTTACATTTGAAGAATGAGCAATCAGCTTGGCTGTGTTACATTTGAAGAATGAGCAATCAGCTTGGCTGTGTTACATTTGAAGAATGAGCGGTCAGCTTGGCTGTGTTACATTTGAAGAATGAGCGGTCAGCTTGGCTGTGTTACATTTGAAGAATGAGCGGTCAGTTTGGCTGTGTTACATCTGAAGAATGAGCGCTCAGCTTGGCTGTGTTACATCTGAAGAATGAGCGGTCAGCTTGGCTGTGTTACATTTGAAGAATGAGCGGTCAGCTTGGCTGTGTTACATTTGAAGAATGAGCGGTCAGTTTGGCTGTGTTACATCTGAAGAATGAGCGCTCAGCTTGGCTGTATTAAATCTGAAGAATGAGCGGTCAGCTTGGCTGTGTTACATTTGAAGAATGAGCGGTCAGCTTGGCTGTGTTACATTTGAAGAATGAGCGGTCAGTTTGGCTTTGTTACATCTGAAGAATGAGCGGTCAGTTTGGCTGTGTTACATTTGAAAAATGAGCGGTCAGTTTGGCTGTGTTACATTTGAAGAATGAGCGGTCAGTTTGGCTGTGTTACATTTGAAGAATGAGCGGTCAGTTTGGCTGTGTTACATTTGAAGAATGAGCGGTCAGTTTGGCTGTGTTACATCTGAAGAATGAGCGGTCAGTTTGGCTGTGTTACATCTGAAGAATGAGCGGTTAGCTTGGCTGTGTTACATTTGAAGAATGAGCGGTCAGCTTAGCTGTGTTACATTTGAAGAATGAGCGGCCAGCTTGGCTGTGTTACATTTGAAGAATGAGCGGTCAGTTTGGCCGTGTTACATCTGTAGAATGAGCGGTTAGCTTGGCTGTGTTACATTTGAAGAATGAGCGGCCAGCTTGGCTGTGTTACATTTGAAGAATGAGCGGTCAGTTTGGCTGTGTTACATCTGAAGAATGAGCGGTTAGCTTGGCTGTGTTACATTTGAAGAATGAGCGGTCAGTTTGGCTGTGTTACATTTGAAGAATGAGCGGTCAGTTTGGCTGTGTTACATTTGAAGAATGAGCGGTCAGTTTGGCTGTGTTACATTTGAAAAATGAGCGGTCAGTTTGGCTGTGTTACATTTGAAGAATGAGCGGTCAGTTTGGCTGTGTTACATTTGAAGAATGAGCGGTCAGTTTGGCTGTGTTACATTTGAAGAATGAGCGGTCAGTTTGGCTGTGTTACATTTGAAGAATGAGCGGTCAGTTTGGCTGTGTTACATTTGAAGAATGAGCGGTCAGTTTGGCTGTGTTACATTTGAAGAATGAGCGGTCAGCTTGGCTGTGTTATATTTGAAGAATGAGCGGTCAGCTTGGCTGTGTTACATTTGAAGAATGAGCGGTCAGCTTGGCTGTGTTACATTTGAGGAATGAGCGGTCAGTTTGGCTGTATTACATCTGAAGAATGAGCGGTTAGCTTGGCTGTGTTACATTTGAAGAATGAGCGGTCAGCTTGGCTGTGTTACATTTGAAGAATGAGCGGTCAGTTTGGCTGTGTTACATTTGAAGAATGAGCGGTCAGTTTGGCTTTGTTACATCTGAAGAATGAGCGGTCAGTTTGGCTGTGTTACATTTGAAGAATGAGCGGTCAGTTTGGCTGTGTTACATTTGAAGAATGAGCGGTCAGTTTGGCTGTGTTACATTTGAAGAATGAGCGGTCAGTTTGGCTGTGTTACATTTGAAGAATGAGCGGTCAGTTTGGCTGTGTTACATTTGAAGAATGAGCGGTCAGTTTGGCTGTGTTACATCTGAAGAATGAGCGGTCAGTTTGGCTGTGTTACATCTGAAGAATGAGCGGTTAGCTTGGCTGTGTTACATTTGAAGAATGAGCGGTCAGCTTGGCTGTGTTACATTTGAAGAATGAGCGGCCAGCTTGGCTGTGTTACATTTGAAGAATGAGCGGTCAGTTTGGCTGTGTTACATCTGAAGAATGAGCGGTTAGCTTGGCTGTGTTACATTTGAAGAATGAGCGGTCAGTTTGGCTGTGTTACATTTGAAGAATGAGCGGTCAGTTTGGCTGTGTTACATTTGAAGAATGAGCGGTCAGCTTGGCTGTATAACATTTGAAGAATGAGCGGTCAGCTTGGCTGTATAACATTTGAAGAATCAGCGGTCAGCTTGGCTGTATAACATTTGAAGAATGAGCGGTCAGCTTGGCTGTATAACATCTGAAGAATGAGCGGTCAGCTTGGCTGTATAACATTTGAAGAATGAGCGGTCAGCTTGGCTGTATTACATTTGAAGAATGAGCGGTCAGCTTGGCTGTATAACATTTGAAGAATTAGCGGTCAGCTTAGCTGTATAACATTTGAAGAATGAGCGGTCAGCTTGGCTGTATAACATTTGAAGAATGAGCGGTCAGCTTGGCTGTATAACATTTGAAGAATGAGCGGTCAGCTTGGCTGTATAACATTTGAAGAATGAGCGGTCAGCTTGGCTGTATAACATTTGAAGAATGAGCGGTCAGCTTGGCTGTATAACATTTGAAGAATTAGCGGTCAGCTTAGCTGTATAACATTTGAAGAATGAGCGGTCAGCTTGGCTGTATAACATTTGAAGAATGAGCGGTCAGCTTGGCTGTATAACATTTGAAGAATGAGCGGTCAGCTTGGCTGTATAACATTTGAAGAATGAGTGGTCAGCTTGGCTGTATAACATTTGAAGAATGAGCGGTCAGCTTGGCTGTATAACATTTGAAGAATGAGCGGTCAGTTTGGCTGTGTTACATTTGAAGAATGAGCGGTCAGTTTGGCTGTGTTACATTTGAAGAATGAGCGGTCAGTTTGGCTGTGTTACATTTGAAGAATAAGCGGTCAGTTTGGCTGTGTTACATTTGAAGAATGAGCGGTCAGTTTGGCTGTGTTACATTTGAAGAATGAGCGGTCAGTTTGGCTGTGTTACATTTGAAGAATGAGCGGTCAGTTTGGCTGTGTTACATTTGAAGAATGAGCGGTCAGTTTGGCTGTGTTACATTTGAAGAATGAGCGGTCAGTTTGGCTGTGTTACATTTGAAGAATAAGCGGTCAGTTTGGCTGTGTTACATTTGAAGAATGAGCGGTCAGTTTGGCTGTGTTACATCTGAAGAATGACCGGTCAGTTTGGCTGTGTTACATCTGAAGAATGAGCGGTCAGCTTGGCTGTGTTACATTTGAAGAATGAGCGGTCAGTTTGGTTGTGTTACATCTGAAGAATGAGCGGTCAGTTTGGCTGTATAACATTTGAAGAATTAGCGGTCAGCTTAGCTGTATAACATTTGAAGAATGAGCGGTCAGCTTGGCTGTATAACATTTGAAGAATGAGCGGTTAGCTTGGCTGTGTTACATTTGAAGAATGAGCGGTCAGTTTGGCTGTGTTACATTTGAAGAATGAGCGGTCAGTTTGGCTGTGTTACATTTGAAGAATGAGCGGTCAGTTTGGCTGTGTTACATTTGAAGAATGAGCGGTCAGTTTGGCTGTGTTACATTTGAAGAATGAGCGGTCAGTTTGGCTGTGCTACATCTGAAGAATGAGCGGTCAGTTTGGCTGTGTTACATTTGAAGAATGAGCGGTCAGTTTGGCTGTGTTACATTTGAAGAATGAGCGGTCAGTTTGGCTTTGTTACATCTGAAGAATGAGCGGTCAGTTTGGCTGTGTTACATTTGAAGAATGAGCGGTCAGTTTGGCTGTGTTACATTTGAAGAATGAGCGGTCAGTTTGGCTGTGTTACATTTGAAGAATGAGCGGTCAGTTTGGCTGTGTTACATTTGAAGAATGAGCGGTCAGTTTGGCTGTGTTACATTTGAAGAATGAGCGGTCAGTTTGGCTGTGTTACATCTGAAGAATGAGCGGTCAGTTTGGCTGTGTTACATCTGAAGAATGAGCGGTTAGCTTGGCTGTGTTACATTTGAAGAATGAGCGGTCAGCTTGGCTGTGTTACATTTGAAGAATGAGCGGCCAGCTTGGCTGTGTTACATTTGAAGAATGAGCGGTCAGTTTGGCTGTGTTACATCTGAAGAATGAGCGGTTAGCTTGGCTGTGTTACATTTGAAGAATGAGCGGTCAGTTTGGCTGTGTTACATTTGAAGAATGAGCGGTCAGTTTGGCTGTGTTACATTTGAAGAATGAGCGGTCAGTTTGGCTGTGTTACATTTGAAGAATGAGCGGTCAGTTTGGCTGTGTTACATTTGAAGAATGAGCGGTCAGTTTGGCTGTGTTACATTTGAAGAATGAGCGGTCAGTTTGGCTGTGTTACATTTGAAGAATGAGCGGTCAGTTTGGCTGTGTTACATTTGAAGAATGAGCGGTCAGTTTGGCTGTGTTACATTTGAAGAATGAGCGGTCAGTTTGGCTGTGTTACATTTGAAGAATGAGCGGTCAGCTTGGCTGTGTTATATTTGAAGAATGAGCGGTCAGCTTGGCTGTGTTACATTTGAAGAATGAGCGGTCAGCTTGGCTGTGTTACATTTGAGGAATGAGCGGTCAGTTTGGCTGTATTACATCTGAAGAATGAGCGGTTAGCTTGGCTGTGTTACATTTGAAGAATGAGCGGTCAGCTTGGCTGTGTTACATTTGAAGAATGAGCGGTCAGTTTGGCTGTGTTACATTTGAAGAATGAGCGGTCAGTTTGGCTGTGTTACATTTGAAGAATGAGCGGTCAGTTTGGCTGTGTTACATTTGAAGAATGAGCGGTCAGTTTGGCTGTGTTACATTTGAAGAATGAGCGGTCAGTTTGGCTGTGTTACATTTGAAGAATGAGCGGTCAGTTTGGCTGTGTTACATTTGAAGAATGAGCGGTCAGTTTGGCTGTGTTACATTTGAAGAATGAGCGGTCAGTTTGGCTGTGTTACATTTGAAGAATAAGCGGTCAGTTTGGCTGTGTTACATTTGAAGAATGAGCGGTCAGTTTGGCTGTGTTACATCTGAAGAATGAGCGGTCAGCTTGGCTGTGTTACATTTGAAGAATGAGCGGTCAGTTTGGTTGTGTTACATCTGAAGAATGAGCGGTCAGTTTGGCTGTATAACATTTGAAGAATTAGCGGTCAGCTTAGCTGTATAACATTTGAAGAATGAGCGGTCAGCTTGGCTGTATAACATTTGAAGAATGAGCGGTCAGCTTGGCTGTATAACATTTGAAGAATGAGCGGTCAGCTTGGCTGTATAACATTTGAAGAATCAGCGGTCAGCTTGGCTGTATAACATTTGAAGAATGAGCGGTCAGCTTGGCTGTATAACATCTGAAGAATGAGCGGTCAGCTTGGCTGTATAACATTTGAAGAATGAGCGGTCAGCTTGGCTGTATTACATTTGAAGAATGAGCGGTCAGCTTGGCTGTATAACATTTGAAGAATTAGCGGTCAGCTTAGCTGTATAACATTTGAAGAATGAGCGGTCAGCTTGGCTGTATAACATTTGAAGAATGAGCGGTCAGCTTGGCTGTATAACATTTGAAGAATGAGCGGTCAGCTTGGCTGTATAACATTTGAAGAATGAGCGGTCAGCTTGGCTGTATAACATTTGAAGAATGAGCGGTCAGCTTGGCTGTATAACATTTGAAGAATTAGCGGTCAGCTTAGCTGTATAACATTTGAAGAATGAGCGGTCAGCTTGGCTGTATAACATTTGAAGAATGAGCGGTCAGCTTGGCTGTATAACATTTGAAGAATGAGCGGTCAGCTTGGCTGTATAACATTTGAAGAATGAGTGGTCAGCTTGGCTGTATAACATTTGAAGAATGAGCGGTCAGCTTGGCTGTATAACATTTGAAGAATGAGCGGTAAGCTTGGCTGTATTACATTTTTCCGCTTGGTTTCTATTTTTTAAATCGTAGCAGGTAAAAATTGATTTTCACATATAGATTTTTTTCCGTATAGCGGAAATGGATTTTTATACATTTATTTTTGCATGCATTATTGAGAAAATATTTTCCTATAAGCTATTGTCGAAATTTAATGTTGTATAAGTTAAATGGCAGTTTAGCTACTTATGTTTTGTGGTATTTTGTTGTGACTTTTGATACACATTTTTAAAGAATTCCTTTAGTATAGCATGGTCAAGAACTGACCATCTTTAAAATTAATAAACATAAAAATATCTTTACGACGCAAATGTAACTTCAATGTAACAACCTGTATACAGACAAGAAAATGTCAGAATTGTATGCTACGGAAACAAGGGTTTTATTAAAACGTATTGTGAAACTCCAGTTATAGCACGAATTCACTTTTTTGTAGTATTAAGCCCTTTTCCTTATTTGTCCCATTACCCCAAATAATTACTCTATATATAGCTATATAGCTGTAACTAAAGTTTGTGTGGTGCGCGGGCTGCTTGCGCGGGCTGCTGAGCAGCCCGCGTGTCTGGTGTATGTAGCACTGTTGTTAAAACTTTTTCGTTTTCATGACAGGTAACAGTGGTTTGCGTATTCTAAATACGTGTGTAAACAGAAATCAAATTTTTAATAATTATCAAGCGTCGAGAGCTGTCAGATGTGTCAACAAATGTCGTCGGTCATCGTCAGGTGTCGAAACTGTCATCGTTTCTATAATAAGCGAGTTGAAATACGGGTCGAAACGAGTTTCAAGCGAATCGGACGACTTTTCGCTTAAGTCATACTTAGACAGCTGTCAAATGTCAAAAACTGTCATTGATCGGAATGTGCATGTAACACCATAGTATTATAGTCATTATAGTCCAAACACGGGGAATCTAACTTCATCCTTTCCGGATGACCAATCAAAATTTTGCCGAAAAACTGTCAGTTGTCTAAAAATGTCAAATTTGAATACGGCACCATTATCAACAATCTTGAATGCCTCTTGATACCGAGTTTCATGCAAATCGGACCACTTTTTAGGACCTGTCAAAAAACTGTCAAAACCTGTCAAATATAATTTTTTTTCGTCAAATAGCCCCTTTCAAACCGATCACAATTTATCGTTCAAATTTGAACTCTCTAAGACCAGCCGTTCAGGAGATATGGCCGATCAAAACTTTGTTTTTTTTTTGTTTTTAATTATTTTTAAAACTAAAAAAGCCGCGCCCTTTGGGCTCGCTATAAACCCATACAAATGACACATCTCGGGAAAACAGTCAAAAGTCATGTCAAATGTCAGATTATTGCCCCATTCACTATTCGATGCTTGACATATCACCCATACATCACTATTATTTCAGAACACTCCTTCCAAGTAAACTACCATGTCAATGAGTGAGTTAATCAGTCACCTTTTTGTAATAAAATTGTATTATATTCAATCAATCAATAAGTTACCGGCAGTTTTTTGGGAAGCCACTTTTCTTAATCTATAGAGAAACATATGCTTATTTATTTAACTTATTAGGTCTACTAGGTTTATCTTTTCATTCTCACATAATTTGTCATCAATAGATACACCTAAAATAATTTTTAATTCAATCATGAGCCAAATTGGTCAAGGGGTTGCCGAAATATGGGGTTGTAAGAGGGGGTCCACGAGTACACAGTTCAAAGCGAACTACTAGTGTACAGGTAAATTATTAATAGATTGATCAACACCATGGATATAATATATATAAAGCTGTCTCATCTCTTAAATTTCAGATATTAAATGAAGTAGCTGCCAACAATTACCTAGATGCAGGATTTCTCATGACAGTTGCAGCGGAAGCACATCACCAGAACCGGAAGCAAACGTAGACCGACCAGAAGTGACGTCACGAGACACCGATGGCGGTCTCCAATAACTCCTGGTCCCAAGTGTACAACAGACTGTTCGTTGAATTAGCTGGTAGGTATTGCACAAGTGACGTCACGAGACACCGATGGCGGTCTCCAATAACTCCTGGTCCCAAGTGTACAACAGACTGTTCGTTGAATTAGCTGGTAGGTACTGCACAAGTGACGTCACGAGACACCGATGGCGGTCTCCAATAACTCCTGGTCCCAAGTGTACAACAGACTGTTCGTTGAATTAGCTGGTAGGTACTGCACAAGTGACGTCACGAGACACCGATGGCGGTCTCCAATAACTCCTGGTCCCAAGTGTACAATAGACTGTTCGTTGAATTAGCTGGTAGGTACTGCACAAGTGACGTCACGAGACACCGATGGCGGTCTCCAATAACTCCTGGTCCCAAGTTTACAACAGACTGTTCGTTGAATTAGCTGGTAGGTACTGCACAAGTGACGTCACGAGACACCGATGGCGGTCTCCAATAACTCCTGGTCCCAAGTTTACAACAGACTGTTCGTTGAATTAGCTGGTAGGTACTGCACAAGTGACGTCACGAGACACCGATGGCGGTCTCCAATAACTCCTGGTCCCAAGTTTACAACAGACTGTTCGTTGAATTAGCTGGTAGGTACTGCACAAGTGACGTCACGAGACACCGATGGCGGTCTCCAATAACTCCTGGTCCCAAGTTTACAACAGACTGTTCGTTGAATTAGCTGGTAGGTACTGCACAAGTGACGTCACGAGACACCGATGGCGGTCTCCAATAACTCCTGGTCCCAAGTTTACAACAGACTGTTCGTTGAATTAGCTGGTAGGTACTGCACAAGTGACGTCACGAGACACCGATGGCGGTCTCCAATAACTCCTGGTCCCAAGTTTACAACAGACTGTTCGTTGAATTAGCTGGTAGGTACTGCACAAGTGACGTCACGAGACACCGATGGCGGTCTCCAATAACTCCTGGTCCCAAGTTTACAACAGACTGTTCGTTGAATTAGCTGGTAGGTACTGCACAAACAGTATATGTATCTGATTCTGTGAAAACATCGAAAACAATATAGGTGTAACTTAGTGTACAATTTATTTCTGGTAAAATCGCATTTGTATCTCTGGTAATATTAAGTGCCCCCGCCGAGTCTCACAAAAAAAACGCGGAACGGCCGTACCATCCTTTTCTCGAAGCAACTCACGGCACTTTCAACCCCCCTGTATCTTCGTTGTGGGTAAAGCTAGAAGTCTGAAATTTCAGTTACCAAGAGTACGTACTGATCCTACTTCTGACCCCAAATTACAACTTTGTACCTATTTTTGATAACGAAATATCTCAAGTCTAAATTCCCTTATTTTGTCACTGACTGACTGACACATCATCAAAAGTCTAAAGGTGTTCTAACAGGCCTACAAACTTGAAATTTTGCATGCGGTTAGTGTTAAGTTTACATTGCAATAAAAAAATATAAAAATGTTATTTGCGGTTGGTAATTTAATATTTCCTTACAAAGTCTATACAAAATGTATGTTTCCAGCTGCATCTATAAATTTGTATTTCTGCTGCTTTGCATTAAAGACATCTACCACGAAAAATTCTACCTTTAAAGTAGTCTGCCTAAATTTTCAACTTGTAGGTACTTGTATGTATAACCGTTCTAACGATAGAGCTTTTGTTATAATAATCTGTGCTTTGGGTAAGGAACCCTAAAACACATTTAGTCTATTTAAGAAGAGAAATATCAACATTTCGTAAATAAGTCGCTATTAAACCGGATAAGTGCAAGTCGGACTCGCTCACGAAGGGTTCTGTACTACCATCACACAATATGGGTACGAAACCCCAAACCATTATGGTAAATACCAACAATAAAGATGACATAGCAACATAAAGGCGACAAAAAACAAGTCGCTAAAATGGTAGCGCCTGACAAACAAATCAGTACCTTTTGAATAAGGAACTCTAACATTTTTCTGCCCAAAATTGTTGTATTATAAAGATAGAGCTGAAACAAATAACGTCGAATAATTGGACCCCCCTTGGATTTCCATTTATTGAACTTTTTATTCTGTGATAGGGGCTATATTATTATTTGCCGTGATAGAGGACAAAGTAACATATATTATGTGAAAATATTTACGCGCTATATTCACCTATAACGGCTGAAGCTGTAGACCCCTGTGATAGATGGATAGACAGCGGAGGCTTAGTAATAGGGTCACGGAACCTTGGGATACGGAACCTAAAAATCAAGGTAACAGGTTATTTATCAAGTAAAGCTTACAGGAAAAGCGGCTAATGTTGTTTTATTTGTATATGCATCCTCTATGAAATGTCTATGTACTCGTGTGTCATTGAATAAAGACAATGTTTAGACTGACAAGCCTGCCTTTCACTTCATGGTCAAAAGAAATATTAACCTGCCTGTTGCATCTAATTGTTAATAATAATATATAATAATTATATATAATAAATAATAACTTACCGTAAAAATGAATATTGCAATGTAACCTGAAATATTGTCCACACCTAGTTGTCCCTATACCTGGAGATGGTTCATGTTGGTTCCATTCTTTGTCATTCTCTATGTATGGGAACATTGAGTCGTCGTATGACATTAGGTTTGCGGTAGTCGAGTATGTGGTAGCGCATTGGGATGAAATGCAACTTTGTACGTGTGACGAGCGTGGAGACACATTAACGCTGACCTGTCACTATATTTTATTAGAGAAATAAAGATGACTAATATAACCCATCTGGCGTAAAAGACCTTCGTCCTGTTAGTGTTCTACCGTATTTATCTAAAATACTGGAAAATGTAATATACTCTCAAACTACAGTTTATTTAGAATGTAATAAAATACTGCCAGAAGTACAGTCAGGTTTTAGAAGGGGAAGAAGTACAAACACAGCTCTGTTAGACGTCGTAGATAACATGCTCGCCGCACGAGATACTGGACAGGGAACTATTCTGGCTTTACTAGATTTTTCTAGAGCTTTCGATTGCATTAACATTAATCTTATGCTATCAAAGCTCTCATACTATGGGTTTGATGTTGCCACAGTCAGATGGTTTGATAGTTATTTGAGTGATAGACAACAGCAAGTGATATTGCAAAGACGTGATGGTAGCAGTCTTAGATCTCAAATTACTTCTATGGACCGTGGAGTTCCTCAGGGATCTATTCTTGGACCTCTTCTTTTTATATTGTATAGTGGTGACATCGTGAGTAATATATTAAACTGTCAATATCATATGTATGCTGATGACCTCCAGATATACATACATTGTACTCCCGCTAATGTAGATGATGCTGTAACAAAATTAAACGAAGATTTGGAACGTATTTCTTTGTGGTCTAACAAAAATTCTCTAGCTCTTAATCCTTCTAAATCAAAATTTGTGGTCCTCGGTAGTCGTCATCAAATCAAAAGCATATCTTCAGCTAATCCTACAGTTACTATCATGAACGAGTCAGTAGAAAGAGTGCATGAAGCTAGAAATTTGGGGGTTATTATCGACGAAGAACTACGCTTTGAAACTCACGTTGCTGAGCTAGCAAGAAACTGTTTTTACCGCCTTAGTGTTGTCTATCGCATACGTGACTTTCTCAAAGAAGAATTACGAGTTAGGCTTTGTGAGGCGCTCATCCTGTCAAAACTTAACTACTGCATTGCCGTTTTCGGCCCTTGTCTCTATGCCAAGACGATGCGCCTCATCCAGCGGGTTCAAAATGCCTGTGCTCGTTTTTGCTTTCATATACCTCCACGATCCCACGTAACTCCATTCCTTAACAACGCCAACATACTTAATATGAAAGGTAGACTGCAGTATCATCTCGCCTGCCTTCTGTTTGGAGTTGTTAAAACAGGTTCTCCAAAGTACTTATTTGACAAATTGAAATGGTCTGCCTCTTCATACAGTATGCGTAGTACTAGGGTAGGTTCTATTTTGTGTCCGTCACATAAATCTGCTGCATTCAGAGGTAGCTTTAGATATTCGGCGTCCAAGTGTTGGAATAATATTCCACCCCCTTTACGTACTTTGAAGTATAAGAACAACTTTAAATTAAAATTTAAAAAATATCTTCTCTCTTTGCAATGACAATCGCCAACCTAAAGTTTCAGACAGAAAACTCACGTTTCTTTCTTTATACACATCGTCTTTATAAATTAACTCCTTTCAATTGCAAGATAAACAATATCATTCAATAATAATATTTTCAATTATTTCTATTTGTTTTAAGCCAAAATTTTGCCTTTTTATTTATCCACTCACAATACTTTATATTTTAAATAGTTTATACTATGTGAATATTTATTTTTAATTATATATATGACATAAATAAATATTTAAATTTATATACGTACTTCTATTTTATTCGGATGCCGTGTACTGTTTCTGTGCTTGATATATAACTGCAGGCCCTAGCAGAATAACAGCGTTGCGGGATGTTACTGGTAACACCCGTAGCATATGCTGAGTTGGGGTCCTTTTTATTGCCACGACACATGACGTTCCATGTTTATATGTATCAGTGTGGTATTTGTCAATTTTATTTTTAGTTAAAAAGTTGTATTTAAAATGTGTTTTGTTTCGTGTGTGTTGTGGCATTTAAATAAATGATTCTTTATCTTTATCTTTATCTTTATCTTTAATATTAATACAGTCACTTAATGTTGGTAGGTAACTAATTAGGAAACAATAAATGATAAATTTGTTAAATAGGTGCTCCCATACTAACTAAAATAACAGACTTGGCTTTACATAAGATCTCACAACTTTTTACGGTGGAAAGATTGCATTGCGAGACTTGACATTTTTGTACATTTTATGTTTTTGATGGGATACTCTATTTCAGGTAATATCTCAATTAATTGAGATGCATTGATATACAATAGATGTCCTAGTTCTTCAAGCACACGTGTTGGGACTGTCACATTAAAATTGTAAATTTCAGACCCGAGAACCAATGACTGGTTCCTGATCCGGAGTCCGGTGCCAGGACTGACCATCATCGGGCTGTACCTGTTCTTCACGCTGAGCTGGGGTCCACGGTATATGGCCGACAAGAAACCCTTCCAGCTACAGAAGACACTCATCGTTTATAACTTCATACAAGTTCTACTCAGTTGCTGGCTCTGCTATGAGGTACGATGTTACTTATAACTTTAAGGTGCGGGGCTTGTATGCTCCGACTGCTTCTGCCAACGGTCCCCAACCTCCTACAATAATAGTAGAATGATTATTAGCTTCCTTTTACTACGCGCAGAAATTAACCCGAGACTTGCTACTGCTTATGCCCACGCTGTGCTACGGTTATACTTGCGTGTCGCTCGCACGTTCACGCGTCGTCTAAGCGAGATTTTTATCTTGGCTTATTTACGCTGATTTCTATACACACTAGACTGGTAAAAAGTTTCCTCTATAAGATTTTTGATTGATCCAAGCCTATTGAGAACATGCGTTAGAAGAAAGAGTGAAGTCAAACAAAAAGTTTTTTCTTCTTTTTCACTCAGTCAGGCTGTCATGATAGTCGGTGTACCTTTTACAAGAACTTTTTCTGAACCACTCATTGAAAAACATAGTCGCTTTCAGGATTCCTTTGTGTCCGTTTGTCTGTCAAGTCAAGACCCTCTTTATTAGGGGTTATTCACATCAGCTCGCGTAGTCCGTTGCGAGTTGCGTTGGACCACACTAAATGATCCCATCGGCTCGCTGGGTCGGATACAACTACAAAATGATTTTTTTTCCCAATGAACCACGTGAGCCGTTATTAATGAAATTATTTTTTATTGTTTTCATAATGAATCTTGATGTTTCATGTTATAAATAGCCCGAATTACCCTCTTCTGCAAAACGAAGACTGCTTCTACATCAGCGGCCCTAACCCACAGCAGCATGCCGAATGATATAATACTGTGAAAGTAACTAAAATTGACTAATCTAGCCGTATCTTCATCAGTAATTTGCCAAATGCGTCTATCAGCGTATGCGGCTGAACTAAGTCTTCCACAGAGAGCTTTTATATTGGGACCCCACTGAAGACGAGAATCTATTGTAATACCTAAAAACTTAGTTTCGATAACTAATTAAAGCTTGGACCCCTGCAAAAAGAAATCAACATCTACTTGAACTACATAATTTAAGTTAATACATTTCATCTTTTTTGCATTTAAAACTCAATCAAAAATTAGTGAAGGAGTTGATTTCACGTCGTCAAGAATATTTTTATATTGATTCACTTTAAAATTAAGTGAGGTGTCGTCTGCGAATAGCACTATCTCAGATAAGTGTTGAATTAAATAAGGAAGGTCATTTATGTATATTAAAAACAGTAAGGGCCCCAAAATGTAGCCCTGCAGGACACCTATTTTTACTAATGCTTCAGATGATTTTACTCCATTAATATCTATTTTTGAATTAGTTTACTAAAGTATGACTTCAATAATGCCAAAGATTTACTCCTTAATCCATTAGGATCCAATTTACATAAAAGTATTTCATGATTAACGCATTAGAAAGCTTTTGAGAGGTCACAAAATACACCAAACGCATCTTTCTTTTCTTCCCAGGCATCAAAATGTGCTTGACTTAAGCAAGTCTTGCGTCTGTGGTTGACCTCCCTCTAGTGAATCCGTATTGTTCACAGTAAAGCAACTAATTTAAATTAAAATGAGATAATAATTATAAAACGATTTTTTTCGAAAACTTTACTCAGTACTGGTAAAACTGGCATAGAAAGTGGTCATATTGGAAAGTAGTCATATAGGGAAGTGGTCATCCCAGACCGAAAGGGTCTATGGTTAGAAGAGTCCTCTTTGTCACCTGATTTGAAAAGAAGGATCAATTTACTCAACTTCAGGAAGGACACATCTATAGTACATTTATTAAAAATTGAAGCTAAATACGGAGCTATTCAATCTAATAACGGAACTAATAACTTAAACTGATAGGCCCCATAAGTCCTCGGTTTTTTTTAAGTGAAGTGATTTAAATGCTTTAATAATAACTAAATCTAAATTTCATTTTTAAATTTAAATTTCTAAATTTCATCCTAGAAATGCCTCATTTGCATTGTTTAGCACAGACAAACGTGAGGTTTAAATTGTTATCAACAACTTGAGAGAAACGTGCGCTGTAGTTTGGGACGGAATTTCAAATAGTATTATTAAGAAATTTAAGCACATTTTCATACTGCCTTTAACGCACATTTTCCAGCGATGTCTATCCAAAGGCATTTTTCCAAACATTTAAAGAAAGCTATTGTTATACCCATTCCCAAAACAGGCCCCAAAGATACTTTGAACAATTACAGGCCCATCTCACTACTACCATCGATATCTAAAGTCTAAAGGTCTCAACTTTTCGGCTATTTTACTTCCCAACCAGGGAACTATATCAATCCTGCAAAGTCCTAACAGTTCGCCAACTTTTCATTTTGAAAATAACTCTAATGCAGCATAAATACACACCATAAAACCCGGAAATAACAAACAAAAGACGCATGGACAAAGTCTACACTCATACACACGCACAGAACACGCTTTCGCACAAAATTCTTCTTATTTCTAGGCCCGTACCTTTACAATAAAATAAATAAAATAATCAACTTATACGACCTTACCAGCTTTAAATGCAAAAATAAATTCTCAGAATGGTTACAAAGTCTGTCCTACGATGATACGGAAAGCCTACTCTCTGTGGTAAATTAGATGTTGTAAGATGCTATAATTAGTTTAAGTAGATAGTTTATCTCGTTTAATTTTAAGGTTTTGTCTGAAACATTTAATTAATTCTTAAGTATACAAATTGTTATCTTTAATCTGACCTATTTATATTCTGACAAATTTTTAATGCCTAAAGTACAGGCTACTTTCATAGTTTAGTTTAGGCAATAATCTTTCATTAGCCGTAAGATGTTATTTTGAATGTACTAGTATTAAGTTCCTTTTACTAAAATAAATAAATATTATTATTATCTCCTATGTTACTCCCATTGGGGTTGAATTTCTAAAAATCCGCCTGATTAAGCACTTCTATTTTTTGTTTTATCCCCTTAGAAGTAGATTTTTCAAAAACGCTAAAACATGGCATTATTTATTTGTAAGCAATAGGCTAATTACCAATTTTTATGGTTTTAACTACAAAACAATTTTATTTGTTTCAGCCTCTATTTTTCATCCTTAGGGGTTGAATTTCTAAAAGTCCACTCTTATTTCTGGTGTCCATTATAAATGGAACCTCTGTGAACAATTTCAGCTTGCTAGGTGCAAGGTTTGGGCTGGGCGTTGATGAGTCAGTGGGTGAGTCAGTACTTCTCTTTTTATATACATATATTAATTGATTCATTAATATTATTGGAGTGAAAAAGTACCAACGAAAGTAAACATACTTCTAATACTTGCAATTTTTGTGTTATACGTACCTAACATGTGAGGAGTGCAGGCTGAAAGAACATTATGTCATTCTAAATTATTTTATAGCACACCGTGCGTAAAATGAACACTTTACGCACGCGCATAAAGTCGGCATTTTCCGCACTTGTACTATAAAAAATTATACGAAACTCGTGCGAGAAACTTTTTCTCGACTCGTGTGATTGTAGCACTCGCCTTCGGCTCGTGCCGCAAACTCACACTCGTCAGAAAACGTTTCATCGCTCTCGTATCGTAATGTACTAATTATATACAGCTTGAACACTCACGTGTGATTATTGTTGACTATATATGCCAACCATGCTGAATTTTTAATAATATTATTATGTCATTCCTCTTATTTTTACTAACATCAAAACACTTATTTCCTTTTACCTATTTATTTATTGGAGTGAGAAAGTTCTTACGAAAGTAAACACACTCCTAATAATTGTAATATTTGTTTCGTCCAAGAATATTTGTGAGGAATATAGGTTTACTGGAAATAAGGAAATAGTCAACGGTACTGCACAACTTTCCCAAAGAAACATTTATTCTGAAAAAAAAAGGTTTTCATACATTGTCCGATCTGCTGATAAAGGTCAATGTATGGAAAAGTGAAAGACGGGTGGCTTAGTAATAACACGATAAATGTGTAATTTTTTTTTACTTGAATACAAAATTTTGTCAATTAACAATTTAAATACAAAATTCCCAAGTGAATAAGTCGATGGCTTTTAATGCTGAGATATTAACAGCATTAGCAAATTAAAACATAAACATAAACATAAAAAGTATTTATTTTCCAACACAAAGTCACAATTGGTTTAAAGCAACTGGCTCCCAAAAAGTTAAAACTGAGATTCAGGAGCCAGTCTCTCCTCTTATTTATAAATTATGCAAATCAAAGTGTTAGCGTAATAATATTTACAAAAAAAATACAAACAGGAATGTGGTGAGTAGGTACATAGAAATCTTATAATATCATATTAGTGGGTTAGTATTACCATAAGGTTTTAATTTTTCCAAAAAGAAGGTAAATCTTATCAATTAGGCAAACTATGTAGAATAACAAATAGAAGAAAAAAGTATGAATTTGAGTATGAGGGTGAGTAATATGTGAATGGTATGTGGCTGAAGTGTGAGGATGAATGCGTTGTGTTTGAAGATGTGTTTGTATATAATAAAACTAAAAATATAATATACCTCGTTATATTTATTTTATAATTTGGAAGATTAGAGGGTCGAGCAAATCTTCGGTTTCCTTAAATGTTAAATTTTAAATCCAGTCCTTGATGGCAATTTTACATTGTCGCAGAGGAAGAGGGTAAATATTACTCTGTTTATTTTGTTGTATAGGCGGCCACTCAAGCTTAGATAATGGCGATTAGCCAATGCTGTTTTAAAGAAAGGAATTTTGCAGACAAGGTCATTGCGGCGCTTCTTTGTTATAAAGTTCGGATCATAAGCTAGAGAAGCATGTTTTCTTAGAACAACTTGAAGAATAAAGAGCTGCCTAACAGTCTGTACTTTGCATTCTTGATATAATAGTGTGGTAGGATATCGAAAAGGTTTATAATTCATTACCTTCAGGATAGCCCTTTGAGCTCTCTCGATGCTGAGAAATGATGAGATACCAGCACCTCCCCATGCAGCAATGCCGTATGTTAAGATGGATTGGGCTAGGGCATGATAAACCATTAGAAGAGTCTTTAGGTCGGCGCACGATCTAAGGTTCTTAAATATGTAAATTAGTTTCCTGACACGGGGTTTTAGGTATTCAAGGTGTTGTTTCCAGCTTAGAGTATTATCAATTAAAACACCTAGATATTTAACACTATCAGGTCTATTAAGATTGGAACATTGACAGTTTTGTTCCGAGCCAGAGCGATTGCAACTATGGGCTTTAAGATGGAACGAGTCAAGTGGGGGCTGGTTAGAAGCTCTAGCAGTAAATGTAATGAATTTGGATTTGTCAACATTTAGTGTTAGCTGGTTAACGGAGAACCATCTCATAACTCTCCCAATTGCGTGTTCAGCATGCTCATGTGCATCTTTCCAAGTTTTACCTTGAACAAGAAGTGCCGTGTCGTCAGCATAAGATATAACATTAGAATTTTGAATTTGAAGCTCACACAAATTATTAATATAAATTAGGAACAGGGTTGGTCCCAGAACACTGCCCTGTGGCACTCCGAACAATAATTTTTTATTCCTGCTCATAAGTCCATCAAAAGTCACACATTGAAAACGATTTGATAGATAGTCACGAAAAATATCATGAGCAAGGCCTCTTACTCCTGTAAAGAAATTAATATATTAACGGTTCCTTGTGAATATATTTACCAAGTCCTTAGATATGTCAGAAAAAATGTTGAGTCTTTCCCAAGGCTTGGTAAGCAACATTGTAAGGAAACCAGAAATAAGCATAAACTGGCTTTTCCAAAAATCAGACTCGCTAAGGTGAGTAGGTACCTCTTTTGTAGGACATGGTATAAGATTTTACAATAAACTTCCAAAGGAGGTCCTTACTTTGTCAGAGAATAAGTTTAAACTGTATATTAAGCAGGGCCTATTGAAAAAGGCATATTATAAAATAAATGAATATTTGGATGATGGTGAAGCATGGTGTTACAGTGATAATGATAGTAAGTTATAATTTAATTAAATAGTATAATTTCTTAACTTATGATTCCTCTAAGGTGTAAACATTAATTGATTACAGACTGTAAAAGGAAAAGGACTATATGAGACAGGTAGACAAAGATATATATGTTTTTCTTTTTTTCATTAACCTGAATTCCTGCTGTCTTGTATTTTCTTATCCCTTGGTTAAAGTAGATATAAGTCATATATTGTATAGCATAAGTTTTATGTTGAAAAAAAAGACATGATCTTGCTAAGTTTCTTGCCCTTCTTCTTAGCAAGACTAATCGAATGGGCGGAGGTAGGCATGTATTTATATATGTAACCTATTAGTATGTAGTATATAGGATGGGATTTGGTCGGCCGCCTGGATTCGTGCTGGGGGCTCGGTTGGTGATCATTGAACCTTGTTCCTGGGGCCGTATTTTTGGGTCGTTCGGGTTCGGTTCGCGTGCGGAAGTGTATGCCTGTCTCATCTTGCAAATGACAAGTTCTGGTGTGCAACGTGGGATGGGTATGTGCTTTCGCGCGTGGGTTGGGAACGAGCGATTCGGAAATGCGGCTCCTGGTCCCTGGCCGGGTCTCCGGTGTGGGTTCGGGCGGCTGATTGGATTTTACCTTGTATAATATATATTTTACCTATCATTTTAATCGTAAATATATTGCTACATAAATTAAATAAACCTTTAATTTAGTTCATGTACATTTATTATTTTATTACATATATTTTCTTTATTAGATTAAATTTGACGTGTAAAAAGTGTATATATCTATACCTGCTTTGCAAAATAAACTATTTGAATTTGAATTTGAATTTGAATTTGTTTGATGCAATCGATCAAGAAGTAAAGAAACAGAGACAGTGTCGAAGGCTTTAGAGATGTCAAGAAAAAATCCTACAGTCTTGATTTTATCATCTACAAATTCAATCACAGAGTTTGTTAGATTGAGTAATGCATCCTCCGTAGATTTACCAGTTTGAAATCCATATTGATTGTTCGATATTAGGTTATTTTTATTTAGAAATTTAACTAGTCTTGAATAAAGTACTTTTTATAGAGCTTTGGACAAAGTTGTTAGGACGGATATAGGCCTGCAGTTGTTGACACTGCCTCTGTCCCCCGCCTTAAGGGTCGGTTGCGCCAAACATGCTCTCGCGTTTGGACAATTTAGCATACTAAAACAAAATATTTGTTACAAATAAAATTTGTGTAGGTAGTTAAGGAGTTGAACTACATTACAATTTTTCTGATTTGACACAAGTATCACAATCATCGGGAAAAAAATCGGAAAGATCACTAAAATCACGAAAAACATAATTTGGCGTTGCAAACAGAAAAAAATTTTTTTTTTGTTCTAAATTGAAATATATTTTTTTTGCGTAAAGAGTTCAAAGTGCCTTATTCATATAATATATTAATATCTTTTTCCTTTCGTTATTTAAAAAGAAATACATAAACTTCCAAATTCTTTTGCGTAATTTTTCTGTACAGGAAAAATGTAGAATGTTTGAATATTTCTTTTAAAATAACGAAAGGAAATAAAAAATAAAAAAAATCTGGAAAGGCTACTTTCATTTCTTTGCTCTATAAAAAAATATTTTATTTTGTAGTTAGATCAGTAGACTGATCATACTAGTTCCAAAGCCAAATGACGTTTTTCGTGATTTTACTGATCTTTCCGATATTTTTTTTTGATGATTGTGACACTTGTGTCAAATCTGAGTAATTATAATGTAGTTCAACTCCTTAACTACCTACACAAATTTTATGTGTTAAAGATATTTTGTTTTAATATGCTAAATTGTCCAAACGCGAGAGCATGTTTGACGCAACCGACCCTTAAAGACAACAAATTGTATTGGGGAAGTATTTATTTTAATGGTTATTGCTTGTATATATTATATTTCGTAATATTAATTTTTATATGTTATTTAAATTTAAATTTATTTAATATTTCTAATATAAGTTATATGATAGGATGTGACATATCATCATATAGTTTAATTTTACTGAGAATTATCAACTGCTCCCTTGTCACCAGCTCATTCCCCACAGCCTGGAAAAATGCACATGTCATCCATCTTCCAAAGACTACAAACCCTTCATCGTTTTCTGAGTATCGTCCAATTTCCATTCTTCCTATCCTTTCTAAAGTTCTTGAGTCTTTAGTCCACAACCAACTTTCGTATTTCCTATCTAAAAATAGTTTACTCAATCACTTTCAATCTGGATTTCGCCCAGGGCATAGCACCGTCACGGCACTCCTAACAGTCTCCGATGATATAAGATTAGCTATTGACAATAAGAAACTGACTATACTCACACTATTGGATTTCAGTAGTGCATTTAACTGTGTAGACTTCGATGTACTCATTAGCATTCTTAGCTCTCTTAACGTTTCTCCTCTTGTCACAGAATGGTTTGATACTTATTTAACTCAAAATTCAAAAGGTTTATTTTGCAAAGTAGGCATATATAATACACGTTTTACAAGTCAAATTTTAATCTTATAAAAATATATGTAATAAAATAATAAATGTACATGAACTACTTAGATTAAATGTTTATTTAATTTATGTAGCAATATATATACGATTAAAATTATAGGTAAAATTATTATACAAGGTGAAATCCAATCAACCGCCCGAACCCATACCGGAGACCCGGCCAGGGACCAGGAACAAGGTTCAATGATTACCAACCAAGCTCCCAGCACGAATCCAGGCGGCCGACCAAATCCCATCCTATATACTACATAGTAATAGGTTACATATATAAATACATGCCTACCTCCGCCCATTCGATTAGTCTTGCTAAGAAGAACGGGCAAGAAACTTGGCAAGATCATGTCTTTTTTTTTAACATAAACTTATACTATACATCAAATTACTTATATCTATGATTTATATAAAAACGGCTCACCTCAATACGTGTTATGATCGGGAAAGCCGACCAGTTTCAGCAGATTTAGACTGCCTTCATCTGGGCGAGTAAAGACGTTTACGCGACGACGTTACGCCTCACACTGCGGGCTGCGGCTCGCAGGGCTCGGGATGACATCGATGCAGATGGTATTGGTGGTCGGACCGGTAGGGCGTCCGCACAATTAGTTACTTCCGGGCTTGCGTTACTAATTACCGGAGTGACACCAAACAACGATAAACACGCGGAACTTATAGTATCTACGTCACTTTCAGTAAAGTCTGTGAGTGATCCGGTAACTGTTTTTAGCACAGGTTTCCACACCGCGGGCAAAGCCCAACCACTGTCTCTATTGAAATTCGGACGTCGGCTTATTTCTATGGATTCGCGAATTTTACGTGGCACAAATAACTTTTCACGAACTAACACTTTCGCTTTATCGAATCTCATAAAATGTGTAGTATCCGAATTTACGACATGGTCTGCAACGGCGGATCCGTTGCAATCGAGTTTTCTCATGCATCTAATGTGTTCCGTCAGTCTGGTTGACACGTTCCGTCTCGTCTCACCGATGTAACTCTTGCCACAGTCACATGGGATGGAATAAACACCGGGGGTATTTAGTGGCTCTTTGTCCTTCGGCGAACGCAGTAACTGCCTTAATCTACTGGGTGGACGGAAAAATGTTTTAATGCTGTATTTCCGGTGAAGCAGATGTCCTATTTTATCCGTCACACCCTTCACAAATGGAAGATACACCGGAGCTCTTTCAACCACATGTGGGCGCTGATAGGTGGACTGGTTCGCTATCCGGTTACACTGCCTCCAATTGTAGCCATTACTCTCAAGTACGTTTCTGACATGACTGAGTTCAGCGTCCACATATTGCAGATCGCACAGACTCAGTGCTCTGTTAATAAGCGTACGAGGGACGGACGAGAGATGTTTCGGGTGATGGTGTGAGTCGGCTCGCAGGTATCGGTCTGTGTGTGTTTGTTTCCTGTACACCGTGTGTTCCAACCTGCCTCCGGGACTTCGTACCACCAACACGTCAAGAAACGGTAAAACACCATTGACTTCACTCTCACTAGTAAACGCTACTTTAGGATGGATAGAATTTAAGTGTGCTGTGATGTGTTCCACTTCATTACGATTGACAATGGCAAAAACATCGTCAACATAACGCCACCAGTATCTTGGAGTATACGGTGTATTCTGTAGAGCTTTTTGCTCAAACCACTCCATGAATATATTTGCTACTATCGGAGCTATGGGGGAACCCATAGCCACTCCGTCAGTTTGAAGGTAAAAATCTCCACGCCAGATCAGATAGCCGCTTCGAAGACAAAATTCTATAATGTTTATGTACTCTATAGGCATATCATTTTCCTTCAATAGGTCAGCGATGATATTTACTGTCTCTCCCACAGGTACATTCGTGAATAGGGAAGTGACGTCGAAGCTAACCATAAGTTCGTTGTCCTTTAAACGAACATCATCCAACATTTGAACGAAGTGTCTTGAGTCCTTCACATAGCTACTCGTTTTCCCCGTCAATGGTTGTAAAATGTTTGCCATATGACGTGACAAATTGTATGTCGGCTTTCCCGATCATAACACGTATTGAGGTGAGCCGTTTTTATATAAATCATGAATTATCCTCAAGTCTCATTTAATTCTATAATACTTATATCTACTTTAACCAAGGGATAAGAAAATACAAGACAGCAGGAATTCAGGTTAATGAAAAAAGAAAAACATATATATCTTTGCCTACCTGTCTCATATAGTCTATTTCCTTTTACAGTCTGTAATTAATTAATGTTAACTCTTAAGAGGAATCAAAAGTTAGGAAATTATATTAATTAATTAAATTATTATCTACTATCATCAAAATCAGTATCACTATATAACACCATGCTTCACCATCATCCAAATATTCATTTATTTTATAATATGCCTTTTTCAGTAGGCCCTGCTTAATATACTGTTTAAACTTATTCTCTGACAAAGTAAGGACCTCTTTCGGAAGTTTATTTTAAAATCTTATACCATGTCCTACGAAAGAGGTACTCACTTTGGCGAGTCTGATCTTTGGAAAAGCCAGTTTATACTTATTTCTGGTTTCCTTACAATGTTGCTCACCAAGCCTTGGGAGAGATTCAACATTTTTTCTGACATATCTAAGGACTTGGTAAATATATTCACAAGGAACAGTTAATATATTAATTTCTTTGAACTTTTCTCTTAATTAATCCCGGTGCTTCATATTATAAATAGCCCGAATTGCTCTCTTCTGCAAAACAAAGACTGCGTCTGTATCCACGGCTCTACCCCATAACAGCATGCCGTATGACATAATGCTGTGAAAGTAACTAAAATAGACTAGTCTAGCAGTATCTACATCGGTAATTTGCCTTATGCGTCTAACAGCGTATGCGGCCGAACTAAGTCTACCACATAGGGCTTCTATGTGGGGACCTCACTGAAGACGAGAGTCTACCGTAATGCCCAAAAACTTAGTTTCGTTAACTAACTCCAGCTTGGACCCCTGCAAAAGCAAATTACAATCCATTTCAATTACATTTGGTAACGTGAATTTTATACATTTTGTCTTTTTTGCGTTTAAAACTAAATTATTTACAGTAAACCAATCAAGCACCAGTGATAAAGGGGTAGGGGTCGCCTGCAGTGCATACGCTCAGACGAGGTTTCCTCGGAGTGGTGCCAACTAACTGCTGGCGTACCTCAAGGTGGTGTCCTCTCTCCTCTCCTTTTTTAAATTTTTATAAATTCTGTTTCCAATGTTCTTTCTTCGAACTACCATCTTTACGCAGACGATTTACAACTCTACCGCCACTTTGACGTAACTGAGGCAGATATTGCTATCTCAGAAATGAACAGTGATCTTTCAAACATTCACAGGTGGGCGAAGGCTTTCGGACTTTTCGTTAATCCCAAAAAAATCTCAAGCCATTATTTTCGGTAGCAGATATATGACTAACCTTCTCAATCAAACGGTAATTCCACAAGTATTTTATAACGATATCCCTATTGCCTACACTAAATCTGCAAAAAATTTGGATGTCATATTTGATTGTAATCTGACCTGGGCTGCGCATATTATTGAGGTCAGCAGGAAAGTCTTTGCCACATTTCATTCCCTTAAGCGTCTCCAGAAATTTCTCCCCTTTGAAACTAAAGTTACTCTCGCACAATCTCTACTTTTGCCGATCATCAACTACGCTGATGTCTGTTTTTTAGATGCCAGTCAGGAGCTGCTTGGTAAACTTGAACGTTTACAAAATCTGGGAATCAGGTTTATCTATGGACTAAGAAAATATGATCATGTATCTCAGTACCGTGAACAAATAAAATGGCTTCCCATTAAACAGCTTCAGTATGTTCATATCATCTGTTGCCTTTTCAACATTTTAAAGAGTCCCACTTCTCCTCCATACCTTCGCGATCGTTATTAGTATATTTTCCTTAGAGACAAGCAAGTCAGGTCTTATGCAGTCTCACTTTTAAAAACACCTTCTCATAACACCGGGGCGTATGGAAACTCTTTCATTGTTAAGTCCATCAAACTGTGGAACTCCTCACACTCACTCCTTCCTCACACTATCAGGGATAGCCCCTCTATTGGTGTATTCAAAAGGAAAATAAAAGAGCTCTATATATAATTTATATATAATTTATTGTGTATTTATTTACTGAATATGTATTGTTATATTTATTTATACTATGTAGGCATGCAAATTTTATGTAGTTTGTTATTATTTTTAACTAATTAGGTATCTACTATTACTTTAATCTTGTTTCTGTATAAGTATTATCGTGCACAATATGAATATCTTATTTATTTCAAATATCCTTATCTCCCTTGGTTAGCTGGAAGAAATCTCATTATTGAGATAAGCACGCTATTGTACATAACTTTTATTATATAATTTAGAATTAAGTTTTCTGTGTGCAATAAGAATAAACATATATATATATATATATATATATATATATATATATATATATATATATTAAAATCGGCAGCCTATAATATTTAGACACCATGGTAGAGAATACTGAATAGTATTAAGCTCGCCTATGTACGAAATTTTTATCTTGCGCATTAAAGAATATTATTATTATTATTAGTATTAATACATACAAACGCCGGATTGTTCAAGTAGACTCGGAGAACTTCAGTCGCTCGTTCAATAATGATTTTTGTGTGTCGTTTCAGGGCCTCGACGCAGGATGGCTGAGGCAGTACAGCTGGAAATGTCAACCGGTCGATTTCTCATCCACACCTGAGGCTCTTCGGGTATGATTTTTGATTTGAACAGTAATACAGCACTATTTGAAGCACGCATATTTGGATGTCACTCTACAATAATCCTAAAATCCCATTTCAAACCAATTCGCGTGTAACGCTGTGCTATCTGATACTTACTCGATTTGTTAGCACTTTTTATCCTCTCACAATTCTTATAGTTACAATTGGAACATTCGATACAATACATAGTAAATAATTAATAATTCTGGGCATACCTATATTTATTCGCAATTTACACACTTTCACAAAACATCAACTTTTTTAGTGTTAGAAGAATCATAAACGGTGTAACGATGTAAACGGACGTCTGTACGAAGTTATTTTAAGAAGGACAAAATTATGACCGTAATTTCATTATTTATTTACAAATCTTTGATCGAAATTTATTTACAAAAAGACAATTTACTTAAGAGAATGGACATTCACAAATATAATACAAGAAATAAAGAGAAATTAATAACACCAAAAATCAGACTAAAAAAGACGCAAAAACAAGGGAAATATATTAAATTAGTAATGTTTAACAAAATACCGACAGCTGTATCAAAGTTACCGCTCTTGGAATTTAAAACCAAGGTAAAACTTTTCTTGCAGAATAATCCATTCTACTCTATTAATGAATTCATGAATTTAAACATAAAGCCATGTTCATTTCCTAATTAGACATTGAAATTTATTTTTAATTAAGTTTGACATTTTTAATTTATTTTTAATTTTAATGTTAGTCACACATTTTTAGTAATGGATTTCATATGTGTACCGATTGTGTATGTACAATTGTACATATTTTGCATTTAATGTGATATTCATATTAATAATAACTGACAAACCTTTTATAACGGACTTTGTTATATGGTGAATAAATATCTTATATCTTATTATTATACTGCAGAAAACGTTCATCCAATTCTTGAATTTTCGCATTTAGTCACATTTATTTTATTTATATCTTTATTTCACAATTATTATTATTATTATTTGCAAAAACCAAATAATCTTCAAGTTGTTGTAAAATAAAATAATATCCTATTTTTATTGTAAAAAACAAAAAACTTACCTAAATTTAACCTTACTTTATTTGTAAAAACCAAGTAACATCTTCAAATTGTTATACGCTTATAATTATTGAGCACGCGATATGACGGCAGTGCTTTGTATCACCATAGGTTTTAAAAATAGCGGGAAGTGAAGAGAAATAATTACGAAGATGAAAGATCTGACCTTGGGAAGGAGCTGCATGCACCACAAACCACGCTTCGCCTGAGCCACCAAGTCTCTGGTGTTCTCCAAGATGGTTTTCTTCTTCCTCTTCGTGCCTGGTTGCGCTCTTCTCGGCTAATCTTCTTCGTAATAGTAATAGATGAAAATGAGGCGCACAGCGGGTGCGATCTCAAAATGGCGGGCGGTAGGGTCGAGGTAGGACCTAGTCGAATGACAATCAGCGTATACCTCCGGCGTGAAAGGCTTCTGATTGACGACTGACTGATTTGCGTCCAAAACTAAGCGGGTGGAGATGCAGCGAAAATGACAGTTGAAAAATATTAATTCACAACTACCCCGCAGTATGAGAGCCACAAGAAGTGGCGCGAACATTTGCCCCCGGCGTTAAAACCATTGGTTTTAAAATAAGAATAGAAAAGTAAAAATAAGACAGAGAATAACGAAATTTTGAAGCGGGGGCAAAGAAAGGAGTTATTGAGATGGGAGAGGGCAAAGACGCACGACAGGTCGTTTGTAAACACCTGTCGTCGTTTTGACAGAAGCTACCCTAATGACATTATCTTTGCCAGGGTATACAGCTACAATAACACCGAGCGGCCATTGAAGCGGTGGAGTGTTATCGGTAACTACAACGACAACAGATCCAATTTTGATTGGGTTGGAAGGTGTATTCCATTTTCCTCTAGACTGGAGAAGATGGAGATAATCATTCTTCCATCGCCTTGCGAACGATTCTACCATTTGATCAAGCAACGCGTAGCGACGTAATAAATTAACTGGCTCATCAGCCACCTTACAAGCGGGTAATTCTTTTAAAGGAGTTGACATCAGAAAATGTGCAGGAGTTAACGCGCTAAGTTCAGATGGATCTTCACTCAGCAGCGTAAGCGGACGAGAATTTATGACACATTCTATTTGCGTAACTACAGTTAATAATTCTTCGTAGGTCAACAGTTGAGTACCTACTACTCTATGCAAATGCGTCTTAAATCCTTTGACATATATCTCATAATGTCCCCCAAAATGTGGGCTACGTGGAATATTAAATTTCCATTGTATTCTATGATCGGCAAGTTCATTCGCGAAAGACGTTTTAAATTCTTCGGAGTTTGTCAAATTGTAAATTTCTGAGAGGGCATTTCTAGCGCCTACAAAGTTCGTAGCATTATCTGAATATACGAAAGACACTGCTCCACGTCTAGATAAAAAACGTTTGAACGCGGAAAGAAAAGTGTTCGTGCTAAGATCAGTTGCCAATTCAACGTGAACTGCACGAGTCACCAGGCATACAAATATGCAGAGGTAACATTTGACGGGACGGACTCCACGTTTTCGATACGGAGTGATACTGATAGGACCACAATAATCCACAGCGCAGTGGACAAAAGCTTTAGCCTCATTAACGCGGCATGATGGTAAATCTGCCATGAAAGGGAAGGTTTGTCTCGGCTTCGCCTTAAAACAATAATTGCAGCTATGTATTACGCGACGAACAATATTTCGACAGGAAAGTATCCAAAATTTTTGGCGGATTATTGACATTAAAGCCACTGGTCCAGTGTGACAATTTTTGCGATGATAATGAATGATAATCAATTCGACAATATGATTTTTACGAGGTAACAACACAGGGTGTTGTTGATCGAACGTCATGTCTGTGTTGCGAAGTCGACCACCAACGCGTAACAATCCATTTTTATCTAAAAATGGCGATAGTCGATTTAAAGCGGGAGAACAAAGTTTATTTGACTTTAATCTTTTTATTTCATCAAGAAAATAAAATGCTTGAAGAGCTTTAATCAATGCAACTTCAGCGAAATCCATATCGGTAGCGGTAAAAATATTAGAGCGCGGTAAAATACGTAAAAATCTGTAGATGTAAATGATTGTGTGTAAAAGCACAAGCCATGACGAAATTCTTTCCGAAAGAGAAAGAAGTGGATGCGGTTCTTCATTACTAAAAGCGGGAAGAGAAATTGTTTTTGATTCCGGCAAGTTTTCTTCAATAGAAGCTGATTCTATTGTTTTGATTGGCCACTCTTTAGCGTCCAGATAAAGCCAAGCAGGTCCAGTGAACCAGAGCGGGTGACTCATCAACTGCGTGGGAGTGAGACCACGGGAAAGACAGTCGCTCGGGTTTTGAGAACCAGCTGTATGGTAAAAACATTCAGCGGGAATAGCGGATATTATTTTTGTTATACGCGTCGCGACAAAGGTTTTAAACCTGTGCGGTGAGGAATGTATCCAGTGTAAAGTTACCATAGAATCGGTAAAACAGTAAATACGTTCAATATTGTGACGTATTTTATAAGCGTCAACTACACGACGAGTTAATTTCGACATGAGTAACGAGGCACAAAGCTCAAGGCGGGCGACACTGACGGTCTTGAGCGGACAGACTTTTGACTTTGCGCATACCAGCCGAATGCTAGTGCAAGTGTCTGAGTCATCTTGTACTCTAATATATACGACACATCCGTATCCACGTTCACTTGCGTCTGCAAATGATATTATCGAAATTTTCGAATTTTGGAACACGTCTAAGTGGCGTTTAATACGTAAATCCCGCAAAACAGGTAGCTCCTTCAAATAGTTTTGCCAAATCTGCGCAATATCAGAGGGTAGTGTTTCATCCCAGTCTAATTTTAAAATACAGATTTTCTGCAAGAGTAATTTTGCGTACAAGATCACAGGAGCGGTAAAGCCGAGGACGTCGTACTGACGTGCTATCACGGACAAAACATTGCGTTTAGTACATGGGCGACTATCTAGCGATACAGTAAAAGAGAACTCGTCAGAATCAGGCGACCACTGTAAGCCAAGAACTTTAAGAGTTTGAGTTTGTTCTTCAAAATTCTTACTAGAATTTAAGCGGTGAGTATCAGGCAGTGTATCAAGTAACTGTTGACAGTTACTAGACCACTTGACGAGCTCAAAGCCACCGGCCTTAAGCAATCCTACCAGCTCATCTCTGAGCTGTAAGGAGCCCTGCACGGTGGGCGTGCTATAGCAGATGTCGTCCATGTAACAGTTTCGTGCGGCTACAGTAGCGGCGAGCGGGTACGCTGAACTCCCATCCTCACAGAGTTTCCTGACTACTCTCATCGCAAGGAAAGGGCTACTACGTAGTCCAAAGCAGACGCGATTGAACTGATAAGCGATAAGCGGTGAACACGTGTCAAAGCGGTATAAAACTTTTGAAATTTGCGATCATCGGCGTTAACCAAAACTTGTAAGAACATTTGTTTGATATCCGAGGTAAAAGCGATTTCATACAAGCGGAAGTCAAGTAAAATTAAAAACAAATCGTTTTGCAAATTAGCACCTGTGTGCAGCGTGTCATTTAATGAGACACGAGTACCATCAGCGGAGTCAGTCTTAGTACTGGCATTCATACAAATACGCACCTTTGTCGTTGATTTATCAACACGCACTACGGGATGATGCGGAATATAATAACCAAGAGATAATTGGTCATCATTATGAAGCGGGGATATGTAACCTTTAGTTAGGTATTCATTTATTATATTGTTATACTCGGAACGTAAATCTGCGTTAGAAACAAACCTACGCTCAAGAGACATAAAACACTTTTTTGCGTGATGGTACGAGTTTCCTAGTATGTTAGGATTCCGTGCGAACGGTAAAGAAACCGAATAGCGACCAGCGGGGTCACGTGACACATTGTTAATAAATAATTTTTCACATTCATCATTTGCGGGACTAGAAGCAGGTTCACAATGCACCTCTTCTAATTGCCAAAATTTTTGTAAAATAAAATCTATTGGCGGTTCAATCTCCATATAAGAGCATAACGAAATTGAACATGCGGTATTTTGGTAAACAGGCGTATTACCAATTAGCGTAAAACCGAAGATGGTCTGAAATCCCGTCGGCGTACCCGGGGGACCAGAGACGCGGCCTGATAACAAGATATCCGCGAATAAAGATGCACCGATAAGAATATCAATCTCGCCCGGTAAGTAAAAGGTTTCATCAGCAAGTGTGATACCTTTTAAATATGAAAGCGTAGACAAATCGACCTGCACCGATGGTAAGTTGTCGGTAATACGGTCGATTACATAAGTGTCAAGCGAAATTGAAACCGAATCATCAAATCGTGAAAACAATTTAAGGTTTGTCGCACCCTTAATTGGGTTTGATGAAGAGCCGATGCCCTTAACAAAAGCGCGGGGAATTTTCTCATATTTTAAGTTAAGCTTCTCACAACAGGAAACCGTCGAAAAACTGGATTGTGACGCAGGGTCGCAGAGCGCACGTAGACGGACTGACATACCGTTAGAATCTTTCACGATCACTTGAATTGTACCTAAAAGGCATGTTTCATTACGCTGCGAGTTAGGCTGTAAGTTACATAAAGAAATATTATTACTCGCAGTTGGTACGGATTGAGAATCATTAGTCATATGTTCTGTGTTAGTCGCCGATACGGCAGGATCCACCAACCTCGAAGATTGCGTATGTGTGCGTGGAGACACGGTAATATTTTGACCAAGCGCGGTGTGAGTATTCATCACATTTTGTTTGCGGCACAACATCGAATGGTGTTTACAATTACAATGGCGGCAATTATAAGACGATTTACAAGCGGAATTGTTATGCGTAATACTTAAACAATTGGTGCAACCGTTATTAGATTTGATGAACTGAAATCTTTTCTCGATATCTAGTTTCACAAATTCGGGACACTTATATAAATTATAGTGTTTTAATTGTTTACATAGCGGACAACAATTATTATTGGTCGAAGCGGAGACAAAAGCATGGGTTGACTTGGTACTGTACCCGGTTTTGTTGTTATTATTATTAACGGAGCGGTTCGGAGCGGGAGCGGTAATTGCGGGTGCAGTGCGGTTCAGTATCTTAGTTTGTTCCCGTAAAAATGATATTAATTCATCATAATGGGGTAAATCGGAACCACGTTTAAACATTTCAAATGAACGAGCGGTTTCAACATCAAGTTTTTTAAGGGCCAAATACATAAGGATAAAATCCGAAAGATCTTTAATATTCAGCGATTTTAAACACGAAACAGCGGAACAGAACTTGTCTAAAAACAAGTCCAAGTTTTTTGAACTAGCGGTAGTTAAAGGGCGAAATTCAAACATTTGATCCAAATAAGTAGTGGCTAAACTACGCGAGTCTTGAAAAGTAGAAACGAGTGTTTTCCAGATTATGTCGTAGTTAGTTGCGTTCGGTGTGATTCCAGAACAAATCGAAAGTGCCCGGCCAGAAAGTTTACCCATCAGGTATTGTACTCGTTCGTTGTCGGTCAAGTCCGGATTATCGTGAATCGTGGTTTTAAATGTTTCATAGAATGTTGGCCACATAGTAGCTTCACCAGAAAAACCAACGAGTTCCAGTTTTGGAAGCTTGATAGTAGGTTTTTTGGGACATTCCATGTCAAGTGGAGCTTTAACTTTAGAGTCAGCCGATTTCGAAGAATGTGATAACTTCCGGTTGATGTATTTGCAATGGGAGTAAAGATCCTCAAAAGCTGACCAACTTTGATAATTTGGTTCAAAATTAGGATTTATCAATACCTCTGTGTCATTAATTTCATCTATGATTACATGAATTTCTGAGCGTACAGTATCCAAAGTTTCGACATTGGCCATAAACAATTCTGCCGAAGAAACATCCTCTAAAGCGGTTTTAGAAAAGTCATAAACTCTCTGAAGGCGATTAAACAATTCTTGCCTTTTATTTTTAAGCTTCTTTAAACTATACGACATCTTTAATTTTGCAGCTTCTGCGGAATTTGGCATGTTATATAGTACAAAGTTAGGCAAGTACCAGAACTATTGAAAGTTTTATACTGACTACAACATAGAATAATGCTAATGAGTTAGAGATAACACGGGCGGCGGACGAACCTGTGTACGAGTACCTCTCGATAATATTAAGAATTAGCAGGTAGGCAGATAATATTTTCTGTGAAATGATCAAATGGTATAATCGCAGCGGATAAATTAACAGAATGGCGTATTTCACTGTAGATAATTTATAATTTCCAGTATATAGGAAATGGAATCACTAATATTTTGACGAATGCGGGGTTTTAATGCATAGATAATGCAAATAAGAGCGGGAATGCGGGGTAATACTGCGGGCAGAGTGAAAATTAGAGCGGAATTCACGTGTTCTTTAGACAAAGAACATGAAGATAGCGGTTGGAAATACCAAAAAATGGTTATAGATCGCAGATCAAAGGGCCTAAAATGGATCTAGATCCGGCTCGAATGGCCAAAAAATGAGCACGCGATATGACGGCAGTGCTTTGTATCACCATAGGTTTTAAAAATAGCGGGAAGTGAAGAGAAATAATTACGAAGATGAAAGATCTGACCTTGGGAAGGAGCTGCATGCACCACAAACCACGCTTCGCCTGAGCCACCAAGTCTCTGGTGTTCTCCAAGATGGTTTTCTTCTTCCTCTTCGTGCCTGGTTGCGCTCTTCTCGGCTAATCTTCTTCGTAATAGTAATAGATGAAAATGAGGCGCACAGCGGGTGCGATCTCAAAATGGCGGGCGGTAGGGTCGAGGTAGGACCTAGTCGAATGACAATCAGCGTATACCTCCGGCGTGAAAGGCTTCTGATTGACGACTGACTGATTTGCGTCCAAAACTAAGCGGGTGGAGATGCAGCGAAAATGACAGTTGAAAAATATTAATTCACAACTACCCCGCAGTATGAGAGCCACAAGAAGTGGCGCGAACAATTATTATATACTTGTTCACGCTAGACCGTGACGCATGATTCGCACCCGCAGGCGGGGATGACCCCCCCCCCGCCGCGCGCCGGTCGAGGCGCGCGCGGACGCTGGTCTCGCTCTGTTCGGATCGACGAGCCTCGCTAGGCGCACGCGCGCGCGCCCGCGCAGCCGACAGCTCTAAACAATAGACATTCGCGTCAGCACAAACAATATCGCGTACCTAAAGTGTAGTGTTAATACAAGTGCTGTGTACATCACTCAAACCAGGACATTCAATACATCCCTGCACAGACGCCAGCTCAACTAGCCAACAAGAAGGCTCAGCACGTCACCGCATCTCCTGTCGGCCCATCGAGAACAACATTCCAACAAAGGTCAGTTTACCCACAATCTTTTTCTTATCCTGTCTGCTCTCCCACTCAAATTCCATCAGCCCTGCATCCTGTAGCCAGCGGCTACATTTTTGGTCCTTCGAGCCGGATCGAATTCTGGTCCTTACAGTCCATTTTCACAATTTTGGCCCTTCAAACCGCTACTGAACCAGCCCCCGTCGATTTATTACAGTCCATTTTCAATCCAGGAAAATTTTTGGTTTATATCACCCCCCGACTATCCCCCGCCGGCCCATAACTTTGTTTTGAACCAGCCCCCGTCGATTTACTACAGTCCATTTTCACCCGGTTACATATTTTGCCCCCTTTCCCGGCAAAAAATATTTTGTGGTTTCGAATACCTATCGCGGGTAGATAATTAGAACCGCCGCCTGGAACATTCCATTTATCGGTTAGAACCGGCCCCCCCACGCCCCTTTACAGAATAACTCATTTTCATCACGGTTGTAATTATTGTTCAGCTCAGATAATATAATTATATCCATTCGGCCCAATTGTTTATTACAGTCCACTATATTTCTTTATTAAACCCCCCCGTCACTTCCAGGGATTAATTATCAGCCCTTATAAACCCCATACGTAAAATTAATTAAACTCAAAGTCAGCATTTTGCTCAACATTTTTTACATGTAATTCCCGACCCAATCTTTTCAAATGTTCTCGAAGTGATTCAACTTTGCTCGTAAATACATAGTTCACATTTTAGTTTCATATCGTGTTACAACGTTTTGAGTACCTACACTTCACTTTGTTTTCTATCGCGCGAAGAGGTGCAAATCTACCCACTGTCAAAGATAGTTCTCGTATCTTGCGAGATATTTTTTGTGAGAGTATAAATTTGCTTTATTTCGTGCACTTATATACGTCACATATATACGTAAGTTACGTGTGTTGAGTACATAAGTACACACGTTATACGGTTACGTATTATTACGTTGATTAAAGCTTGATTAGCATCATTGGATTGTTCGCACATTTAGATACGATTTCTGCCAGGTGAACGCATTCTTTGTTGTTTACGAGTTTGAGGCAGTAGATAGGTATTTTATTAGTTTCGTGTAAGCGGGAAATAGCATAATAACATAGGAGTGAACAAGGTCATCAGCCCTTTTTGATATTTAATGTTGCGGTAATCTTGTGTTACGGTAAAAGTTTTCCGAACAGTTTTATCCTGTTATTGTCTGCCTTTTATTGTTTATGGTACACATATAGGGTGTTCCACGTTGGTTTATCAGCTCATATACAGGTTGTTTAAAAAAAAAAATTTTTTTTCTCTGTCGTGTTTATTTTCCGTGTTCCGTTTGAACATAGTCTTTGTTTTTTTTTTTCGGCCCGCGCAAGTTACAAGCTATCCGCACGTTGGAGTTGGTAGCGCTCAAGTTTTAATAACTCATTTTCACATATAGTCACACTCATCACACATTCAATCAGCACATACACACTCAGCTCATTTTCACTCACACATTCAATCAGCACATACACACTCAGCTCATTTTCACTCACACATTCACTCATCACATACACATTCAGCTCATTTTCACTCAATGAAACCAGCACTCAACGCACTCAGCACACTTATCACACACACACTCATCACATACACACTCATTTCATTTTCACTCAATGACTTCAGCTCCAACAGAGAATTCTTGTAACTCCGCACAACGTGTAGTGAACGCCACTAACACACCAATTTTGTTGCCAACCGTATCACTTGAAATAGCAGACGTACATTCACTCAATCACACTCAATTTCACTCAGCACGAGCCCTGTTAGGTTTTATCTCACGTCGCGGTACTCCAGTTCTCATTCGCTCAGACTGCGGCACAAACAATGATGCAATCACTCACAAGCTCGCGAATCAGCACATAACTTGGTTCGGCGCTCTGCACGAAATAATACTCAACTCAAGACCCCTCTGTCCAATTTCATCCGACCCTACGGACTTTGAACCTCTCACGGCCGGACATTTCATTATTGGTCGTCCGCTCACCGCTCTACCTGAGCAGTCTTTTGACGACAGACCCATATCTGCTCTTAAACGGTTTCAACTCATTCAAGCGCTCTCTCAGCGCTTTTGGATTCTCTGGTCCAGATCCTACCTCCATACCCTGCAAACCCGCCCCAATCAGCTCTCCCCTTCCTCCCCTCCTCAAGTGGGTGAACTGGTCCTCATCAAAGAGGATGACTTGCCTCCGCTCCAATGGAAGTTGGGGAGAATTCTCCGCACAATGCCTGGCAAGGATGGAGTGATCCAAGTTGTGGATCTGGACACAGCCCATGGAGCCGCAGCCCCGGCCCCCCCAGGATGTTCACGCTAGACCGTGACGCATGATTCGCACCCGCAGGCGGGGATGACCCCCCCCCCGCCGCGCGCCGGTCGAGGCGCGCGCGGACGCTGGTCTCGCTCTGTTCGGATCGACGAGCCTCGCTAGGCGCACGCGCGCGCGCCCGCGCAGCCGACAGCTCTAAACAATAGACATTCGCGTCAGCACAAACAATATCGCGTACCTAAAGTGTAGTGTTAATACAAGTGCTGTGTACATCACTCAAACCAGGACATTCAATACATCCCTGCACAGACGCCAGCTCAACTAGCCAACAAGAAGGCTCAGCACGTCACCGCATCTCCTGTCGGCCCATCGAGAACAACATTCCAACAAAGGTCAGTTTACCCACAATCTTTTTCTTATCCTGTCTGCTCTCCCACTCAAATTCCATCAGCCCTGCATCCTGTAGCCAGCGGCTACAATACTTTTTATGAAATACTCTCGTTTAATTGTAAAAAATAGAAAACTTACATAAATTTAACCTTCCTTAAACTATCTAGACAAACATTCTGTTCAATTGACCCGTTCAGTTAATCACTTAGGTAACTAAGTAATCGTTACTAACACTAAAAAAAGTTGATGTTTTGCGAAAGGGTGTAAATTGCGAATACATGGGGGCGTGTCTAGAATTATTAATTATTTGCTATGTATTGTATCAAATGTTATATGGAAGTAATACTGAATTACTCATTTATTTATAAATGTAAATTTACACGTCAAATTGTAAAAACACGGTATTTTACCAATAGATAAATAGTTTAAATTATTCGTATTACATTAGTAAAATTATAAATTTGTTCAATGTCAATAAAATATTATGTTATACAATGCCAATAAAAGTTATACATCTCAAGAACAGTACTATTTAATTACTAATAATTATAACTATATTATTATTATAATTTAACAAAAGTTGTTACTTCCAAAAGTAACTTTAATAATTGCGGAAGGATAAAAAGTGCTAATAAATCTCGTTGTGGTATGCGACGTGGACTGGATATAACGTGGATATATGGACGTGGTTCAGCAGCAAATCGTCGTCTTATCCCAGCACGAAAATTTATAGTAAGCGTCCAAAACGCGCAGCTTTTCGCTACTAGTGGATGAATATGAACAGCCATGATGTCTGCATGTACCGAGCGGGGCGTGACGGTATTCAGAAAACCTGTTCTTCGAAACGATTTTCGAACCGTGAGTATTATTAGCGAGAAAATGAAGAGGCCGATTCGTGGTTCATGGTATGTCCAAAAACGTTAAGAACCGATTATGCTGAAGTTTCGCATATATGGGAAATTATGATGATGATCCTCTCCGACCGATTTAGTTCATGGCGACCACTTTGACTGTTACTCGGTACGACGCTGATAAGTTCATGGCGACCACTTTGACTGTTACTCGGTACGAAGCTGATAAGTTCATGGCGACCACTTTGACTGTTACTCGGTACGACCCTGATAAGTTCATGGCGACCACTTTGACTGTTACTCGGTACGACGCTGATAAGTTCATGGCGACCACTTTGACTGTTACTCGGTACGACCCTGATAAGTTCATGGCGACCACTTTGACTGTTACTCGGTACGAAGCTGATAAGTTCATGGCGACCACTTTGACTGTTACTCGGTACGAAGCTGATAAGTTCATGGCGACCATTTTGACTGTTACTCGGTACGAAGCTGATAAGTTCATGGCGACCATTTTGACTGTTACTCGGTACGAAGCTGATAAGTTCATGGCGACCACTTTGACTGTTACTCGGTACGACGCTGATAAGTTCATGGCGACCACTTTGACTGTTACTCGGTACGACGCTGATAAGCTCGAAGATGGCTAATGTAGCTTACCTTTCTTGTAAACCCCCGTGCGCACTGAGCGCACGTGAATACATCGTCCACATAATTAAAGTGAATGGCCGCGGAAGGTCGGCCTTTGGCATCGAGGCCAATTTTGCGTTGTTCCTCAAAATCACGTTCTTACCTTTGTACAAGCCCGCACCATTCAGGGCGCTCTGTACTGACAATATTTCCTATACAGAGGGGTTGATGTTACACCTTTTCATATGTTCCTTCTGAACAACTTTCTTTGTACCTGAGGAGTTGGCCGCTGTTTTTGCTAGTTCAGAAGTGGCTTCGCCACTCGCTGAGTGTCCACACCACCAAAGCTGTCGAAGCATCAGGTAGAACTCAATGCCACCAACATTGGCTCGTCGCAGAATTTCGGTATTTCGTACACGATCAGACCATCTGATCTTCATGATGCCACGCAGACGCCCAGCGTGTGTATGTGGTAGCGGTACACACGCCATGTTTCAGAGGAATAAAGAAGGTGTAGCAGCACATTCGCCATATATTGTATATATGTATAAGGTCTTTCAATTTAAATGGAAAGTAATTTAGGAGGTGATTCAGTATCGTTAATAAATCACATCCACTGCAAAGTACTTTTTTTTGCGCGAACTTTTTCTTTACTTGTCCATACAAACTGAGTCAGCTGATCGGACCACTTTGTACTGGGAAGTGAAAAAAAAATTCGCACAAAAAAAGTGCTTTGCAGTAGAATGTGATGTATTAACGATACTGAATCACCTCCTAAATTACTTTCCATTTAAATTGAAAGACATTATATACAAAGATCTTGGTGGCCAATCGCAAATCGCGTGACCAGAAGACCTTCGGACACGGTTTCCCGAATGCTGCGGCAGCAGTACCTGCTGTTGATCTCGGTAATAAGGTCACACTTGGAATATTATACTTGATAATTAAAATTACTAAGATATATTTAATTAAATTTAAAATCAAATCAGAATTCATCTTTATGTACGACTTATTATTGACTGACTGTATCAGTGTTACTGGTATCGATGATAAATTAGGTAATAATTTGCTGCAGGTGGCTCGAGGGGTCCACATCTACTTCCTGGCGAAGCTGTCGGAGCTTCTCGATACGGTGTTCTTCGTGATCCGCAAGAAGGAGCGCCAGATCACGTTCCTGCACATGTACCACCACACGGTGATGCCAATGGTGGCCTGGGGCTGCACCAAGTACTACCCCGGGGGACACGGCACACTCATTGGCGTCATCAACTCGTTCGTGCACATCATCATGTACTCGTACTACATGCTCGCTGCCATGGGGCCCTCGCTGCACCGCTACTTGTTTTGGAAGAAACATATCACTACTCTACAGATGGTACGTTACTCTACAGGTGGTACGGTACTCGATAGTTTAAAATTATATTTCCAAAAAGTAAAGAGTGTTAGCCCGAGCACGTTAAGAGTGTTAGCCCGAGCACGTTAAGAGTGTTAGCCCGAGCACGTTAAGAGTGTTAGCCCGAGCACGTTAAGAGTGTTAGCCCGAGCACGTTAAGAGTGTTAGCCCGAGCACGTTAAGAGTGTTAGCCCGAGCACGTTAAGAGTGTTAGCCCGAGCACGTTAAGTGTGTTAGCCCGAGCACGTTAAGAGTGTTAGCCCGAGCACGTTAAGAGTGTTAGCCCGAGTACGTTAAGAGTGTTAGCCCGAGCACGTTAAGGACAGAATTTGTAATATTCTAACTCCTCTCGTCGCCCGAAAGTAAACATCAAATATTTCGTTTTTCAAGAACTTGGTCGATATTTATTAAAAAATAGACGGTGCCACATTTCGGCTTTAGGGCCGATTATGTTTTTGAAAATCTACAAACCTCGTGACAATCCCTACTCATACATAAATGTATTTGAAAATATTAATTGTACATTTTTACAGCCAAAAACTTGAACTAGCTTCAGAAAGGTGTATTGTGGCCAACAACTCGCATCATTAAAACATTTTAAGTAACGTAAAATATAATAACTTACAGTACATGTTGTTACGATTATTTGTGTTTCGAGATGCTTGGAATTATTTGTGTTTCGAGATGCTTGGAATTATTTGTGTTTCGAGATGCTTGGAATTACAGAAAACAAATGAGTGAACAAAAACAAATGGGCGCCACTTGATTATTTTTTTAATGGGAAATCAAGAAACATAAACTACTAAAAGATAACAGATAAAATAAACTTACATTTTGAATAGACTTTGTACGAAAATATTAAATTACTAACCGCAAATAACATTTTTATATTTTTTTGTTGCAATGTACTTAACATGTTAACACTAACCGCATGCAAAATTTCAAGTTTGTAGGCCTGCTAGAACACCTTTAGACTTTTGATGATGTGTCAGTCAGTCAGTGACAAAATAAGGGAACTTTGACTTGAGATATTTCGTACTAAAATATAGGTACAAACTTGTAATTTGGGGGTAGAAGTAGGATCAGTAAGTACTCTTGGTAACTGAAATTTCAGATTTCTAGCTTTACGCACAACGAAGATACAGGGGGATTGAAGAAAAGGATGATACGGCCGTTCCGCGGTTTTTTTGCGAGACTCGGCGGGGGCACTGCCGTGCCCCCAGATTAAGATCCGGGACACTTTGGCATTTCTCGTTGTATTCTCTTAACATTCTGGTGATTGGTGACAATTTTTGACAAGTCTGGGCAGTAAGTGCTTGTAAGTCGATTATATTTTGCTATTGCGGACTCCTGAAATTTGATACCACCAAAGTCGACATTATTTAAATTGTTACTCTCGAAAGTGCCACGTACGTCTGACCGCATGTGAACAGTGAAGAACCGATGTCCATCAGTGCACTGTTTAGAGTTAGACCTTGACTTTTGTGTATGGTAATATCATAGGCTATACATATCGGAAACTGTAAGCGATGAACATAAGCCCTAGGAATAATTTAGAATAAGATTCTTTAAATAATATTACGCCCTTGTTTGAGAAAAAAAAATTAAAATATTCAGACCCCGATTTTTAAGACTGTTGTGTTCATCTTGTTTCTAAAGTATCAATTTTTTTTTGTAGGACTGCGCTAGTGCCTTTCTTTAACAATCAAATTACATTGTTATTTAAATTTTATCTAAGATTTTGTTTTGATTCAGTGTAATTATACTCTAAATAAGACAATATGGCTATGTATTCAAGACATGGTTACAATAACAGCTATTCAAGACATGATTACAATAACAGCTATTCAAGACATGGTTACAATAACAGCTTTCCAATTTTTTTATTCGGGTGATGTTCCAATAATTTGAGAAATACTCGAAATAACGTCTAATATTTAAATACCAAAAATTTTCGAATATTTGCAACTCCTTTCACATATAAACAATACAATCTGGGGGCACGGCAGTGCCCCCGCCGAGTCTCGCGGAACGGCCGTACCATCCTTTTCTCGAAGCAACTCACGGCACTTTCAACCCCCCTGTATCTTCGTTTTGGGTAAAGCTAGAAGTCTGAAATTTCATATACTTTTCTGCAGCAAATTAACATAAGATTATAACATATAATATATATATATATATATATATGTATTTATACGTATGTATATGTTTTTTTATTCATAAATAATAACTTCAATAACGATAAAAAACTAAAGTTAATCAAAATTAAAATAATAATTGATAAATAAATTTTTACAATTTTACATCCTAAGAATAAATAAAAAGGTATTCAAGTGCGAGTAGCATACAGGCGCTGAGAGTTCCGTATAATTATATCGTTTAAAAGACAAACTTAATCCATTTCTTATTATACTAGAACTTAACTTGATAGAACTCAACTTGTTATCTCACAAAATGCCCGACCAAAAGGGTCTTGACAGACGGATAGGCAGGCCGACAGACAGACGGATAGGCAGGCCGACAGACAGACGGATAGGCAGGCCGACAGACAGACGGATAGGCAGGCCGACAGACAGACGGATAGGCAGGCCGACAGACAGACGGACAAAAAAATTAACCTATAACGGTTACGTTTTTTCATTTTGAGGTACAGGACTCTAAAAATAAATCCTTATAAAATAAATAAATATTTTATTCTCATTTCAAAGTTGGAATTGATAAATAAATAATGTTCGGACCTCCATCATTGAATTTGGCTCATTTTTAAATATCAAACTATTCTATTCCGTAAGTTTTCAAACAATAATATATAATATCGGATGTAAACATGGCGCGTCTAACTATTTGTTTCTTTGTACACATTTCAGCTGCAGTTCTGCATCGCGTTCCTCCACTCGTTCCAGCTGCTGTTCTACGACTGCGGCTATCCACGCTGGTCTGTGCTGTTCACTCTCCCCAACTCCATCTTCTTCTACTATCTCTTCTACGACTTCTACTACAAGGCGTACGGCACACCCGAGGAGAGGAAGCAGATTCATAAAGCTACTCAGAAACTAGTCCCAGATGCTCAACTGACAGCTAATAATAAGGGCAATGGGTACGTCAGCAATGGCGTCGTGGAGGGTGCGGCAGGAGCAGGAGGGGCGCTGTGGGATGGTGACAACAAGAAAGTTAATTAGGTTGTTTCTAGTTTCAGTATTCGCTTTGTACATTATTTAATTATATATTCGCTCAGCATTGTTCTTACATACACGGGTTAATATGACATGTAATGAAACGACTCACACAGTTATAGTGATTGATACTGGTCAACTCATCTATAACGTGATTGATACTGGTCAACTCGTCTATAACGTGATTGATACTGGTCAACTCGTCTATAACGTGATTGATACTGGTCAACTCGTCTATAACGTGATTGATACTGGTCAACTCGTCTATAACGTGATTGATACTGGTCAACTCGTCTATAACGTGATTGATACTGGTCAACTCGTCTATAACGTGATTGATACTGGTCAACTCGTCTATAACGTGATTGATACTGGTCAACTCGTCTATAAAGTGATTGATACTGGTCAACTCGTCTATAACGTGATTGATACTGGTCAACTCGTCTATAACGTGATTGATACTGGTCAACTCGTCTATAACGTGATTGATACTGGTCAACTCGTCTATAACGTGATTGATACTGGTCAACTCGTCTATAACGTGATTGATACTGGTCAACTCGTCTATAACGTGATTGATACTGGTCAACTCGTCTATAACGTGATTGATACTGGTCAACTCGTCTATAACGTGATTGATACTGGTCAACTCGTCTATAATGTGATTGATACTGGTCAACTCGTCTATAACGTGATTGATACTGGTCAACTCGTCTATAACGTGATTGATACTGGTCAACTCGTCTATAACGTGATTGATACTGGTCAACTCGTCTATAACGTGATTGATACTGGTCAACTCGTCTATAACGTGATTGATACTGGTCAACTCGTCTATAACGTGATTGATACTGGTCAACTCGTCTATAACGTGATTGATACTGGTCAACTCGTCTATAACGTGATTGATACTGGTCAACTCGTCTATAACGTCTCGCTCAAATATCTCTATAAGTAGTACAGTAGGAACTTAAAATAAGTGTGAAAAGTTAAAATAGACGGTTTTTAGACAAGTTGAGTCTGATTTATGATATAATCTTCAATTAATTAACTATTGTTCGGTTGGAGGTCAGAACGTTTTATGAATACCAAAAAGTAAATATAGGTTTACTTATTGTATCCTTAAGTATATTTAAACCAACAGTGTCCAGCTATTTCTTAATATCAAATATTGCTGTATTGCTGAATATTACTCAAAGCGAACCCGCGCACAGCAATACACTATTTGGCTTGACAAAAATATGAATTTAATGTTTTTTAGGATTATCTATACGTGTTATTATGATCTCTCTCATTGAAAATTATAAAATAAAAATAAAATAAAATAAAGGGACATCCCCATACAAAAATACCTCGTTTTTAGGACGTTACTTGTTTACTGCTAGACTCACATGACATACCACGTGTGCCACGCAGTTGGCTACAAGTTGCGGTACTTTACTATTTTGTAGAGTTAACGTGTACTGTCAAAAGGCATACTTTCCAAAAATATCACTTAAAAGAATAAAATAATTAGATCAAAGCTGTAAAAGTGTAAAACCATGAATTATTGATACTAGAAAAATTTGTGCTATATGGTGCTAGAACCGTTGTGACCATGAAGCAACAAGCCAGTGGAGAGCGCATGCGGGGGTAACGCGACTCGCCAAACATCCGCTTCCCAAAGCGTATAGGCGCTTGAAGCGAAGCCATTGGTTTTAGTCAGAGTTTGGCTGTGTCCGTGAAAACATAGCGTGTTTCTGTAGAAAAATCCGAAATTTACAGTAAATATGCCTACTTGTGCAATAAAATGGTGTGGAAAGAATACTTCTACTTCAAGTAACACAAAAGATGCAGTAACATTTCATAGGTAAGGGTTTTTCGTATACTTTTAATCTTCAAAATATAACAATTAAATATTCCAATTGAACTTGCGCTTTGCGTTGATGTCTTCACGTCCTCTCTTTCTGTCGCACGGTGAAATGCACAACAGTTGTCTCTTTTTTTTCGATAGTGCTGTCCTACCGCGTGTTTAATAATTTATCGAACAATGTATTGTTGCTTACATACATTGTATGCATGTAAGTATATGTAATGTATGTAAGGTAAGTACTTAATGTAGGGATATTTTTATACGCGTTTGCTTAGCGTCAGAAGTGCCTATGTTTATCAGTAGTGTCTGTCAGTGCATCTGATACCATTTTTAGGGTTCCATACCCAAAGGGGGCCTAACGGGACCCTATTACTATATTATGTGTAGTAAAAAAATATGTGGATGCCCGGCTAACCTTCATTACAAAAAATAATCAAAACCCGAAGGATTATATAAAAAAAATATACTCCAAATTAATTCATTTCAAAAATCAGTGAGTAGCTACTTTGTCAAATAAATAATTTTGTTTTATTTATTACCCAACAATACTTTCATTGGTATATCTTTGACAAACTTGAAAATTCCAAATTTATTTTTTCGATTTTATCGATATTGATAATTTTTCGTTTCACTTGTATGACATCCCTACACAAATTACGCATCAAATTTTGACCTTGAGCTGTCCAATCACAGCTCGCTAAGCTGTCACGTCCCCCGCCGTATATTGGTGACTTGTGTTTTGAAGGAGAATGTATCTCTGCGCTCTCTACTGGCTTGTTGCTTCATGGTTGTGACAAACGAAACTATAATAATCTATTGAGTTCTCATTTCCGGGGAAACAATAGATAGTAAAGAAGCTTAAATCTGAATCTGAATTTGACAGATTAAGTTTAATGTAATAAAAGTAAAAATGCCTACCTATTAAAGCGTTGAATTCTGTTTTTAGGCTTCCTTCTTCAATTTCATACATTTCATTTGATTTTGAAACTGCAGACATACGATAAAATACCAATGTATTATTTTTCTTGCTGTGGGAACGTACAAACTGCAGACATACGATAAAATACCAATGTATTATCTTTTTTGCTGCGGGAACGTACAAACTGCAGATAAACGATAAAATACCAATGTATTATCTTTCTTGCTGCGGGAACGTACAAACTGCAGATATACGATAAAATACCAACGTATTATCTTTCTTGCTGTGGGAACGTACAAACTGCAGACATACGATAAAATACCAATGTATTATCTTTCTTGCTGCGAGAATGTACAGACTGCAGACATACGATAAAATACCAATGTATTATCTTTCTTGCTGCGGGAATGTACAGACTGCAGACATACGATAAAATACCAATGTATGATCTTTCTTGCTGCAGAAATGTACAAACTGCAGACATTCGATAAAATACCAATGTATTATCTTTCTTGCTGCGAGAATGTACAGACTGCAGACATACGATAAAATACCAATGTATGATCTTTCTTGCTGCGAGAATGTACAAACTGCAGACATACGATAAAATACCAATGTATTATCTTTCTTGCTGCGGGAACGTACAAACCATAAACAAGAGCCACGAAATAAAACAATGTATACTACTGGTGATACTGAACTAAGTAAATGAACAGAATCTCTACTTTACTCGAGAAATTTTAGTATCCTGTTTTGTGTCCATATGAAGTAATTTTAATATCCTGTTTCGTGTCCTTATGAATTAATTTAAATTCGTTCAGTATTCATTAATTATTATTAATAGAACATTTGGTTTGATGTCAGAGTTGTCTATTTACTCCTGTTAAGCCAGGTGAGCCTTGAAGGCATATTTTCAACTGATCTTATTGAACAATTTTTATTGTATGACATTTAAATCAGGCGAAAAAGAAATCCCTTCCCATATGTTTTATAGAGGTCACAGGTACACCTTGTATATCCGTAGGTTCTCACGATATCTGTCTCCCAGACAAATACATTTGCTACAGCCCTTGCTAACCTCTTGCCATTTTTTCACATTTATCAATCAAAAATGTCATGCATGCTTTATTATAAACAGATATCACTGTTTTGTGTATCTACCTGAATTGGCAAAGGCTCGGTGGAGACTGCGGTCTGACGACCCGTGGTCGCTCAGTGAAAGTCTACCTGACTCGCCAGAGACTACCGTCTGACGCCACGCGGTCACTCAGTGAGAATCTACCAGGCTCGCCGGAGACAGCCGTCTGAGGGCACGCAGTCCCTCAATGAAAATCTATCTGACTCACCGGAGACTGCCGTCTGAGGGCACGCAGTCCCTCAATGAAAATCTATCTGACTCACCGGAGACTGCCGTCTGAGGGCACGCAGTCCCTCAATGAAAATCTATCTGACTCACCGGAGACTGCCGTCTGAGGGCACGCAGTCCCTCAATGAAAATCTATCTGACTCACCGGAGACTGCCGTCTGAGGGCACGCAGTCCCTCAATGAAAATCTATCTGACTCACCGGAGACTGCCGTCTGACGGCATGCTTTCGCTCCATCGAGCGAAAAACGAAATTGCCCGCGATATTTCATTAAAGCTGTATAATTTATTTGTTTTTTATATAACCAAAATAAATTTCTATCGTTTTATAAACCTTCGATTTTGATACTCATTACTTGGTATATTTAACTTTGTCAACTATTTTATTTGCACCTCCGTCAAACATGCTTTCGCGTTTGGACAATTTAGCATATTAAAAAAAATTTACAAATAAAATTCGTGTAAATTGAATAAGACTATGTATTATTCACATTTGACACAAGTATCACAAGAAAAAAAAATCGTAAAGATCACTAAAATCACGGAAAACGTAATTTGGCGTTGGGACAAGTATCTTCTGTCTAATGATCTGACCATAACATAAAATATATTTGTCTAGAGTAAGATATGAAGATATCCATATTTTTATTTTTTTTCTTCTTTAATAATCAAACATTTAACCTTATTGACACACACATAAACCACGCAAAAAAATTTAATGTTTTTGTATTTCTTTTAAAATAACGAAAGGAAATTGTTATTTGTGCAACAAGAGCAAAGTTTGTTTTTGTTGCGAGTGCCGAGTTTGACACCAGAGTAAGCGAAGCATTTTATAATTGAATTACGAGCGTAGGTAGCGAGGAATTCAAAGGCACAAGAAACAAAATTACTTTGCTCTCGTGTGACCCATACAACTTTTCACCTCACTAGCGAGAAAACACAAGATTAAAGACACTATAGTTTTGAACAAACTTATAAGAATTCAATGTTTTTTTCTTTAAATAATATGCCATATAAAAATATTGCACCTGAAATAAAATGTAAGGAATGTTAATTGAATCCCGAAAATCGTCAAAAATCGGAAAATCTCTAATAAACCGATCGAAAACTTAAAACACAACGATCACGCGGGCGTTTTTAGTCTATCTTTCTTTATTTGTTTATACCACTCATCTCTAGCAATACAAGTACGCTGGACATGTTTTGCCATACAAAATGACAGTTCTTTTTTGTGCTGATTTAAAGCGACCGTAACGGGAACTAAAATTAATACTTGTTATAGTTGATTACGACATTATCTCATCTTTATCATTAGTTCCAAGTACGCTCACGTGACTCACTGCAGCGATCTGCACCAAAATGGCAATAATCAAATGTCAGTTGTTTATACGGAGTCCATAGTCTATGGTACGAATTCCATACACATTGGGAGACTATACATAGGATTACGAGAAGTTTACCTTGTCTACGGTATCCGACAAGCTGTGGGGCTGTGTAGATGTAGAGCCTCCCAATGTGTATGGAATCCATATAGAGTGAAAGAGATAGCCACCATGCTGATATTTGATACCTCTTTCCCTCGAGCAGAGCATATGGAATTTTGTGAACAAATGAAATATGAAATGCCAATTTGCAGCGTTCTTAATTTAAAACACTTTTATAAACTGAGTGAGCAAAATTTACTTTAAAATTTACTTTTGCTTACTAGTTTTAAGCAATAAAGACGCGCTTTTTAAGCTAATGAGAATAAAAACTTTTTTTTCTTGTTACACCGCCAAATTACGCTTTCCGTGATTGTAGTGATTTTCCAGATTTTTTTCTCGATGATTGTGATATTTTTCAAATTTGTGTGTCAAATCTGAGAAATACGTTGGTAATGTAGTTTAACTTCTTAGCTCATTAAACAAATTTTATTTGTTACAATTATTCTGATTTAATATGCCAACTTGTCCAAACGCGAGACCATGTTGGGCGGAGTCGACCCACACCGATATTTCTGTAAAATTATTGTATATTAATTGCCTAGCAAATTTATAATAATAACAAATAATAAAAATCATTTATTTCAGACATATAAAACCCATATAAAAGTTAAAACCAAGTTACATTAAAACACAGTTTCATAAGTTACAGGTAAATTAAAGTAACATTACAGTAATTTTCTTACGGGAAAAAAAATTGTATAACTATTATTAAAATTAAACTTGTATTATTTCATAATAAGAATTTTTTATTGTGACTAGTCTCCAGTATGAATTTTGATATCTAAATCAAAATCAGCTCGTCTATTGTCGTTGGTTTCTGTAAATATGAGCTGTTAACAAGTTATTATTATACAACAATGTATACATAAACATGTAGTTGTAAATATCCTTTTCAATAATGTAGAAAAAATATTAAGTAATAATTATATATGCTATTATATAATAAGGCTACCAAGCGGTCATGGGGCATAATAAATAATTTTAATAAACTTTTACCGATCTTTTATTAACATTTTGTTCTTCCAGAAGGAGTTCACTGCCTTGTCCAGGCTCGGACCGGCCATACGGACCGATCGTGGTAGGGGCATGTAATGTTGATGTTTGTCAACAACGACGTGTCATTAATATCTAAGATAAGGCTTCAAGGGTTTGTCACTGGCGTCATGCCCCCTTTATCTAAGATAAGGCTTTAAGGGTTTGTCACTGGCGTCATGCCCCCTTTATCTAAGATAAGGCTTTAAGAGTTTGTCACCGGTGTCATGCCCCCTTTATTTAAGAGAAGGCTTCAAGAGTTTGACACCGGTGTCATGCCCCCTTTATCTAAGATAAGGCTTCAAGAGTTTGTCACCGGTGTCATGCCCCCTTTATCTAAGATAAGGCTTTAAGAGTTTGTCACCGGTGTCATGCCCCCTTTATTTAAGAGAAGGCTTCAAGAGTTTGTCACCGGTGTCATGCCCCCTTTATCTAAGATAAGGCTTTAAGAGTTTGTCACCGGTGTCATGCCCCCTTTATTTAAGAGAAGGCTTCAAGAGTTTGACACCGGTGTCATGCCCCCTTTATCTAAGATAAGGCTTCAAGAGTTTGTCAGCGGTGTCATGCCCCCTTTATCTAAGATAAGGCTTTAAGAGTTTGTCACCGGTGTCATGCCCCCTTTATTTAAGAGAAGGCTTCAAGAGTTTGTCACCGGTGTCATGCCCCCTTTATCTAAGATAAGGCTTTAAGAGTTTGTCACCGGTGTCATGCCCCCTTTATTTAAGAGAAGGCTTCAAGAGTTTGTCACCGGTGTCATGACCCCTTTATCTAAGATAAGGCTTCAAGAGTTTGTCACCGTTGTCATACCCCTTTTATCTAGATAAGGCTTCAAGAGTTTGTCACCGTTGTCATACCCCTTTTATCTAGATAAGGCTTCAAGAGTTTGTCACCGTTGTCATACCCCTTTTATCTAGATAAAGCTTCAAGAGTTTTGAGATGGCTCGCCGGGCCTCGCCCGCCCCACCTGCCTGCCTCTACACACGCATATAGCTATATATATATGTATTGGCGCCTATACATACATACACATCCACATCCGTGCAGGTTCTAACCATGAAAGTCTAGACTCGGACTTGACTATTGAATTACTTTTCCCATTGTGTCTGAACTGATACCATGTTATTGATATCGGATATATATTAATCGATTAAGTTAATATACTATTATTTACTTGATTCAAGATATCTAAGCCATAAAAGGAAAGGTTAAGAAGAGATAAACACAGGCATATGCTTTAAAAACTCTACTAATTTAATAAATCTTTTATCGTTGTTCTCGAAATGGCCCAAAATGAATTTAATAAAGGGGAAAGACAACGACTACAAAAAACCCCTTTGGCCTTATTATCTATAGTTTATCTAGTACATAAGAATTACATTTTTAAGACAACTATACATTTATTTCTTTAAACGATTTCATGATTCAGATTCGAACTGAACTCTCTTTGTATAACAATATTACTTGTTTACATCACCAGTGAGACAATATTTACGCTACCAACACACAACAATACATTTATTTCTTTAAACGATTTCATGATTCAGAATCGAACTGAATTATTCTTTGTATAACAATATATGTATTAAACAAGCCTACTTGTTTACATCACCAGTGAGACAATATTTACGCTACCAACACACAACAATACATTTATTTCTTTAAACGATTTCATGATTCAGAATCGAACTGAATTATTCTTTGTATAACAATATATGTATTAAACAAGCCTACTTGTTTACATCACCAGTGAGACAATATTTACGCTACCAACACACAACCATACATTTATTTCTTTAAACGATTTCAAGATTCAGAGTCGAACTGAACTCTCTTTGTATAACAATATTACTTGTTTACATCACCAGTATAGAACATATCGCATAACTGGGACATGATCACTGTGTCTTTCTTTATAAATAAATAATCCGTCGGTTCGAACGACAGATTGGCACAGGTATATTAAACTGAGCTCTCTCCCTTGTATAACAAATATATGTATAAACAATCCTCACTTGTTTATATCACCAGAGACAATATGAACGTAAATATCTACTAACGAGTCGCCTCTGTCAGCTTTATGTCTCAAAAGAATTTTTAGAGCAATAAAAAACACATAAATAATTTGTCAGAGCATGCAATTTTTATGTTGCTTAAATGTCCGATTATATTAGACATGTATCGGAATCTCTGTACATTTCGTTAAATGTTAAATAACATTGCGTTCTCTAACAAATACAAGGTTTATATCGGTAAATATACAACATTGTGGAATATAGTTTGAATCCCTCGCTTTTAACTACTTTTCTCGAAAATGGAGCCAATATTCCATAGATAACGTTATGTTACCACTTAACTTGAATTTTTAATAGTTAGAAAAATTCAACCACAATATCGATTTTTAACCGAAGGTTTTATGTATGTACTTAGCTTTATTTCGTGATCCCCGCTTCGCTGTCATCACAACATTTACTTGCTTTAGCTTTAGCTTGTCAACAATTTTGATTTAAAATTTCACAATAAATAAAATTAGACAAACAATTATATTTGTTTATCTCTTGGACAAATCAGTGTCCTCTCCTTTACGTGTCAAAACCTCGACTAACTCTCCCTCCTTTTCTCATTTTACAACAAAGCTTCCCAAATATATCTTAACAACTAATTAATCTACTTTCACTCTTATCACTGCACTTATAATGTCTAATTTCACTTAAGCACAGATCCACTATTATCGATTTCGACGCACGCCCATGCCTATGACGTCACGTTCTCTTGATTTGTGATTGGCTGGTCAAACGATGGCGCATTTGTTACCATTTTTCGCACGCTTTCTCCCGATCCAGGACTTCCCACCAAACAGCTAGGCCTTCTCCAACTGTAGTCAGCACAAATCTAGGTTTCAAACCCAAACCCTTGCCTTTGCGCAATAATCCACCTTGATCTCTCCTTTGGCTGTAATTAGAAGATAAATTCCCAGTACAATATCATTTGTCCTCGAACAAATTTATCCTTAGAATTTGAGTTGTTAAAGCTCAAATTCACACAATAATCAAAGAACGTTGTCTACTACACTCCGCCTGCTTCCGTGATCCACATCTGTGTTGCATATCTCATTTAAACGCTGGCTATGCGTATGTGAACAAAAAATAATTATTGACAATCGACCCACCCGTAGTGTAGGCACTAATTTATGACTTCGTTCTTAGGAATAGCAAATTTATCCTTTTATTTTTTTTCTTTAAAATACTTATTTCGCTTTCGTGGTGCTTTATGAATGTGTGTGTGCAAGAAATTTGCATGCCATCACACGCCCCCTCCAAATAAGAGATGGTTTGCGAGTAGAAAACTCCAAAGTATTTCTAATTTTAATAAACCCTATCGATCAGAGTCACTCCGCTTGCGATAGCAAGTTAACCATTCATTATCTTTCTCAAAACAAAATTTAACCAAACTAACTTTCATTACTGATCCCTTAGAAAAAATTCCGACTATCTCCCATTATTAGTTTTTACTGTATCGGCTTTGTGACCGTTCCGACGCCCGAACGCCCCTTTTTTCGAAAGTTTGGGTCCTAATTACTTATCTGTCTAACATTTACACTTCTAATTCTAAGAAACATTTTTTTGTTTGTTACAACTCTATTGTTATTTCCGAAAATACTCTGAAACAATGAGCGTAGGTAAGTTTTATTCTAAGTTTGTGAAACGTGTTAACAAAACCTAAAGCCCAACAAATGGCCAATTAACTTTACAATTTTTAAAATGCTTTACAATAATTCCGTCTTACAGTCAATCTTTATGACTCCCTTTGTAATTGCCGGTCTTGTTCGTTTAAATTACTTCCCACGTTTAGAATACAAGACAAGCTACTTTATTCGTGTGCTAACCAATACGACAAACTATTTTAATCATAAAATTTTGTCTTTCCAGCCGGAAATCACTTCCGTGTTGACCAAAATCTTGATTGTATTTGTATACTTATGACATAGTTGCTTTCTTCGAAATTAATTCAAACCTCTATATGTTTGTATTTATAACTATTCATTGCGTCATTATTAGTTCAAATATATATTTATTTGTATACTTATGTACCTACTTGATAATTAAGAAGTCTTGTAACTATTTTGTCTCGATCTCTGGGTACTTGCGTAAAATACCCTCTCGACAAAGTCTCGCTATTATTTCATATCCGAGTCTATTTTTATTTTTTGTACTAGATATGATTACTTTGAGAACGTAGGGCCTTCGTGCCACATAATGTTTAGAGAATGTTTCCTATAGTAATTCTCGTAAACCATACCTACTTTATTTATTTTATGCTTTTTAGGATAACTTTGCTATTCCGGTCTATGTTTCACATTTTGTTCCAAATCTCTGATAAATTCAAACGCTGTGATCACCGTAACTTCTCCGGTCCTTGTAAACCACAACTTTTGCACGTCTGATTCAAAATGCCTCATAATCGAGTTAATTAAACCTCGTTCATTAAACGGAATCGTTAACCAATTTAAAATCTCTACTTTACATGCAAAATATTCGCACGTTGATAGAGAGCCTTCTAAATTAAATGAGCCGCTCATTAAACTATTTTTGGCTGTTTCTTGGTGTCTTTCTGACCAATAAAAGCGACGAAAATATACCTCAAAGTCCTTTATCGTCGACCAATTTTCACGATATATTTCCAAAATTTCACGAGCTGGACTAATTACGCACTCTGTGGCGATATCAAGCGCTTTTACTTGCGAGTTATTTGAATTTATATATTTTTTTAATCGTTCAAGGAACCGAATAGGTTGTACATTTCCTCTACCATTAAAAACCGGTTTTTCTATAATCGTTTGCCTAATTCTGATATTCCCAACACAACGGCAAGTTGTCGCTAAACCATCAACCTCCGATCTACCAACGCAATCATCCATAGTTATACCGTTCATCTGTGACTCAAATGACTCGACTTTCTTTGAAATATCTTTCATTCTGCCGGCCAACAATTGATATCCGTCATCCGTGATCAGTTGTGCATTCGCGGTTGCATTTTCCGCATTAGACGTACATCTCCTACGGACGCGTTCTCTTGACCCATATCGATTTAATTTTACCGCTTTTCTAGCCCGTGATCTACTGTTTCGCTTTACTATGCGCCCTGTCATTTTTGAAAAATTTGTATTTACTTTTCTAAAATAGAATTTTTTTGTCGTACAAATTTACGCTGAAGCTTTCTTTATTATTATTAGTGCAGATGGGACACCCGATTATTGACATGTATTATTTATACTTAGATACCCACACTTCAACCAACGCTCTGCAAAATATTACAGGGAAACAGGCAACATTATAATAGACAACATTTTCATAATAATTTCATCCCTGTAAAGTCACACATAAAATGTCTCAATATAACCTTTTAAATGTATACTTGTCTTTTTTTTTAATTTTAATTTCTGTGTTATTAAGAACACCTCTCCAATTTATTATCTCGGTTGGACAATTTATTAATAAATATTTTATGTAAATCGTTTTCTGAACTCAGTAATTATTTCATAGATTCTCAGTGATATTCTGAGCAATCAAAATTTCTGTGTTATAGTAGTCTATGTGTTACCCATAGCTAGAGCTTATATTTCTAAGTTTTCTCAACCCGATCTCAATAAATCAAGGAGCTTGCAGATCACGCCAGTATTCTCAACCCGGTTAATAAAAAACCAAGGAGCTTAACGTGATCCAAGTTTATTCTCACCCAATTAATAAAAAACCAAGGAGCTTGCAGATCAACCAACTAATCTCACCCAATTCATAGGTATGAACCAAGGAGCTTAACGTGACCCAAGTTTACTCTCACCCGATTCAAAGAAAACCAAGGAGCTTGGAAGTCTGCTGAATGTCTGGTTTCTAGGTCTCCTTTTTTTTTGTTTACGTAATTTTACGTATAATTTGTAAAATCGACTCTAGATCAGATCTAAGACGATAGCTGACTCATTTTTTTGTTTAGTCACAATTTAGCGCTGTGTAAACAAGTTTTTCCCCCTTTGTATAGTATGATTTGAATGCATTCGATAAATTTATTACTGAGCGGCCGCTCTCGAGTTCAGCTTTTACTATTATGAGCCTTAAGAAACACAGATTTCAGCAGCATAAACATTAACTAGGGTAACGTTTCTTTTCTCAATTTATTGAATCAACTTCGCCTGAAATGGGCGTATTTTTGATATGGTCGTGACAGTGTCAACTAAACCATTCTTTATATTTACTATAACACTATAATTTTACTATCGCAATATTATATAGCTTTGAGCTTAATGAGTACTTTCCAAACAGGAAGGCAATTTCAGTGTCAAGGTTTCTAGTATAGCCAAAAGCTTTTTACTTTTTATAACACTGTAAAAAAAAACATTAAAATAGCTAATAATTTTAATGTGAATGAAACGTCCAACACAAGATAACGATTGCCAAGTAATTAAATAGTTATGGCCGGATCAAAACCCGTCAATCGTGCTTCTCTCTTCTCTCCCTTTTAGTTTTAGTATTTATTTGGTATGGCTGTCTTTCAGTTAAGTAAACAAGGTAATTATAATTATTTCCATATGAAATAATTATTCCACACAATGTGATATTACATAATTATGTGCATATAATTCAATACTGGACCCCCTACGTTGTGTATTTTTTTATTTAGGTATTTTCAAGTTCTTTCTTAGTTGCGTCTGCTTTTGCTAGACCGCAAATTCTAAGATACTGGTCTGCGGTACCACGTGAGATGGCTCGCCGGGCCTCGCCCGCCCCACCTGCCTGCCTCTACACACGCATATAGCTATATATATATGTATTGGCGCCTATACATACATACACATCCACATCCGTGCAGGTTCTAACCATGAAAGTCTAGACTCGGACTTGACTATTGAATTACTTTTCCCATTGTGTCTGAACTGATACCATGTTATTGATATCGGATATATATTAATCGATTAAGTTAATATACTATTATTTACTTGATTCAAGATATCTAAGCCATAAAAGGAAAGGTTAAGAAGAGATAAACACAGGCATATGCTTTAAAAACTCTACTAATTTAATAAATCTTTTATCGTTGTTCTCGAAATGGCCCAAAATGAATTTAATAAAGGGGAAAGACAACGACTACAAAAAACCCCTTTGGCCTTATTATCTATAGTTTATCTAGTACATAAGAATTACATTTTTAAGACAACTATACATTTATTTCTTTAAACGATTTCATGATTCAGATTCGAACTGAACTCTCTTTGTATAACAATATTACTTGTTTACATCACCAGTGAGACAATATTTACGCTACCAACACACAACAATACATTTATTTCTTTAAACGATTTCATGATTCAGAATCGAACTGAATTATTCTTTGTATAACAATATATGTATTAAACAAGCCTACTTGTTTACATCACCAGTGAGACAATATTTACGCTACCAACACACAACAATACATTTATTTCTTTAAACGATTTCATGATTCAGAATCGAACTGAATTATTCTTTGTATAACAATATATGTATTAAACAAGCCTACTTGTTTACATCACCAGTGAGACAATATTTACGCTACCAACACACAACCATACATTTATTTCTTTAAACGATTTCAAGATTCAGAGTCGAACTGAACTCTCTTTGTATAACAATATTACTTGTTTACATCACCAGTATAGAACATATCGCATAACTGGGACATGATCACTGTGTCTTTCTTTATAAATAAATAATCCGTCGGTTCGAACGACAGATTGGCACAGGTATATTAAACTGAGCTCTCTCCCTTGTATAACAAATATATGTATAAACAATCCTCACTTGTTTATATCACCAGAGACAATATGAACGTAAATATCTACTAACGAGTCGCCTCTGTCAGCTTTATGTCTCAAAAGAATTTTTAGAGCAATAAAAAACACATAAATAATTTGTCAGAGCATGCAATTTTTATGTTGCTTAAATGTCCGATTATATTAGACATGTATCGGAATCTCTGTACATTTCGTTAAATGTTAAATAACATTGCGTTCTCTAACAAATACAAGGTTTATATCGGTAAATATACAACATTGTGGAATATAGTTTGAATCCCTCGCTTTTAACTACTTTTCTCGAAAATGGAGCCAATATTCCATAGATAACGTTATGTTACCACTTAACTTGAATTTTTAATAGTTAGAAAAATTCAACCACAATATCGATTTTTAACCGAAGGTTTTATGTATGTACTTAGCTTTATTTCGTGATCCCCGCTTCGCTGTCATCACAACATTTACTTGCTTTAGCTTTAGCTTGTCAACAATTTTGATTTAAAATTTCACAATAAATAAAATTAGACAAACAATTATATTTGTTTATCTCTTGGACAAATCAGTGTCCTCTCCTTTACGTGTCAAAACCTCGACTAACTCTCCCTCCTTTTCTCATTTTACAACAAAGCTTCCCAAATATATCTTAACAACTAATTAATCTACTTTCACTCTTATCACTGCACTTATAATGTCTAATTTCACTTAAGCACAGATCCACTATTATCGATTTCGACGCACGCCCATGCCTATGACGTCACGTTCTCTTGATTTGTGATTGGCTGGTCAAACGATGGCGCATTTGTTACCATTTTTCGCACGCTTTCTCCCGATCCAGGACTTCCCACCAAACAGCTAGGCCTTCTCCAACTGTAGTCAGCACAAATCTAGGTTTCAAACCCAAACCCTTGCCTTTGCGCAATAATCCACCTCGATCTCTCCTTTGGCTGTAATTAGAAGATAAATTCCCAGTACAATATCATTTGTCCTCGAACAAATTTATCCTTAGAATTTGAGTTGTTAAAGCTCAAATTCACACAATAATCAAAGAACGTTGTCTACTACACTCCGCCTGCTTCCGTGATCCACATCTGTGTTGCATATCTCATTTAAACGCTGGCTATGCGTATGTGAACAAAAAATAATTATTGACAATCGACCCACCCGTAGTGTAGGCACTAATTTATGACTTCGTTCTTAGGAATAGCAAATTTATCCTTTTATTTTTTTTCTTTAAAATACTTATTTCGCTTTCGTGGTGCTTTATGAATGTGTGTGTGCAAGAAATTTGCATGCCATCACAGTTTGTCACCGTTGTCATACCCCTTTTATCTAGATAAGGCTTCAAGAATTTGTCACCGGTGTCAGAGAATATAAAGTATCGGTGTCATGCCCGATTATCAACACTCTGACCGCCGCGTGCCGGCCTCACCTAAGGCCTTATATGGAACAGACTCGTGACCCCCCCCCCGTTTCATTTAGAATTTTAGATTGACAATGACCAACTTAAAGGACCTGTCGGCGATGCTGGCCATTATGTTTTGTAAATACATGTTTATGGTTGTATTCTAGACATAAGCAAATTCAAAATTACTTCACTCATCGTTTGGCATTATTTTTAAACACAATATTTTTCGGAATTTAATACATTTTTATCTGTTTTAAACTTAAAAACCTGCCTTTTACTGCCATCGGCAACATAGTGGTCCTATCGATCCGTGTTTTTACTAGCGACAATTCTATTTACAGTCCACCTACTTTCGCCTGAATGTCGGAGGACCCCGTGTTGCAGTCGGGAGACAACCTTGCCATGAGTGGCAAGGAGGGGGCAGGACCTGGGAAAACCAGGAGTGTAATATCTTCTAGATCATCCACGAGATCTATTTCGTCGACAGCGGCCGCTCGCATTAAAGCTGTCAAAGCTAGATATGCTCGACATTTGGCAGACCTTGAACATCGAGCCATCGAAGCAGAACGTATCGCAGCGCAAGCTGCTTTAGATGCAGAGATAGCCTTGATGGAAGCGGAAGATGAAGAGTTCATTACCGTCGTCTGTACGGGAGAGCGGACTCCAAGTCAGGCCGTTGATGAACGAGTGGTTTCGTGGGTAAAAGAAACTTCGTTATCGAATTCACAGGTTTTGCCAGAGGAAGCAGCTAGGAACCCTACTGCTTTCCAAATTAACAAACCTAAGGATTTGCAAAATACCACACCAGCAGATACCGTCATCCAGAGGTCAACGCAAACAACCGCGGAGCCCTGCTGCGGAGCTTCTGGTAAACGGAGTGCAAAAAAGCGCGACTATTTGGATGTGGAGAGAGCGACCCAAGAACTGTCACCTGGTAACGGTAATGGAAGTCCAACGGTGAGTGCTTATGATTTTTCTCGCCTTGTACAAGGCGTGATTGACCTCGCTAACAAACCTAATGGAGGTAAGCCTACCAAATTAACACCCTTTAGTGGAAGCGTCTCGGAATGGTTATTGTTCAAGAGAAACTATGAACGTTCAAAAAGTTTCTACACGCCTGTTGAAAATATGAATAGACTACTCAATGCGTTAAAGGGAGAGGCTAGAGAGACTGTTTGTAGTCTCATGTTGTTATCGGAAAATCCTGATGATCTGATTAATGCTCTAGAAATTAGATTTGCTAGACCCGATATGATTGTTAGTAACGAAATTAATAACTTGAGAGCACTTCCTAAGATGAAAGAACCTTCAGATGTTCAAGTGTTTGCTTGTAAAGTGTGTAGCGGTGACGAAATTGTTAAACAAGACACCCTACATTCATTCTCCAGAAATATTACAGGCCATACTCACTAATTTAACCCCTCTTTTACAGAACAAATGGTAAGATTTTGCAGCAATTCACCATGTTCAAGACAAAACGATTCTTGAAACGCTAGCAGACTTTTTAGATGGCGAAGCGAAGAAACAAGCTCAATACGGGGTGGCAAAATTCTGGCGTCCAATTGTCAACGCATAAAGACCAAGATCTTTACCTACAGCTTCACCTGCTCCTCAATATGGTCGTAACACTCCATACTTAAAATCAAAAGTTGCCGACCGCAGTAAAAGGCAGGTTTTTAAGTTTAAAACAGATAACAATGTATTAAATTCCGAAAAATATTGTGTTTAAAAATAATGCCAAACGATGAGTGAAGTAATTTTGAATTTGCTTATGTCTAGAATACAACCATAAACATGTATTTACAAAACATAATGGCCAGCATCGCCGACATGACCCTTTAGATAGAGTTTTATAGATCGTAAGTGTCAAATTAAGTTGGTCCACTATAACTGCTTGTGGAATTAGTTACCATAATGTTTTTAGGGTTCCGTACCCGTATTGTGTGGGGGTACGGAACCCTTTGTGTGCGAGTCTGACTCTCACTTGGCTGGTTTTTTAGAAAACAATTGGCTAAAATGTAATGATGTAGTGTAGTACATACATATTTACAATCAGCCCATAAAGACCTTTCATTATATAACCCACAAGATAGGCTTCAGAAAAATAAAATATAAAAACCCGACCAAAAAATTTCAAATTCAAATTGTTTATTGCAATGTCATTACATATGTTGTTTGTTTGACACCCCGTAGGGGCACATCAATTAATGGGAACTTAAAAATAAAAACACCTTTAATGAAACTGTATGAAACTTAAAACTAACATACTCTGAATAAATTATATTAAGAATAAGAATAGTTTATTTTACCAAAATATATCCGTGTGATTCAATAGTAGTTTATGCTACAAGGGCGAAAAGGAATAAATTACGAGGACGATTTAAAACACACATTAATCATACTACGTTTTTCAATGCATACTGTGAGGAAATAAAACAAATTAAATCTTGTAAACTAAATTATGATTAGCTCAAAAGGACCGTAACCGTAGCCGTTAAACAGTGGAAAAATAAGTATAACATTTATGGTACACAGGAAGGGTTGCAGTTTAGCCAACTTCTCGTAAATAAATTAAAAAAATATATTATAATAAAGCCCTAGGGCAAAATAATCGACTTTCTGTTCGGTTTTGATGCATAAAAAGTGGGCTTTTACGAGCACTTGCATTGAAAATATATATACGAGTATTTACCTGACACAATAGCATTTCTATAAATAAACTGACAATGTATCGAGTCCTTTTCCTTAATCTAATTCACAATTAGAGATCAGTAAATAAGTAATTTGTTATATAATACATATGAAACAACAATATTGAGTTTTATAATTAACATAGGTTATCTAGTATTACGAGTTTACAGAGCTTTTAGATATTTACTTATTGTATAAAAACGTTTAGGGAATAGGAAGCTTTTTAGTTTATTTTGGAATTTATTAAAATTTTCTATTGGTTTTGTATCTACAGGCAAACTATTATATATTTTAACGCACATGGCAAATGGACCGGAATGTACTATTTGTAATCTCGATGTCGGTTTAGCTAACATGGTCTTGGGGCCTAGATTACTTGATCTTATATACTGCGGGAATAATTGGTAGTTCTTTCTTACAAATAAAAATATTTCATACATATATAAAGAAGGGACCTTCAATATAGGGCTTGCAACTATCTAGTGGATTTAGATTTGCTATTATTATAATACATTTTTTTGTAATATAAATAATTTCGTTACGTCTGTACTATTGCCTAAAGAATGAGATCTTACCTTGACCACCAATGTGCGTATGCAAAATAAACATTTTTAGCTATATTTATAGGTATATCCGTAGTTTTTTAAAATTCGTATAAGGCACAAAAAAATCTGTCTTGTTGACATGACTTTTCCAATTAAGGTTAGAGTATACATTTATTTATTTATATATTTGTACCTAATAGTTACGTAGTAACTACTATATAACCTGTGCTAATAGTGAGAAAGAGTCTACCGATTCTAGTTTTATTTCATCAAAGGAGTATTCTATACTAAGTGGACGCTTTTGATACAGTCGGAATTGCATGAGTTTAGTTTTTTTTTATTAATTAATAGGTTATGCTCTTTTTACTATTTTTGATAAAGTTTCATCTAAGATATTATTCAAGTTTATTTCATTTGAACACGAATTATTACTGAAGTATCGTCTGCGAAAAGAACACTGTAGTCAGAGAATATAAAGTATTACTACGTCTGTAGTTGTTTATTATATATATACTAGCTGATGCCCGCGACTTCGTCTGCGTGGTAGAAGATAATGCGGCCGCAGTGGGATTCTCGCAGTAGAAAGTATCCAGTTTTTAGATAGATAATAAAGCCGATTCTAAAGGCTTTAATTTTAGGTTTAGTGCTGTCAAAACTAAATTTTCTTCGATACAAAAAAGTCCTTAAGAGTTAGGATTAGAAGCTAAATTTCTTTGGAAAAATTTAAGCTTTGACAGCACTAAACTAAAATTAAAGCCTTCAGAATTGGCTTTATTAAGTTATTGAACAGTGATCTTCCTTCCTTCTTTAATTGTAATTAATGCCTCACTGCTGAGGATCGAACAGTGGTAACCATACCAAAACTCGTTCATTAGTTTTTGCGTGATGTATGAAATAAATACCAAGGAAATACCAACAAAAATACCGTTTTTTTTGTATCAGTATCCTACACCGCAATTTTTTTTTTTGGAATATCTAATTTATAGTCATCGCAAAGCAAACGGCTACTGGAAACTGCGCTTGAATTCGAACGGGAAGTTATTGGGGATGAGTGGTATACGCGGTATAAAAACAGTTTCACTTGAGCCACATACAGTAAGAATCTCAGCTTAAATAATTTTTCGTTGTAAAGCAGTCGAGTTCCATTGCACAAATTTTATGCTCGAATCAAATAATTCCGCGATGTAATTTACTTGCAGCGCCATCTACTTTCAATTCCAGAACTAAACATAATTATTCAGATCTTGGAGGTAAGACTTAAAAATGTCGATTGTTGATCATAACTGGCCAATTACAGGAAAAATACAGTGATAAAAAAAAAGTTGAGCACAAATGAGAAATATAAAAAAGAAGAAAAATTATTGAAAAAAATATTTTATAAGAATGCAATATGGGTATTAAATTGTATAATAATTAAAAATCTGATTGTACAAATATATAGTTTGGCTATATTTAATTGGTTCTATTTCGAGAAATCCTTGAAAAACCATAAAAAATGTATGTTCCCCCTCCTTATCTCCAAAACTGGTGGACTGAAAAATATGAAAAAATCCAGAAAGTCTGAAACTTATTTTTTGAGAAAGCGGGCAGATGCTTTTTCCGGATTTACTTCGCTTCTTTTATTTGAATCTTGAAATTGAAGTTTCAAAACTGGGACTGGTTGAATATTCTTTAAAGTGGAAGGACCCGACCAAGCTTAATGATTGATGAATATAATATTTTAATTGGGTATAGTGCGTGTAAATGGTGCAAAGTTGACGATCTTGTGTTTTTTAATTCTCAGATTTACTGTTATATCATCTTGTTATTAATTTTAAGCCCATTCAAAATAAAATAATTAAAACGTTCCTTGTGCTTTCTTTAAAATGTAGTACTTGCGGTTGCTTCTGTAATGTTTTGTCGTCTCCCTTACGAGTGAGACGAACCAGGCTCAGTGTGGCTATCTTGCAAGGAAGCCATTTATCCGAAGTAGAGAATATTAACTGTAGTGCTTTCCTGGTCTTCCCGTGTAGGAGCTCTTGATGTCTTCTTACTCAATATGATATACTACTCTGTGTAAAAAGTATCGGGAATTGATAAATTACAGAACGCGCGGTAAACATATCGACCCACTTTTTTTTTCGTAAGTTGGTAGGACTGTACTGAGTTACCACGCGAACTTTGAGTGCATTATGTCACTCAGTGTAATTACAGCTGCTGTTTTTGTATCTCGTTGTTTTAAGTGTTCTGCGATTTTGCTATGGAAGCATTTGTTGAATAAAGAGATTGCCTTAAATTTTGCGTATCAAACGAGATTTCCAGTGCCGAATCACTAAAAATGTTGCAGAAGACTAAAGGTGATTCGTATATCTCAAAAACACGGGTTTATGCATGGTATAAAGTATTTAAAGAAGGCCGACAAGTGGTAACTCATTTGCCTCGTTCTGGTCGACCCCCAACCGCTGCGAATGATGAAAACACCAATCTTATCAAGAGTCTGGTGCTTGAAAATCGTCGTATGAGTCTTAGAGAGTTAGCTCTAGAGGTAAAAGTATCTTTTAGGTCCGTTCATAATATTCTGACGGACATTTTGGGCATGAAACGCGTCGCCGCACGATTAGTTCCAAAAGAGCTCAATTTTGTCCAAAAAGAACATCGAAAGCAGATAGCTGAAGACATGATTTCCCGATCTTTTTCGGACTCCACCTTCATGAACCGCATAATAACTGGCGACGAGACATGGGTTTATGATTACGGTATGCAAACAAGTCAACGGTCTTCAGAATGGCGCCTCGAAAATGAACCGAAACCCAAAAAACCGCGTCAAAGCCGCTCGAAAATCAAGGTTATGCTGATAGTTTTCTTCGACTGCCGGGGTGTAGTGCACTATGAATTTCTTCCAGAGAGACAAACGGTGAATAAAAAATGTTATTTAGGCGTCATGAGGCGTTTGTGTGAGAATATCCGCCGAAAACGGCCAGATTTATGGAACGACAATTTGTGGATTTTACACCATGATAATACACCATCGCAAAAAGCCATAATCGTGCAAGAGTTATTAGCCAAAAACTCGACGAATGTCATCGACCAAGTGCCGTATTCACCTGATATGGCTCCGTCTGTCTTTTTGCTGTTCCCAAAGCTGAAGTTACCACTTCGAGGAAGACGTTTCGAGTCGATTGAAGCTATAAAAGAAAATTCGCTGAAGGAGTTGAAGACCATCCCCCAATCAGCTTACAAAAAATTTATGGAGGAATGGGTCAAGCGCTGGCGTGGCTGTATTGCAAGCGAAGGGGCCTATTTCGAAGGCGACAAAATAAATTTTGGCGAATAAATTATTTTTTTGGTTTTATTGAACAATTCCCGATAGTTTTTACACAGAACTATAATCTCGCAGGTGCGAATAAATTTTTTAATTTTTTTTGTTTTTTTAAAAATGTAAATATACTGATAAATATGATTATACAAATATAACGTAATCTCAAGATATATTTCGGGTCCGACCTGGACCCGGCATCAGTTGAGTTTTAATCTTTTTTTTTATTTTTTTATTTAAATTTTTCCTTTACATATGCTATACGATCTATTTGTGAACGGAATTTCAAATTTCTAAGAAAGCTGGTAGTGCTGGATAGCCTTCCATGATAAGTCAATTTGCAAATTGACTACGTAAAGGACTAATGTTTGTGTACTAAAACTTGATACGTTACATACTTCTAACCAAAGCTTTCTAGTTTTCTTTTAACACTCATTCGTGACGTCTATAGGCCTTTAACGCTAGAAATTATTATTTGCTATGTAACTTCTAACAGTAAAATAGTAAATTCGTAGAATCGATAAATGACGATTACTTTTTTCCATCGTTCGATTTTAATTAAATAAAGCCTATATTCTGCTCCAAATTAAGCCCCGTCCACCTGCGAAAATTATATCAAAATCCGTTTAGTAGTTTAGGAGATGTGCGTGAACAAACAAACAGACAGACAGACAAAAGAATTCTAAAAATCACAGATTTTTGTTCTATTACTCTTATTTAGTCACCCCCTTTCTATTGTTATTATTTTTGTTCTATTACTCTTATTTAGTCATCCCCTTTCTATTGTTATTATTTTTGTTCTATTACTCTTATTTAGTCACCCCCTTTCTATTGTTATTATTTTTGTTCTATTACTCTTATTTAGTCACCCCCTTTCTATTGTTATTATTTTTGTTCTATTACTCTTATTTAGTCATCCCCTTTCTATTGTTATTATTTTTGTTCTATTACTCTTATTTAGTCACCCCCTTTCTATTGTTATTATTTTTGTTCTATTACTCTTATTTAGTCACCCCCTTTCTATTGTTATTATTTTTGTTCTGTTACTCTTATTTAGTCACCCCCTTTCTATTGTTATTATTTTTGTTCTATTACTCTTATTTAGTCACCCCCTTTCTATTGTTATTATTTTTGTTCTGTTACTCTTATTTAGTCACCCCCTTTCTATTGTTATTATTTTTGTTCTATTACTCTTATTTAGTCACCCCCTTTCTATTGTTATTATTTTTGTTCTATTACTCATATTTAGTCATCCCCTTTCTATTGTTATTATTTTTGTTCTATTACTCTTATTTAGTCACCCCCTTTCTATTGTTATTATTTTTGTTCTATTACTCTTATTTAGTCATCCCCTTTCTATTGTTATTATTTTTGTTCTATTACTCTTATTTAGTCACCCTCTTTCTATTGTTATTATTTTTGTTCTATTACTCTTATTTAGTCATCCCCTTTCTATTGTTATTATTTTTGTTCTATTACTCTTATTTAGTCACCCCCTTTCTATTGTTAATATTTTTGTTCTATTACTCTTATTTAGTCACCCCCTTTCTATTGTTATTATTTTTGTTCTATTACTCTTATTTAGTCATCCCCTTTCTATTGTTATTATTTTTCTCCAATGTACAGACACAGCAGGTTCTACTCTTTTAAAATATCTATTGAAGGCAAATAATTTATGTAAATTAAGAATAAAATGCAACCAAGGACCCTACTTTGTGAAATAAATTTGTTGGTGAAACTTTGTTCTGATGATTTAATTAATGAAATTGTACCTGACTGATGGTTATAGTATTCTATTTGCACATATTGGGAACGATTAAAAATATACGATTTTAACCATTCGTATGCTATACCCCTAACTCCAATGTTATTCAATTTATTAAGTAGAATATTATGTAACAACTATACAGCGCAGTTTGAAGGAATAAAATACCCTTTACCACAGTATTATGTAGCATGCAATAAAGAGATTCCACAGTCGCTAAGTACTTCCCTTCACTAAAACAGAAGGTAAATATGTGCTGGCAAATACCCACAAAAGGTAAATATGTGCTAATAAATACCCAGGGAAGGTAAATAAGTGCTAGTAAATACCCACAGAAAGTAAATATTTGCTGGTAAATACCCAAAGAAAATAAATATGTGCTGTATTATAGTACTCAACTGTAATAAGCTGTACTATAGTAATCGACTTTAATGCTTGTTCGCAAGACAAGACGATCTTTATAAGTTAATTAGTAATAATCGTGGTCTGTGTTAATAAAACTATTGGTTGGTCCAATATATTGGTTCTCAATTATCTCATGCATTTTTACTCGAGCAAAATCTTGGGCAAACTCTAGTACCCCTAAGTATAAAAAACATATCAATGTGTATTTCGCAACATCAATAGCTCCAAACACTAAATAAAATAACTGAAATAATATAATAGATTTAAGTAAATCCAACCTTTATTATTCCCCTGTGTATTTCCCCGTATTATTATTGAGATGGTTTGGACTTCATCTGTCCACGTCTCAATTCACAAATGAAGGTTCTGATAATGAACAGGAAGATTGTTGTATGTAACTTACATTTAAAAGAATATATTTTTTTAAATCCATTGAGTAGAATTACCGATTATTTTTTAATGATAATTGATTTACAGTGAATCTCTGACCCAAGTAAATTTCCAACATAAGATGAGTTACAAAGAAACTTTCAATTTCAAACATAACAATATGGATTTGATTCATGCATGAACCCTGATTAGTTGTAAATTGTTACCACTAGACGGCGACACCTTATGTCTCTTACTTTACATCTTACTCACCTTACACTCTTACTCGTATATTTTTGTTCTGTCCTGCTTACGCCTAGTATATGCAGTCGCCATGTTTTGTTGCCACGTTACCATCTCTTTTACTCTTATTTGTTTTGTCTCACTTTTGTTCTTTCTGCACGAAAACGTACATAACAGCGTTATGCTTTATCGCTTTATTATGCTTTATGTATATAAATGAGTGGAAATGTAGAGTGGATTCATTCCTTTTTACAGCGTCGTCAGTGGAGGTTGGAGGTGCTGCGAGAAGTCTAAAAGGTGTAGTTCATTTTTAGTTTAATTGGGGCAGTTTTGTTCGTTTCAACAGTGATTTTGTTTTCGGAATTTGCGATTAAAATACGGAATGTGTCAATACATCTGTTCGTTAGATCCCGGGATCATTTCGCGTTCGCATTAGCTTTTAGGTGGCGGTATGCCCTTTTTTCGTAAATAGATTCGGTTATAGTCAATAGATTTTGACTTTTCCGATTCGGAGATTGACACAAATGCGTTTGAATTCGTATAGGGCGAACGAGCGAACGAGCTAGATTCCGCGATAAGTAAAGGGTTCGATAATCGTCTTTTCAAGTTCCGAAATTAAAGTACGTACCTTAATAATGTAGTAGTAGTGCATAGGTCGATTCAGGGGTTGATGGGGAGGGAAGGGAGTATGGTCTCTTCTTAGTAATGCCGGACGTGGAAACGGGAAGATGTACCAGGGTAGCAATGTCATAGGGCTAGTCGCTGGGAAATCTTGAAGAGTCAGGCAGGGAACTTTTAGAACGGAAGTCGCACGCACTGGGCTAGACTCGGCTCACCTACTGGTGTGAACGACAGAGTTTAGTTTTAACCTCCTCTGGAGGAAAGCAAGCGTCTGAGATGGCCTTGCGCCAGTTTTACATACTGGAACACATCCCCCATGAATTTTATGGCAAAGCGTTTGTGCCGTGACGAGGTTGCGATATGTTCTAACCTTTGTCATCTGTCTGAGCTAACCATGGTCTCATATCTATATATTTATATATTCACATGATCATATAGGATATCCCAGCCAGCAGCGGGGTGACGTCCTTTTTACTGAATCACCCCCTGTCTGAGTAGGGCAAAGTTTTAGGGTGTTAGGCACACAGAGGGGTTCCAACTTGCCCTAGTTCTTTCTGTCGATTAGTAGAGAAAGCCTAGATTTAGAATTCAGGTCGATGAAATGTTTTTTTTCTGGGCCATAAAAGGCCATAACTGTAGTACCTATCAAACCCTTTTTAAGATCAGTTCTTAGTAAACACTAAGTTGCAATAGTTTGAATTAATATTTATCAAGAAAGTTATAAAGTAAGATCAAATAGTTTGGTTATAAAAATCCAAAATAGAGTATAGCAGACTGACGAACCTTTTAGTCAGTATTTACTTACATTCTCCCTTGTCGAAATGACTGTTGCATTGATATAGAGTAGAACCTATATGAAATATAGAATGTTTCGGATTTTTCTTTTATTAGTCATTTGAGTAAGTAACTAATAAATTAATTACCGTGAAAATAGTTTCGGGAAATCTTTATTCAAGAGAATAATTTCAATTCTTATAAATGTTCAATAAACTTGAGGTACATAACATGATGTATTTGTTTGCATAAGTGCTTTCCTTGTCTAGCAAAATAAAAGACTTAACTGTTACTATACACCAAATGAGGGGCAGTAAAGTTGTTCTTCGTCAATGGTATTAAATAAATACATCTTTGGAACAAAAACAAAGTTCTTTAGTATTTAATACTACCTAGTACCTACCTTACCTAGAGCAGGTTTCTCCTTCAAAGTTTATTGAAATTATTCTACTGAGTGTAGTTATAAAATTGACTACATAAATGGCTGTGATTTATGTAGGATTGAAAGGAATTCTTACCCATTATTTATAAATATATAAAGATAAAACCAGAGCCGCATTATAGGATGTGGAGGCCCCTGGGCAACAACGAAGTAGAGGCACCTTCTTTGATTCAAGATCGATCATATATCCGCTGTTTCCATAAGTGCTCATATATATTACTATAACAAAAAAAGAAAACTAAGAATACCCACAATAACATTATCTTATTGTTATAATTCGTGTTTTTTGGCAATTGTGTGATAAGGCTTTCCAAATTTCTATACTTGTCACGCCAGTATAGTTCGCCATTTTAACGCTTCGCATAGAGTCCACTAAAATCAATATTTTAATTTATTGGGGGCCCCTCTTTTGTGGAGGCCCCGGGGCTGTAGCCCCGGTTGCCCTCCCCTAAATCCGGCCTTGGATAAAACTATTAGTAGAAAGTAGCTGGTTGCCTATTAAATTCATTTATATAAAGCTTATTTATATTGGCTAATTTTCATGTAAGGGGTTCATTAAATGAAACCTATGTACACGTGGATGAAGGTACGGTAATTAGGTAACTGGTATAGAGTCTGGTAATGGTATAAAAAGATGTCCATATGATGAATTATGTCTTTAGTATGATTAAGACACGTGCTGATGGATTCAACATCTTTTCTAATTTATTTTTAGTAAATTATCTAAATTATTTTTATTTTATTTCATAAAACATGTACCTTAATTAGAAGAACTAAGTTTCATTTAAAACAAACAACCGCCCAACTTTGATACTATGGTTTTGTTCATACTAAATTATGAAATTCACAACTCTTGTTTAAAAAGCCAATGTTAATTGCTGTACAATTTATAGCTGAAAAAGAATAAAGACAGTCAAAATAAAACACCAGATATCTTAAAATATAATCAACAAGGTCTTTCATAAATAACGACTGTTATTTCACCTCAAGGTTATTTTAATCTAATTATCAGCTAAAATCTATCTTTTAGTTCCATAATATTTACAAGACACTAAAAGTAAATAGTTCTAGGAATTAAAATTGGTTCTGAGAGCAAACAAATATTTTACATAGAAAACAGACAGATAAACACTCCTTACTTGGATTCTTACTCATAAGTTTTGAGGTTTGAGCTTTTAAATGAGTCCATCACTATAATGAGGACTACTGATAAGGGCACTGCTCTTAAATATTATTTTATTTTAATGTTTATACGTCCAGTAAAATTAAGTCTACCAGCAAGAGCGCGGCTCTTAAATTGCTTCAAGAAACTGTTTGTTTATGATTGGTAATAATCTCTCTTAATCACTTTCAAAGAATTTAGGTTACTACTTAAGGCGCGACGTACGGTCCTAATCTGACGATCACACTTTGGCCATATATCTGTTAAAATCATTTCTATTAAGCACCAAGTATTAAGCTATGTAGGTTGTAAGTAGGTTGTTATTGGGAGGATTTTACGGAGTTCAGCTTGAGCAGTGGGTGTGGTGGTTTGAACGGGTTCAAAGGTTGAAGTCGATTTAGTACATTGTTTATGACATAAAACTATTACCATTATTTAATTACTTATGTTACATTAAAACTGACCTGTAATAAGTGTATCTGTTATACCTACATTACATAAATAAATATATTTCATTTCATTTCAGATAACAAGCATGTAGGCAATCAAACTAGGTGATTGTTTCCATGACTCGTATTTTTGTAGTACCAGTGGCTTCAATCACATCATCAATGTATTGGCTCCATATGTTCGATAGTCCGTAGGGATGAAGATCACGCCATTAATGTGTGGGCTCCATATGTTCGATAGCCGGCAGGGATGGAGATCAGGCCGTCAATGTGTGGGCTCCATATGTTCGATAGCCGGCAAGGATGGAGATCAGGCCGTCAATGTGTGGGCTCCATATGTTCGATAGCCGGCAGGGATGGAGATCAGGCCGTCAATGTGTGGGCTCCATATGTTCGATACCCGGCAGGGATGGAGATCACGCCGTCAATGTGTGGGCTCCATATGTTCGATATCCGGCAGGGATGGAGATCAGGCCGTCAATGTGTGGGCTCCATATGTTCGATAGCCGGCAGGGATGGAGATCAGGCCGTCAATGTGTGGGCTCCATATGTTCGATACCCGGCAGGGATGGAGATCAGGCCGTCAATGTGTGGGCTCCATATGTTCGATACCCGGCAGGGATGGAGATCAGGCCGTCAATGTGTGGGCTCCATATGTTCGATAGCTGGCAGGGATGGAGATCATGCCGTCAATGTGTGGGCTCCATATGTTCGATAGCAGGGATGGAGATCACGCCATCAATGTGTGGGCTCCATATGTTCGATATCCGGCAGGGATGGAGATCAGGCCGTCAATGTGTGGGCTCCATATGTTCGATAGCTGGCAGGGATGGACATCATGCCGTCAATGTGTGGGCTCCATATGTTCGATAGCAGGGATGGAGATCACGCCATCAATGTGTGGGCGCCATATGTTCGATATCCGGCAGGGATAGAGATCACGCCGTCAATGTGTGGGCTCCATATGTTCGATAGCCGGCAGGGATGGAGATCACGCCGTCAATGTGTGGGCTCCATATGTTCGATAGCCAGCAGGGATGGAGATCACGCCGTCAATATGTGGGCTCCATATGGAGGCCGTTGTATTGTTTAGATAACATAGACAATTGTTTGGATTTCTTCTACAATACATTGAGTAGTATTTTCGATGAATCGGTTCCAAAAAAAAAGGCAATATTGTAATAAATCGGAGTATATGTACCCAGAGTGGTTTACAAAAGATTTGATACTCGACATAAAATCAAAAGGAGAACTTCATAAAAAATACAAGCCTAGAAAATCATCAGTAGATTACGAACAATTTTCAGAGCGAGGGTTAAGTGTTCTATTATGTTAGCACAAGAACAGTACAGGAATCGTGTACAAAATCATTTAATAGAGGATCCAAAGGCGTTCTGGAGTTATATAAAGTCAATGAGAGGTAATAGGTGCCCACAAAAAATTGTCAAGAATGATATTGTATTGACCGCGGAGGAGTGCGCCCAGGAGTTTGCGAATTACTTTCACTCGGTTTATAGTGGGAACCGCGCTAAACTGAATGTCGATGCAGCTATGGCGGAGGCAGAAGCGAACTCGGCAAGCGTGCAGGTGGACCAGCTAAAGCTGCAAGAAGTACGTAGCGCACTGGCGTGGCTCAAACCGAAACGGTCGGCGGGACCGGATGGCATTCCTTCATATATAATCCGGGATTGTCGGTTGGTTTTAGCGGAACCATTAACTTACATTTATAAACAGTGTCTTATAGCCTCCGTTTTTCCGGAAAGGTGGAAAGTAACACGAGTAATCCCAGTTCCGAAGGGTAGGGTCAGCCAAAACGTGGAGGATTATAGACCCGTAGCGGTACTTTCAACGCCCGCAAAAGTACTAGAATCGGCGATTCAACGGGCAGTTTTAGTCCAGATTGAGCCGCACCTGTCGGATGCTCAACATGGGTTTCGACTTGCTCGTAGCACATCTTGCAATCTCCTGAACTTTATGTCAAAAGTAATCCCAGCCGTGGACAGTGGGGTTCAGGTAGATGCTGCCTACTTTGACTACAGAAAGGCATTTGACTTAGTAGATAATGACGTACTACTTAAAAAACTTGCAAACATAGGTTGTACTCCACATTTACTTGGGTTTTTCATTAGTTACATGGGCAATAGAACACAATACGTGGAGTACAATGGACACAGGTCAGAACCATATTTTACTAGATTGGGGGTAAGCCAGGGTAGCAATTTGGGCCCCCTCGAGTTCACAATCATGATAAACGACTTACTACATGTTGTCAAAAATGCAAGTTGTTTGTTGTTCGCGGATGACCTCAAACTTTCATATACAATAACGAGTACATCAGATTGCGAGAAGCTACAAGAAGATATAGACCGAGTGGTTCAGTGGAGCACTAATAATGGGCTTGCTTTTAACGTATCTAAATGTGTACTGATCACATTTACCCGGAAACAAAATCCAATAACAATCGATTACAAAGTAGGAGATAAGCAAATTCAGCGAGTAAATGAGGTCAAAGACCTGGGAGTTAGATTGATTTCAAACCTAAACTATAGAGAGCATATTGAGAACAGCTGCAAGAAGGCTTATAGGAATCTTGGTTTTATCCTCCGTAAGGGGCGGGTTTTTTCGCGCATTGGCACTGTTGTAGCTCTGTATAACGCTCTGGTCAGGAGTCAACTAGAAACTAATGCTATGGTATGGGCGCCACATGAAGCAAAGTATCGGCTCATGTTGGAGCGCATACAAAAAAAATTCGTGCGATATCTGTATTTGCGGCAGTACGGGGTATATCCGTTTTACCCACATATGTACCCTACCATTTTTATTTTGGGAATGGTAGGGTACAATGAACTCAGAGTAAGGAGGGACCTCGCTCTGGTATCTTATGTGCACAAAGTACTAGTCGGTAGGATGGTAAATCCAGTGTTACTGAACACGCTGAGTGTGTGCGTGCCGGATGGGTACGTGGAGCGCCGCCGCCGGCCGCCGCTGCTGCTGGTGCCCCGCGCACGATCTAACTTACTGGCACAAGCGCCGTTGACGCGAGAGCTCCGCGCCTTAAGGACCTACGCATCCAACACAATAATCGTATTAAGTTATTTTGAACTCAATGATATTGTCAGAAAGTCTACATTAGAACGCTCGCTTCGTGCGCTGCGAGCACGCATAATCGGTAAATTTGCGAGGTTTTTCTGGAATTTCTGAAAAAGTATTGAGAAATGAATAAAAATGGGTCAATAAGTGTCTTTAGTTATCTGTAAAGAAAATTCAGGAAAAGTTTTAAGTCTCTCCGTTGAACACCTTTGCTATAAACAGATTTATTCGCAATTTGAGGAGCTTACTTTGTGATTTTTTCCTATTGAGTAAAGTTAACTCAATTACGTTTTTAGATCAACTTGTGTTTAGAGTATATCCTCTTTTGTAACATATATTTTACTTGTATTTGAAGGAGATATCGAACTGACAATATTAATTAAACAAAATGCTCATTTTGGAATGGCAGGGCCTTAAATTATATTTCGGAAATAGAGGATATATTCCATGTTGCTCGGAATGAGTTTACGAGAACAGCGTTGTTTGTGCTGTGCTACAAGAAGGTGTTTTTGTAAAATTATTATTGAAATTGTATACTTATAAAGGTTGTAGAAAGTAAGATTTGTGGTTGTAAATATACATATCTATCGAATTAGGCTAGCCTGTAAGGATAGATGTTTGTGAATAAATAAATAAATAAAAATGTTCGATAGCCAGCAGGGATGGAGATCACGCCGTCAATGTGTGGGCTCCATATGTTCGATATCCGGCAGGGATGAAGTGAAGCACCACGTTTTCACAAAACAAAACTTAATGGTTACGGCCAGAGTCAGATTCAGATCCGCTCATCGCTACCATTGTTAACACCATCGAATTATTGCAGACCTAACAGGTAGGTGTGTTAGATACGTACGAGTATTTTTAGACAAATGCCGTCACAAATGTCATCACCTCGTGGAGGTACATGCGGGGCGCGGGGAGCGGGGGCACACGCGTGACCTCCACGACGACAGATCAAGGCACAAGGTCTGGATGTTCACAATGACAACTGAACTTCAGCACCGCTTCAAGGAGTTCAGTTTACGCAACCTCCGAACAATCGGTACACTTGCAACCAACGTTATGTATCATACTTTCATTTTTACTCTTAGGTTTAAAAATGATTTATTCTTATTAATGAAAATACGTCACTAACATAAGACGAAATTAAAATTAATAACATTTAAAATGTCGTCCACCCGCACAGACCATAATTGAAAATATCCTGAGGTACTCATAGATATCATAATTATATTATTGTTATACATAGAGATCATTGTAGTTAATTTAATAAAGTTCACAGTTCACTTCTTGAATCTTAATTATAACCACCTCTCTAACACAAGTTATTTATTAGTTATTTAAAATATGTTTTACTAAATTACGTCTGAAAACATTAAAAAGTTCGGTGTTTTTAATTTCTGAGGGTAAGTTGTTAAGAGGCTCCACAATGTTAAACTTCGGTGTTGCATTGGATTCAGTTCCACCAATGTAGATAATAGAAAACAAATAAAAATATGGCGTGTTTTTGACTCAAGAAAATTATAAATTGCACTTCATAAATAAACGTACTTTTAATCTTATTTTATTACTATAAAGCATAATAAAATTCACGAAAAACGTGCTTAGGCTCCGTTGTTTCAAAATCGATTGAAATAAAATCAACACACGCAGATACTTACTAGAAAAAAACATCTTTATTACACAAATAAATTATAGTTCATATCCTAATGTAGCCGCGATTTCAAAATAACTGAAATTTGGCGTTCGAGCAGGATGGATTAGAGCAGGATGGACAGTTTAAAACCCAAAAGCGTTAGAACAGGACTGAATTTTAGCAGAGTGACGCTCCCTCGTTTGCAAAGTATGACGTAGCTACTAGTAGCTAGGCCATCTCGTGGAGCATTTAGACACTTGCCTAAAGAATGCACTTGCGTGTGTTAGACAAATAAGATTGATGTGTGAACGGTTCATGCATTTGCCTGTGTTGGATAAATGAGATTAATGTGTAAATTGATTTTTTTAATATTTCCCTAACGAGGATGCAGATGCAGTAAGTATATATAATTGCTTTGAATACATAGTCGAGAATAGAAATAAATGTATTCATTAATATGAACAACACAATACAAATATATATAAGCACACTGTTTCAAACTATATAGGCAAAACCACAATTTTAGTAATAAAATGGAAAAAAGAAACAAACAAAAAGTTTATATCACTGATCTAAGTATTTTACAACAATTAGATCAAGCACTGTAAAAATGGAATGGCCCTGGCTCAGAAAATGTTGTAGATAAATCTACGATGCTGGTTTTCTGCCAGCACCATAATAGTACTCTTTATTTATACGTATACTCGTAGTACCTTTAAATATGAGTGAATAAATCGCTGCCGTTGCGGGGCAAGCGTTGACCAACTCGGTCACCACGGCCTGTCATGTAAACGTAGCGCCGGTTGTCTGCCGCGCCACGATGTCATCCGTCGGGCTCTCATGAGCGCCAACGTGCCCGCCGTATTAGAGCCCAAAGGCCTAGTACGCAGCGATGGTAAGAAACCCGATGGACTGACACTAATCCCTTGGAAAAATGGGCAATCGCTGGTGTGGGACGCAATATGCGTCGACACCGTAGCGCCGCCGTCCCATCTCCAGGGGAGCGCTGTCCTTGCTGGCATGGTGGCGTTGACGGCTGAGGGAAACGGCGTATATACGTGGAGCTGGCTGAAAGCTACATTTTTATGCCTTTTGCCGTAGAGACCCTGGGGCCGTGGGGACCAGACGCAAAGCGCCTATATAAGGAAATATCTTCGAGGTTGGTCAACGCTTCCGGAGACCCAAAGGCTGGGACCTATTTTGGTCAGCGAATAAGCCTCGCAATACAGCGAGGCAACGCCGCTAGCCTATTGGGTACTCTCCCCGATGATGGCGGTGATCTGGCTCACATATTTTATTTAATCTAGAGCCCGCTATGAGACAGACAGGTTGGTATTTGTTTTTCTTTTTATATTTTATTTAATTTTAAGTTAGTTTTACAATATATTAATTTTTATAGTTTATTAATTTACTTTGTAAAATAAGTACATAACATAATCAAAGAATATACATACATAATAAAAGGTATAGATTTTGTAGTAGAAATAAAAAATGCTAAATATGTAGTATTTTTAAAATTAAAGAAACGCAGTGGGTGATCAGGTCTGAAGGAAGTGCCTAGATGAGCGATCAAAAGTTTCAAACTACCAACAGTAATAGGGTTAAAGATAATTTTATTATTGCTGGGATCTTTGGATAGACAGTAAATGAAAACTTAATTTAAGTTTGAAAGTTGCTTTAGATTTGAGTTCTCTTAGTGGAGGTGAAAGATTGTTCTAGCACTAAGTTGATTTGAGTTCTCTTAGTGGAGGTGAAAGATTGTTCTAGCAGTTAGTTGCCAGATAACTAAGACGGAGTACACAGCAGGTATCCAGTTCGTGCAAAGAGAGGTCCACGACAAGTAATTTTTTTGTATAAATACTTTAGCAGTGTTACAAAATAAATATTATACTACACCTGCTCGGAAAGTACCTTCTTACTTTTTTGAAAACGATGCAGAAAATATGTCATTACTGTCATACAAATATGCGGGCGGAAAAAGTGTATGAAAATTCATTGTTAACGTGCCTGAGCGGGCAGAAAAAGCATATGCAAATCCATTGTTAACGTGCTGTTTTTTTTTAAACAACATAAAGAATGAGCAAGTGGCCAAGTGGCCAGTATTATTTTGCGAACTCGTACATAAAACTCGAAAAATGATACTTGCCACTTGCTTTGCCTGTACATAATAAAAAATAAGAAGGAAATAAAAAGTGACAATCGCACGCGAGTCAGTCGGTTTCTTTTATTGTATCTTGATTAAAAGTAAAATTATACTATTTCCTCGCAGGTGTAGTATAAAGCACTATGTATCACTCGGGAGAAAGTGCGATTCCCAACCCGTGTGTATTGAGGCCCTTGGCTTCGCCTCGGGCCTCAAACTACACCCTCGTTGGTAATCTTCCCCTTTCTTCCCTCGGTGAACAATGTACTATTCTATCTTTGTTTCATTTTCAGAATTCCTGCATCATTAATAAAAGGTGTAATAAATACATACATATGTACGTATATATGTACATTAATAAATACATATCTACGCGGGGGAATCTTAAAACGGAAACGAGCACAAGCATTCTTTTGTATAAGTTTTTGGGATCTTTCTAACAGACATGAACCATAAACAATAAGACAGTGATTATTATAAGTTACAAAAATTCAGTCTACAGATATGGTGCAAACATTCGTCGTTCCAGATACGAACCTCGGCAGCGCAGTCGGAAGCGCACCTGTCATGTAAGCAGGAGGTCGCAGGTTCAAATCCTGGCCCGAGGAATTTTTTCAAAAATATTTGGTCTTTTAAATTTGTTTTGATTGATTTCTAGTTTGTAGTGCACTCTTATAAAAGTATTCAATGCGATGGATTTCGCAATAAAAACATATAATCTTAATAAGGCAGTGGTTCCGTTTTGATAAGATAAGGCTTTCACATAATAATAACCGCAACTCAACGAACTCTCACAAATTGCCTAAATAGTCCTCAGTCTATAAAAAAAAGTTTCGTGGGTGTTCTGAAACGAGTTTTCAAAACGAAATTTTCCGTCCACCGGCAAACTCTGATTGCGTGCCTCAGTTAATTTTTCAATATGTTGACCCTGGATACATAATTGCGGATTCTTTTGTAATATATTATGAATTTGCTGTCGTGAACCTAGAATTAAATATTTTGAATTCGAAGAATTTAGAACCAGAGTATTATTTTGTGAGCAATACGATCTAGATCTTGTTTTATATTGTCAACGGCACTTTTTAGCTAATCTGGTTTGGCTGAAATTGAACCTGCAAATCATCCACGTAAAGATGAAATTGACAGTGTAATGGATTTGATTATGTCAGCAGTATATGTTATGAACAATAGTGGTCCAAGAATAAATCCTTGCAGAACTCCTTTATTTACAGAACTAGGCTTTGATGATAAGTTGGTACCATCTGATCTGGACAAAACAACTCGTTCTTCATGGCCCGATTTAGATTCATGATGTTGGTATGTTTGTATATTGCAGTGGTTTTTTTTAAGAACAGATAGTGAAATAACATTATAATGACAGGTCTGGATGATCTGCAGACCAGATAAACCGGTCTTACATGCACTGCCCCATATTTCGATAATACTGTCATAAGCACTTTTCGGGGGAGGGAGCGTACAATGCCGCGTAAAGAACTCATTAGTGAAGACAATTTTTTCTTAAGATATGCGGCTTCCACGTTAAGCGGTTGTCGATTGGCAGTCCTATATACTTGTTTTCGTGTTTCTCTTGTATTGGTACGTTGTTGATCGTTAAAAGCGGATATGTAGGTATAGGTTTGTGTTTTGCTTTAAAAATTACATAGAATATTTTGGAGACACTGATTGTTAACAAATTTGAATGCACCCAGTAGTTTAAGGCTTTCAAGTCTTTTTGTGCTGAAGCAATAATATCACGTATGGAGAAACCAAAGTAGAATATTCATGTGTCATCTGCAGGCAGTGATTCGGTTTATATAAGTCAAGAACAACAAATGGCCTAAAATTGACCCCTGTGGGACACCAAATTAAATTATAGGTTGGGGTTCACTTTGATATTCGTTGATGTTTACCACCTAATAGGTGGTAAACATCAACGAATAACTATCTGCTTCCTATACATCAAGTATGATCCAAACATACTGAGTGCAGTACCGTTTACTCCAATTTAGTTTTCATATTAATTATTAAGTTATGACCTATTTTTTGTCCCTTGAATTGTCCCTTGAATATCCGATCACTGGTCATGATTCACCGTATTGAATGCTTTTTTAATTAAAGTGATTAAATCTATAGTTGCAGCTAGAGTATTGCTTTTAGCCCTAAAGCCGAATTGCCGTTCTGTAATATAATTGATGGAACTTAAGAAGTATTATAAGCGTTTATAAAGAATTTGCTCAAAAATTTTCGAGAGAAATCGGCCTATAATTGCCTGGGCCAGTTTTTAAGCAAGATTTGTAGATAGGGCTGACTTTTGCGATTTTGAGTGAGTTGGGAAAGTAACCGCTCAAAACAGCTTTATTTATGCTATTAGTTAGTTGAAGGATTGTCAAATTTTTCAGGCATTTGATAACTTTGTTGCTGATGCCATCCAAGCAAGCCAACTGACTGACTGAAAAAGACTGATTTTTGTCTCGATCACATTTGTTTCACGGAAAAGGATGTTATAAGAAAAATCAAAGGGTTGGACTTATTTCAGGGTTCTGGTCTCGACGGCATTTCTCCACTTTCCTCTATTATGAATCGTTCTTTAAAGGATGGTGCTTTTCCCAATGAATGAAAAAAGCCAAAATAGGACCGGTATTTAATAAAGGCGAAGAGGATAATATACAAAATTACAGACCTATTTATATCTTGTCATGTTGCTCAAAAGTATTTTGAGTATTATTAGTATGTCCATTTTTATCACGCCACTTAAACAAAATTTTGTCAACTCAAAAACATGGATTTAGAATTGGGCGCTCAATAGAGACTAACCTTGCTTCATTTGTTTTTGATCTCACGAGCGAGGTTGACAAACGTCGACAGGTGGATGCAATTTCAGTTGTGCCTTTGATAATCTTAATCATACTCTGTTAATACATAAGTTGAAGTCTGTGGGCGTGTTTGTCTCAATGGTTCAATTCATATTTGTCTGAACAGTTGCAGTCTTTTGTTGTCAATGGTTTTCAATCAGACACCTATTGCTCTATTTCTGGCGTTCCTCAGGGATCACCTCTGGAGCCAATTTTTTTCTTAGACTTTATTAACGACTTTATTATTTTAGATACAGCACTGTAAATTGTCACTATTTGCTGATGATATAAAGATATACTGGACTATTGACTCTTTGGAAGACTCATTGCTTGTAGAGGCTGATCTTGACAGAATTTAATTGTGGTGTGCCTCTTACAATTTCCTATTCTAATTTCCTGAGTCGTGGAAGACAGCATTAGTGAAGCCAATACCAAAAATCAATAATCCCGCTTCTGTTAAGGACTTAAGACCTATAAGCCAGTTACCTTACTTATCCAAAATACTAGAAAAAATTGTCTATTATCAAATGGCTTATTACCTAGAAACTAATAACATACTCCCTCTACGACAATCAGGGTTTAGAAAAGGACGTAGTACATCTACTGCATTGCTCGATGTGGTAGATAACATACTTAGTGCTCAAAATGAAGGAATGGTAACAATTCTTACACTACTTGACTACTTTAGGGCTTTTGATTCTATCAATATTAGTCTACTTCTATTAAAACTTACTTATTACGGATTTTGTCGATCGTCTGTGGACTGGATTGATAGCTACTTAAGTAAACGCAATCAGGTTGTGCAAATTAGCAAGCAGGATGGGTCAAATATTCACTCTCAGATAAACCCTATAGGCAGAGGCGTCCCCCAGGGTTCCATACTTGGGCCTCTGCTGTTTATTTTATACTCTTCGGACGTTACTAATAGTATAGTCAATTGCCAATTCCATCAATATGCAGATGACCTTCAAATATATATATCTTTTCATACTAACAGTGTTAATCAAGCTGTAGAACAAATGAATGAAGATTTAGATCGCATCTCAAAATGGTCATCTACAAACTGGCTTGTACTTAACCCGAGTAAATCAAAGTATATGGTATTGGGGACTAAGTTGAAAATTCGTACAGTCTCTGAAATTAAACCGTAAATATCTATTATGGGTGAACGTGTTGAGCAGGTAGCTGCAGCACGTAACCTTGGCCTTCACATGGATGGTGAGCTTCGGTTTGAAACCCATGTTCTAGAGCTAGTGCGTAATTGCTTCTACAGATTAAAAGTGTTGTATAGGATTCGTAACTATCTGAGCGTTGAAATGCGCATTAAGCTTTGTGAATCTATAATTTTATCAAAATTGAACTAATGCATTTCTGTTTATGGCCCTTGTTTAATGATCAAGTCACAACGTCTTATTCAGCGCGTTCAGAATGCATGTGCCAGGTATTGCTTTAATATCCCACCACGTCAACATGCATCCCCTTATCTTAACAATGCAAATATTCTAAAAATGTCAGCTAGGCAAGATCTTTACTTTGCAACTTTATTGTTCGGAGTAATAAAAAACAGGTCGCCAGAGTACCTCTATGAAAAATTAACTTGGGTTTCTTCATACCAAACAAGAACCAGGGGATCGGCACACAAGCTCAAAGTGCCAAGGCATCATTGTGCTGCATTTCGAGGTAGTTTTCGTTATCTATCCTCGAAATGCTGGAATAATCTTCCACCTCCATTTATTGATATAAGAACAGAATACTTTTTTAAAAGTAAGTACAAAAATTACTTACTCGCACTACAAAAATCCACATGATATGCTTCATATTATTGGCATTCAGGCAAAATTTTACTATTGACTATGCCACACATCTTTATTATTATATTTTTATCTCTTTGGGATATCTGCGTGTCGCAGATTAAATCCACAGTCCAAATTTATGTTCCTAGGTTCAATCAGCTGGACCGGGCATTGATAGACCAGTCAGTCAGGATATTCTCTTATTTAATATATGTAGCCAAAATTGTTATACTTTCTCATATACAAATTACACAACCATTATACTCACATACACATTTACACATTAACTAAACAATAATTGTCCACTCTCGATGGAATTCGTGCGGCTCTCTGCTGGTGACGACAGAATAACAGCGTCGCAGATTTCTGTTTGCGGCATTATTCTGAGTCGGAGCCTTTTTCTCTTTGCAGCGACACTCATACCACTAGGATAAATTTAAGTTACTTTCTTTTTGTGTTTTAACTATATTTAATTTATTTTTATTTTATTTAAGTTCTACTTTGTTTTTTGTATGTATGTGTCGTGTTTTTGGGAAATAAATGTTATATCTATCTATCTATCTACAACATGCTTCTCAATTAAAAAACAATTACCACATAAAATACTTGAGTAAACGTAAGCTTTTTAATTTTAATTATCAGTTGAATGGTGTCAAGCTTCAAGAAGTGAATGAGATCCAATCAATGAGATTTGGGACAGGAAACTAACCTTTAAATTTGTAAAAAAGTCTGTTAAAATAACGGTATTTGTTAAGCGCAAAAGTTTCGTTCTTCTTGGGCGAAAATACTTTTGTAAAACGTGCTGGTCCGGAGTCATCTTGAATATGCAAGTTCTGTTTGAAGTCCATTCTATGCTGTTGATTTGCAGCGTCTCGAAGGCATTCAGCAATCGTTCACGAGGTATCTTGCTTTTGTAGAACATAAGTAGAACATTTTTAAACTTATATTTTATAAAATATAAATTTCTGTCATATTAATTTCTTGTTCGTAAATCTTCTTGTTGCTGTGATAATTATTATTCTGATTATTACTAAGTACCTGACATATTTTGAATTCTATTTAATTATTACCTTTTTCTGATACAAATTTTGACATTTAATATATATTTTTTCTGTTTACCTATTTCTATAAAATGATTTGTGTGCCAGGTGAGGCTTTAATCTGCAAATAAATGATATGATTACGATGATTATGATTATGATGTATCTCCTGATATGTCCATCAGACGTTTGTATGACGAACGGCTAAGTCAATTTATAATGATATCTTTGCGTGACCGCAGAATTCTGCGTGATATGTCTTTTCTGCTTAAAATTGCCAATGGAGTAACAGAATGCCCTTGTCTGCTGTATAGGCTGTCTGTGTCGATCCCCTACAATGGAGTAACAGAATGCCCTTGTCTGCTGTATAGGCTATCTGTGTCGATCCCCTACAATGGAGTAACAGAATGCCCTTGTCTGCTGTATAGGCTGTCTGTGTCGATCCCCTACAATGGAGTAACAGAATGCCCTTGTCTGCTGTATAGGCTGTCTGTGTCGATCCCCTACAATATACCAAGAACAGCCATTACAAAATTGTTTTCTCATCCAGCCTGTAAATCGAACCTTGGTCTTAATTCGCCAATGACAAGGATTATGAGGGAATATAACAATTTAAATTAATTTTAGTTTTAGTTTTTTAGTTTAATTTGTTATTTTAGTTAGTATTAATTTCAGGTATAATTTTATGTTATTTAAGTGTGTTTGATTATTAATTAAAGCATTATTTATTATTAAAAAAAGAAAAAAAAACCAACAAAGTTTTATGAAACCAAAAAACACAATTTTTAAGGGTTAGGCTTAGGTATAATTTATTATTTTTAGGATTTAGTCAGATAATTTTAGTTTGTAGCTTTGTTTCGTGGCTGCCAAACAGACACTCCCATGTAATATAATACTTTGTCATGCAATAGTTTCATGAAACGGCCAAGCCATACTTTTTAAGCAAGATGTAGGGTTTGTAGAGTTAGGCCTTGTAGAGTTAAGGACTTGGCTTAACATGTGATCTGATAATTTTTTAACAGTGAAAGTGTTATGTGCTTATGAGTCTTAGCAACCTAGTTTTACATAAAAATGTTTTTGATGGGATATTTTGTTTCGCAAATGTTGTGTATACCTGTTAGTGGCGCACGTATTGTGTATACCTGTTAGTGGCGCACGTATTGTGTATACCTGTTAGTGGCGCACGTATTGTGTATACCTGTTAGTGGCGCACGTATTGTGTATACCTGTTAGTGGCGCACGTATTGTGTATACCTGTTAGTGGCGCACGTATTGTGTATACCTGTTAGTGGCGCACGTATTGTGTATACCTGTTAGTGGCGCACGTATTGTGTATACCTGTTAGTGGCGCACGTATTGTGTATACCTGTTAGTGGCGCACGTATTGTGTATACCTGTTAGTGGCGCACGTATTGTGTATACCTGTTAGTGGCGCACGTATTGTGTATACCTGTTAGTGGCGCACGTATTGTGTATACCTGTTAGTGGCGCACGTATTGTGTATACTTGTTAGTGGCGCACGTATTGTGTATACCTGTTAGTGGCGCACGTATTGTGTATACCTGTTAGTGGCGCACGTATTGTGTATACCTGTTAGTGGCGCACGTATTGTGTATACCTGTTAGTGGCGCACGTATTGTGTATACCTGTTAGTGGCGCACGTATTGGAATATTTTGTTTCACAAATGTTGTGTATACCTGTTAGTGGCGCACGTATTGTGTATACCTGTTAGTGGCGCACGTATTGGAATATTTTGTTTCACAAATGTTGTGTATACCTGTTAGTGGCGCACGTATTGTGTATACCTGTTAGTGGCGCACGTATTGTGTATACCTGTTAGTGGCGCACGTATTGTGTATACCTGTTAGTGGCGCACGTATTGGAATATTTTGTTTCACAAATGTTGTGTATACCTGTTAGTGGCGCACGTATTGTGTATACCTGTTAGTGGCGCACGTATTGTGTATACCTGTTAGTGGCGCACGTATTGTGTATACCTGTTAGTGGCGTACGTATTGGAATATTTTGTTTCACAAATGTTGTGTATACCTGTTAGTGGCGCACGTATTGGAATATTTTGTTTCACAAATGTTGTGTATACCTGTTAGTGGCGCACGTATTGGAATATTTTGTTTCACAAATGTTGTGTATACCTGTTAGTGGCGCACGTATTGTGTATACCTGTTAGTGGCGCACGTATTGTGTATACCTGTTAGTGGCGCACGTATTGGAATATTTATGAAAATGTAATGTAACAATACATGTGCTGTTGGTTTAAATAAATAAATGAATAAAACTTTTCAAAAAATCAATGATATTTTACCAATAAATGTGAAAAAGACGCCGAGTTCAATATTAGTGCATGATTATCGGCTTCGCCGAAAGAAGAATGAAAGATTGGGTGCCGAAGTTTATCGAGGTTCCTTCAGTCATACATAACTGCGATAATGTACGCTCTTCACTTGTTTTAATAGAAAGTTTAGACTACTTTGTTTTAAAATAAGTGAAGAACGGAACGGTATTTGGGATATTTACTTCTGCAGCCGCTCGCAACCGAAACCTAAATTGCATGCGTCATCCGTGATGTGTATAAATAATTAACTAATGCTTGATTACTGCCCGATTAACGTAAATATGGATTGTGAACGATATTTAGTTAATAGTGCGAATGCGGCCAATGGCTCTGCTCGCCAGTGCACCAAGTCACTCAATAAGTAATGAGCTCGCTCCTGACACCGCCTGTCTCGACCGTCACTCGGCGTCGGCGTCGCGCTTCGTCACTCTACAACAACACAATATTTTTTTTTGCAATTAACAAAATTAGTGACATGTCAGTGTTCTAAGTGTGGACTTTAAGTTAAGACCTGGAAAAACTGTTTATTTCAGGTTAGTGGTTTCTTTTTTATCTTTATTTCGTATTTGATTGAAGTGCCTATGTACTGTGGAGATGACGTCGAGCTATACTTTGTACCTTTCTTATGTCCTTCACTATAGGGGCATACGTAGTACTACAAATGTATAGCTTGATGTGATCTCCGCTGTACAAACTTATAACAAACCCGCTTCTCACAGAATATGAAATGCAGATTTGGGACTTTATGTTTCCATTTAATTATTTATCGATAGAACTAACTTTACACTATTTTAATTCGTTTCCAAACATTTATCTTTCACCACCAAAATCATATCTTAAAAGATTCAGAGTGGGAGGGGAACTCTGATGTACTACATACAACTATACAAATACATCGATATATTTTCAATATATTTTTAATACATAATTTAATTTTACTTTAGGAGACATTTTAGTTTTATAAGTAAATTTGTAAGGTTTTATTTTAGTTGTATTTCATGTTATTTAAGTATTTAGTAAATAAATAGTATCGTTTTTAATCTAGCGTTATCTAAATTAAGATTATGAAACCTGTTAAAAAATAAGTGATTATTTTTACCTTCACATCATTTTTTAAAATGTTATGTTCGTTTCATAATTTTCGATCTTTTAGTTTCGAAGATTTGAGAATTAGATTTCTTTTTCGTTGCTTTTTGTAATTTTTTGAAATTTATGCAATATGAAAATCCCAATTGAACAATTTTTTTTCTTAGTTTATAATAATTATGATTTTATATCATTAAAAGTAATTTATCTAATAGGAACACCGCATTAATATGAGCTAACTAGTATCTGGGGGCACGGCAGTGCCACCGCTAAGTCTCGCAAAAAAAAAAACCTGGAACGGCAGTACCATATACAAAAATGTCAAGTCTCGCAACGCAATCCTTCCACCGTAAAAAGTTGTGAGATCTTATGCAAAGCTTAGTCTGTTATTTTAGTTTGTATAGAAGCACCTTTTACATTTTAGTTAGTATGGGAGCAACTGTTTAACAAATTTATCATTAATCGTTTCCTACTTGGTTACCTACCAACATTTAGTGACTGTATTAATATTTATCATCTTTATTTCTATAATAAAATATAGTGACTTGGCAATCGCATAGCACAAATAAAGCTCTGCCGCGTAGAAATATATTATCTTCTCAGATCGCATATAAGTTAATATTAGGTAGATATGTAACATTGACCGGGTGTCCTTGGGTACACTCCTACAGTGCGTACAGGGATAATAGTCGGTTGGTGTCACATCACATTTAGATTAAATTGTCTTAAGGGCCTCTACGTGTTGGCTTTGGCCCCACGCATGCCTCCCAAAGGTCCGGGTTTACATAGTCCCGAGATATGATATATATAATGATAATAACAATAATAATAAATAATTATAATAGGACATCTGCTGGGTATGTATCCACCCTGAAGAGTTCCTTTGACATGTTATTTTCGGTTGTTTTGCTCTTGACAACATGACCGAGTAGCCAAAATCCTTCATCAGGAAGTCGCCCAAAAGTAAGGCTTCGTGGACCGGAAGGTGCCGTATTACCGGTACTCGAAAACGACCACGCCATGTTCTAATGGAACCGGTCTGATCACCGATAGGAATATTCTCGCCAATAAACCTGACATCGTGTTGATAAACAGGGCACCGTCTCGGGTGTTTTTGGTAGATATCACAATCTCATACGATGAGAGCCTCGTGAAAGCCGAAACCAAGAATCGACCTCGGGCTAGTACCAACCAGCCTCGAAACCAACCTGAGGTGGTTCGGATTCCTCGGCAGTTCACTTCCAGCGCGAATGCAGAAAGCTATACTGCTAGCATCGTTCGCCGGTTTATTTCCCTGAGGCTCCTAACCTCGGTCGACTATGCTCCTACCGAGGGTATAGGCACCGTCTCTTTTTCTTTCAAATTCTTATGGCTAAGAGAGGGAGAGAGACGATATTAATGGTAGTGATTGTCAGCACATGGTGAAACTTATTAAACATATATGTTGAAATAAGCCACTATCTTCTGGACAAATACAAGTGTCTTATTTCAACAAAGAAGAGAGAGACAAGATCAAAATTTCTCGGATAATAATAATAATTTATATTGATATATTGTGTTGTTGGATCAGGGACAGTCTTAAGGTGTTTTTAGTGGATGTCACAATCCCATTTTATGAGAACTTCGCCAATAGTGAGCAAATATAAACATCAAGTACCTGAACCTCGCCCATAAAATGAAGGAAATGTGGCAGATGGCATCTACCAAAATTATCCCAGTCTTAACATTCATTAATGCAAAATGATTTGAGAAAGTTGGGGCTTCGTGGCAAATCGACTATCGTGAGGATGCAAAAAGCAATCCTGCTCAACAATGACAGAATAGTTCAACGGTTTCATTTATCTGCTAACCTGAACTCTAGCACAGCATGCAATTTGTAAATGAGACAGCATAGCATAAAGGATTGTGAAGCTGCTCATCTCAACCCCCGTACGCCCCGGGACCCCGCGCCCCGCCAATGTTATCCGATTATCACACGGCTAGCTACTCCGTGGTCGCCGTATATTATGGTGAAACACCGGACCAAAGAGGGCGTGTTGCCGCGTGTGGACACTGACCCGGAACACAGATGGCTAAGCCCTCTAGGCTACCTTAGTACCAACTACGGTGATTGACTGCGCATGGAATATATATTTCGACCTCAACATTAAAAATAGGATCGTGGGGTCGAAACATAACGCAAGAGCCTTCATAACGCAAGGTCTCAGGGGTACGATGCAGTCCTTCATCATTGTATATACAGGGTGGAAAAAATGAAAGGGCCCTGGAGGGGAACTACCTTAAATCCTTTAGTTAGCTCATTTTACTGAAACGAAACATTCCTTTATTTTTTAAGAGAAACAAAACTGCATTCAAGGATCTTCTAAAATTTGCTTGTCTCACCCGGGAACTGAAACAACTAAAAATTAAAAAAATAAACCCTCGCTATTTTATTATACAAATCGGTAGGATTATTGTTCAATATAAAATTTGTCTAATAAACATTTAGTCTTAAACTCATCTGTTGTGCGAGATACCCATGAAATTGAATATTTATTACAAGTTCTTTATTAACAATACCTAGTACTATTCTCTTGTCAAGTAATAATGATACGCCATTATTACATAATGGCAGCACGGAATGAAAGCAAAACATTACAAAATTTTAAATTCGAATAAATACTTTTATCGATTTTAAAAATGTTGATAGTTATCGTTTGAACTTCAAATTTGTTGCTCCGCGTTGCAACAAAAATACGTTCCTTTTTTAAACTTTCCGTCAGTATGCCTAGTGCAAGAAAGAATTGTTCTGTGCATAGATTTATTATTACCAATTTTAACGATTTTCTTATTGAAGTCATCAACAAGGTACTTAAGATAAATAACATTAGCAAGCTTGTACTTCATACGATGTCTTTGGTTGTAAGAGAGATAAGAAAATTATAACGTGTCATTTACTTGTTACAAGTGAACAGTACTAGGTATTGTTAACAAAGAACTTGTAATAAATATTTAATTTCATGAGTATCTCGTACAACAGATGAGTGTAAGAGCAAGTGTTTATTAAACAGATTTTATTCTGAACAATAATCCTACCGATTCGTATAATAAAATAGCGAGGGTTTATTTTTTAAATTTTTAGTTGGTTCGATTCCTGTGTGAGACAATCAAATTTCAGAATATCTTTGAATGCAGTTTTGTTTCTTTTAAAAAATAAAGCAATGTTTCCTTTCAGTAAAATGAGCCCACTAAAGGATTTAAGGTAGTTCCCCTCCAGGGCCCTTAAATTTTTTCCACCCTGTATGTATAAATGTTTGTCCAACCATAACTCGAGTATCGGTGTTTGAAACGTTATGAAATTTGCCAAGCAAATAAATGAGACAAAAAAAATCTTTGAATTTGAACATGAGCCAAATCGGTCAAGATCGAATCGCAAGTTCACAGTTTGGGGAGAACTACTAGTAATATAAGAAATTGAATTTTTTGAGGTAGTTTAATTTAAATTGTTGAAAGTGGAGCTGCCATGCGATAATGCAAGTTCGGTTTTTTCATAATCAATGTACTTAGCCTAAAGAAGTTTTTACTCCGAACCTAAAGAAGTTTACCCAAGGCCTATATATTCGTTCGAAGCTTGCTTTGTTTGTTGTCACGGCCGCTTAAGGCGATTACCATCGCCAAATTAGCAGCTCGATATTTGTCTACAAATATCAACGGAAACAACATTGAAATAACGTTCATATCAGCGCGCAATGCATAGTGGCTGTTACGACGCTTGCTGCGTCCTTGAGTGGGCGAAATAGGAGAAAATTATACTTTTCACTTGGACGTGATTACTCGATTGAATAATCTTATGTTATATTTATAGCTATAAAGTTTATCTATTTATCAAAGCATAGATGAATTCAATCGGCCAAGCCACTCAGGAGCAGTAGGGAATTTGAGGTCAAAAAACACCATTCAGTAAAAAAAAAAATTCATGTAGAAGTTTTGGTGGTATGAAAAAGAAAAATGTTGCATATGTTGTCTAAGAGTTGATTATTCATAATGAATTTTTTCATTATTTTTGGTTAGGCCATAAACGAGGAGTAGGCTTTAGAAAGTACCCATTTGGCAATAGTAAGGCCCTTAACTATAGAGATTCGTGAATTTTATGCCGCAATTAAATGTTTGTTACAAAATCTAGGTCGGCTGTATTTTAAACTACAGCCGCCAGGGACTTGTTTTATGGTTTGCATTGCGCTGAATGGGGCCCTTTCTGAAACAAGAAGTGACAAAGCACTCTACCTATGTACATTATTCATAATATATATACGCGCGACATCAGTTCGAACAATTATTGTGTCTGGTTCAATAGACTGAGTGGTTGACATGCTGTCATTGTTGTCTCACCTCTCCCGAAGTGCGAAATACTCGTACGTATTTGTGCCCATAACATGTTTGTCTGTTAGCTAAATGTGGCACTCAATAAACACTATATCTGTCACTGAATACTGTGATTCTAGGTATAAGAATTTGTTATTGACCACAGATGTATCTGTATACTGACTTATATAACCTGCGTAAAATAAAAAGTTGGTTATTAAGTTTATTGCTCATTACTGCCACAGGCCAGTTTATTGTTCATTACTGCCACAGGCCAGTTTATTGTTCATTACTGCCACAGGCCAGTTTATCTCTCAACACATGAGCAGTAGCTCCGTTATAATTATGTTTATTTATTACATGTAACTTGATACGAACTGTTAATTACAAATAATAAAATATATATTACAGCTTATTTCAAAAATCATTCCTTATAGAGTGAAACGGAGTGCAAATGAAACATACTTCCTTAGAGAGTACATGGGGGTACTAATAAATAACTTAGAGAGTGCATGGGGGTACTAACAAATAACTTAGAGAGTACATGGGGGTACTAACAAATAACTTAGAGAGTACATGGGGGTACTAACAAATAACTTAGAGAGTACTAACCAATAACTTAGAGAGTACATGGGGGTACTAACAAATAACTTAGAGAGTGCATGGGGGTACTAACAAATAACTTAGAGAGTACATGGGGGTACTAACAAATAACTTAGAGAGTACATGGGGGTACTAACAAATAACTTAGAGAGTGCATGGGGGTACTAACCAATAACTTAGAGAGTACATGGGGGTACTAACAAATAACTTAGAGATTGCATGGGGGTACTAACAAATAACTTTTCGAAAATGTACCCTTAAGGTGGTATGGATGTATGTAAATACTTTATTGCACAAAATACATTTACAATGCACAAAGGCGAACTTAATGCTAATTAGCATTCTCTGCCAGTTAACCTTTGGTGACGTGGAAAGTTTTTGAGGGTATTCATATTCATATTCATATTCATTTTATTTTGCTAATAAAGCCATACAAAATCATGTATAAAAGCATGCAAAATTAAATAACAAAATTGAGTGGAATATTAGTATCAATAAAGATTGCAAAAGAACAGAAAATCGTTAAAGATAATACTTAACATTAAAAATAAAAATAATTACATTAAACATCAGGATGAAAAATTACAAAAGGAACAAGATGACAAGTCATTGAATCAATACAATAAAATGAAATAGAATAAAATTGAGTTATTATTATCTAAACATAGTATTTATGCTGGGTGACTATAACGCCCACCCCTTGACCAGATTTGGTAAGGAACTTCAGTCATTCTGTGAAGATCAGCTGTTAGTGTGTGCGGATGTGGACATTCTAGGTGAGAATTCAGATACTTTTACCTTTATTAGTGAGGCGCACGGTACCAGGCGATGGTTGGGCCACTGTTTGACCACTAAGGCTGCGCGTGACACCATCATTAATGTGAAAGTGGACTATGACGTGAGTTGGTCGGATCATTATCCTCTAATTTTAGATTGTGACATTGATAATGTGTGCAATAAATTAACAGCTCCGAGCTATTTAACCAAGGGTTTGAGATGGGGTCAAAGAGACGTAGATCAGATAAATTATTATGGCAAAATGTATTATGTTCTGAGAATCTGAATAAATTAGGCAATTTCGGTATCTGTTCAAGCTGTGATAATAAAACTACTTTATGTGATAATCGTGATGCTTTAGGTTTAATAGAAAAATTATACAATGACTAAGTAAAAATTTTACAAACTGCATCAATACAAAGTTCTAGTCCTAGCTCTGGTGCACGTAAGAAGCGAGGACAGGTCGCCGGTTGGAATTTCCACGTTAGGAATAGCCGTGATGTTGCAAGACTGTACTTTAAATGTTGGGTAGTTAGTGGGAAACCTACTTCTGGTGATATTTTTGATAAAATGACCGAGAGTCGCAGGATTTTCAAAAACAAACTTCGATGGTGTCAAAATAACCAAGAATCAATCAAAATGAATATTCTAGCCTAAAATAAGAAAAGTAAGAATTTTTCGCAATTTTGGAAAGCAACCAAAGCTCTCAACGGTAAAAATAGTCTTCCTTTAAGTGTTGATACCATTCAGGATCAAAAATTGATAGCTGATTTGTTTGCACGTCAGTTTAAAGCCACTCCTCTTGACGTGGAGGATATGCTAGACACTACTGAGCCATGTCCAAACGTGGAACCGTTACAGTTCACGCGGCAAGATATTGCAAAAGTAGTACGGTATATGAAGCGAGGCAAGTCGCCTGGGCATGATGGCCTTAGTGTCGAGCACATCCTCTATGGGGGCGATGAGGTATTCAGAGTGTTAGCTGTATTATATAACATGTGCCTTAAGCACAGCTATCTACCCAGTGGTCTTATGAAAACCATTGTGACGCTAATAGCTAAAAATAAAACCGGTGACCTGTCTAGTGCTAACAATTATAGACCCATATCGTTGGGTACTATAGTTGGCAGCGTACTGGAAAGGCTTTTGCAGCCCAAACTGATGAAAAATGTGAGACTGAGTGATGCACAGTTTGGTTTTCGGCCTGGGCTCTCCACAGCCTCAGCGATTTTGTGTCTGAAGCATGCTGTCAACTACTACGTCAACAGGGACACGTCTGTCTACGCGTCTTTTTTAGATCTCAGTAAAGCTTTCGATCTCGTAAATTACAAAATGGTGTGGACTAAAATGCGTAAGTCGAATGTCAAGGACGACGTCGTGAGTCTGTTGAGATTCTAGTATGAAAACCAAACCAACAATGTAAGATGGGGTGACGCACTCTCTAGTGACTATAGACTAGAGTGTGGTGTTCGCCAAGGTGGGCTTACCTCTCCGAATTTATTCAACTTGTATGTAAATGACCTAATTTTGGAGCTGAGGAGCACTGGTATTGGATGTCATGTCGAAAATATATGTTTTAATTACCTCAGTTACGCTGACGATATGGTGCTTCTCTCTCCATAAATCAGCGGCTTACAGAACTTACTTTCTGTGTGTGAAAGCTTTCCCATAAGACACGGAATGAAGTATAACACCAAGAAAACGGAAATGCTCGTGTTCAGGTCAGGTAAGGTCCGGAGAGAGTTCCCTCTATTATCCTGAACGGTTCATCGGTTCGGGTTGTAAGGCAGTTCCGTTACTTGGGACATATTCTGACTGAAAACCTATGTGATGACGCCGATATAGAACGTAAGAGGCGAGCCCTGGCGATTCGGTGTAACATGCTCGCTCGTAGGTTCGCGAAGTGCTCTAGGGACGTTAAAGTCCTCTTATTTAGGACATATTGTCAATGTTTTTACACTTGCCACCTATGGATAAAATATACTAAAAGAGTGTATAGCGTCCTTAGAGTACAGTATAATGACGCTATGCGTATTCTTCTCAGAATACCACGCTACTCTAGCGCGAAGGGCATTTTCGCCGACGTTAGGGTTCCAGACTTCTATGGCATCCTGAGAAGCCGAATAGCTTCGTTTTGGGATACGGTCCGTAACTCAAATAATGAGCTTGTCGGGGTCGTCGGTCAGAATATGTACCTTAACAAGTTTTTAATGCACTGGTCTCACGTGCATCAGAGCCTTAATGGGAAGTAAGATAACATTTTATTACAATTTAATTTATTTTAATTTTACAGTTTTAATTTTACATTTTTAATTTTAATTTAATTTTACAGTTTTAATCATATTTTTTACAAATTTACTCTTGTTTACTAGTTTTTTATACTTTTAGGATTTTTTGTGTCAGTAATCTTACTTCTTACATTTAGTCTAGTTATTATTGTATTATTGGTTTTGTATTTTGTATTATGTATGGGTTATTGGTGCCTGAAATAAAGATTTATTATTAATTATTAATTATATATAAAGATTTATTTTTATTGTTAAGAACTGACAACCCTAGCATAACGGCTACTGTCTAGACGCTGTCGGCATTTTCACAGACATGAAAGGCGTTGGATCGCTGTATGATTTTTACACTGTGCTTGAAGTATGTAACAAATAGTTGTTTTTAGGGATCCGTACCATCAAGGCACGAGTCCTGCTCGCACTTGACCGGTTTTGTTTCATATCCGATAGATGCTTTCCGATTGGTCATTACCGTTTCACATCCGGAACCGGAAGGTATTTACAGTTTATTTCCGCTTTGTTGCTTAGCCTGACCGAGACCCTGTATCTGCCGTATCTTATGGCATGTTGAGGTTACAGACGTTAGACATAAAATTTAGATTTATGGTTTCGGTTCTGGACCGGAAGGAATTTCTAATTTTAAGGACACAACCTAATACAAACCTGAAGGACACAACCTTATACAAACCTAAAGGACCAAAATAATCATTGTATTTATTTTGTTCACAGAATCGTCTTTTTATAATCCAACAGAAATCTCAAAATGGCAACGACGATTGGATTTAAAAACCCTGATTGGGATCTAAGCAAAAGTAAATGTAAGTACCTATGCATGCTTAAATGTAAATGTAAGTACCTATGCATGCTTAAATGTAAACACTTGAAGAAGCACTTTTTGTCCTCTCAGTAGCTCCAGCTACTAGTATGTATTGTATCATATTCAAACGTATATCATTAAATACTATTTTAAAGGGGAACTAAAATACAAACAGAAATAAAATGTCAGTCTTCGGATGATTTTTTTGCAATAATTAGGTTACGTAATAGCCATGGAAAAAATATACGTTCTTGGTTGAACTTTAAGGATTTTGATTTGCACAAACCACGTTAATCGATTCATATTTGAACTGTCATTAAAAATTTTTGTAACCCTCTATTTTACACTTCTTATCGATTTTGTCTCAGGTAGCGCTTTCGAGATTTTGTTGGTTTTTTAAAATAAAATTAATGTGAATGATATCTACTCGAATTGCAAATGAAGCGTTATTCGTGTCAAGAAAAGCACCTCCTTTTTCCAAAAATACGTAAATGCACTGATGCAGTCGGCGGCAGCCAGTTATTGTCAGTTCACGCCTTGCCATAGATAAGTATAATGTATGCGCCTTGCGTTGGCGCCCGTAAGACGTGGAACCTGTGCCCTTTTTTTGCAAGCTATAAATATCTCCCAAAGACATTGAAATTAATTTTATAAAGTAATATTTCGAGGAGCATCATATTTTTGCCGTTTAAAACTCAACAAAATATGCGTATGAGTGATTTAGCTACATCGTGCCAAAGTCATAACAACAAAACTGAATGAATTTGGAATTAATTCATACTTTTATGCGGGAAAATAATATATGTTACTCTAAAAAAATTATTTTTTGATCGTTATTGAAATCCAAATTAATTTACTTATACTTACTGAGAGCTTATCAAAGGTCAATGACCTTTTCGTGAAATTGCTCTCTAGTATTGGCTCACCATTTCAGCTCCAATAAGTGAATTTTTTGCAAATTATATAGGTACACTTACTTGGGATAAATTGCCAAGTATTTAAAATATAGAAATTTATTTTTAAATATTTACAGTGCATGGCAAAATTATTAGATCGTAGGTAGTCTTGTCGGTACATGTTCAGGTCCCGTTACGCAAAATGTAAAACAAAACTCTTTTAGGATTAATTTGTTGTCCCTCTGTTTGTCTGTCTGTCCGTTTGTCTAGACAATTTTTTCTGGGTAAAATTAATAAATACCAATATTTACGGCCCTGTATAGAGCTGTAAAAATATACTTTTGACGTTTTTATGGCCGTTCATTTAACGTTTTTCATACAAATTTTCTCACTTTGAAAATATAGGGATGACCACTTGAGAAAATACTTTGCATTTAAAATTCAACACAGAAAAGAATTGTAGAAAAAATAATGTAAAAAATATGGAAACCATGTCGTTCTATTCTAAAGGGATTAATTTATCTACTGTTAAATATGGCGATAGCTTTGTTTATTTTTTCCTTGAATTCTTTTTTACTAAGATAACAAATAGTTTAATACAAGGTTTTCCTTAAGAGGCCCCTTTTACGCCTGGATTTTTCTTAAAATTCATACAATAGGTATAAACTGAATGTGAAATCTAAAGCCTATTTAATTTATTTATTTATCTATTTGATCACTAAAAAGAAATATATATTTTACAATAATAAGGTGTATCAGAAACCTGTATGGGTTTTTACGTACACCGTAATTCCCGTCTTATTCAAGAATATAGAAAATTAGATATACAGGTAGTCTAAATAAATATTGATAATGCCTTAAGATATCGAAATGCTTTGCCACAAATTTGTAATATAATGGAATACACACAAATGTAACTAAGTAGGTGTATCTATAAGTAGACAATATGAACAAACGTTCATAGTTGCTCTTTTCAACCATGGAGATAACAAAAAAATGCAAATTTAAATAGCCGTTACAAACTTATCAATTGTCTTTCACACAAGTTATTGACAAGGACATAAGAACTATTTAGTCCGTACTTAACTTGATCTTAACTTAGGAAGTGGACAAGTAAGTTAACACGGATATAGGATGATTTAATTGAATTATGTTATTATTTAGGGGAATAAGGTTAGGAGTAATAATATTGTTAACGTAAAGTGTTTTTAAATAAGAATATATGAAGTTAATACATGTATACATATATATTATATACTTTATTATTTACTCGCATTATATACTTTATTTATACTGAAGTTGGTAAGTTTTCTATAAAATACTTTTTTAATTTTTGTTTAATATTAGTTGTTTTAATTGATTCTCTGACGTTATAAAACAAACTATTTATTAATTTGGGTACTATGTACTATACATGTACTATACTATGTACTATAACTACGTCTATATACAGCCCAAAAAGCAAAATTTTGGAAACACCATCATAGGTAATAGCTGTCAGATAATCGTCAATATTGCCTCGTTTTTACGCAAAGTTTAACAAGTTTGTATAATTTTATCTATTCTGGAATTAAAAAAAGAGAAAAATACAAGCGTCGTTCATGTAAAGATGACTAAGTTTATACACTTTGCTATGCGTAAACAATTACCGTTTCATGGAAAACAGTTTTTACTTGAAACTAATTCACAAATTCGGCGCTTTTTTAATATCTTGCCATCTTGCACCTCTTGATGAGAAATACAATAACAATTAGTAAAAATACAATTTTTAGGGAAGAAAACTTATAGTTAAAAGTCTGCTGTATGCATAAACATATTTTTAATGCTATTACAATAGTTATAAAATAATTGGCTTTTCCGTAGTCGTGATAACAGCCGTAAATTCTTAAAATAATCTGATATCACGCTTATGGAAAACCCAATTACTTTGAAGCTACCATAACATCATTAAAATATGTTTATGCATATAGCAAACATTTAACAATAAATTGTCTTAGCTAAAAGTTGTATTTTGGCCGTTATAATTATTTCTTAATATTTTGTTACAAAAAATTGAAAATATTTGTTATCTTAGTAACAAAGAATAAAAAAATAAAAAATTTGCCATATTGAACAAACAGTAGATAATTAATCCCTCTAGAATAGAACAATATGGTTTTTATTATTTTTTTTTTTTATTTGTTCTACAGTTCCTTTTTGTGCTGACTTTCAAATACAAAATATTATGTCAAGTGTTCATCCTTATGTTTTCATAGTGAGCAAATTTGTATGAAAAACTTTAAATAAAAGGCCATAAAAAGGTCAAAAGTATTTTTTACAGGTCTATACAGTGCCGTAAATATTGGTATTTATAAATTTTATCCAGAAAAAATTGCCTAGACAAACGGACAGACATACAAACAGAGGGACGTTATTTCAAAGAGTTTCGTTATTTCATTTTGCGTAAAGAGACCTGAACATGTACAAACATGTAAAAATGTCAAAATATGATAGAAATAACTTTCTATTTTAAACACTTTGCGATTTATCTCAAGTGTATACAGGGTGTCGCAAAATTCAACGTTATCTCTCATAAGGCTGACCAGAATATCAAAATATGACCTCAGTAAAAAGTAGATAGTCTTCGAGTTGATGGTACTTTTATAAATTTCAGGAAATTTGACAATTTCGAATAGTTTTTTGAGAGCCAAAGATTCCCAATTTTAAATTCTAAGGATAAAATTTTAGTTGCGCAACTCTGAATAGTTCTGCTATTGATAAAGTCAAAAATAAACCTAGAAATGCTATAACTTCAGGAAGAAAAAAAAATACCACATTTATGAGCATTTTTTTGTAATTAGGTAACTTCGACACCACACCCTGAAATAAAATGTACCTACTATGTTAGTCTGGAAATTTTTCTAAAACAATGGCTCATCAAATCTTGTTTTTAAAATGATCTGACAATTTCTGTGTATTGTTTTTGAAAAAAAAGTTATTGCTATTTTACTACCAAAGGAGCTGCGTGTTTTTTTTAATAATCATAATTTAGAATGACGTGAATTAGAAATGCCATTTGACACGCGTAGAGTAGAGTAGAGTGAGATAAATAGTGACGCTATTTAAAATGAGTTGGAAAGAGATAGTAACGCAGTTAAACGTAGTTAAATGAGAGAGATAGCTGTCGCCGCGTCTTATCCGGATGTACTCAGATGGCCCGAGTTCTAAAGACATGACGACAAGACATTCTAATAGAAACTATCAAACATCATTGATGGCTGATAGATTAAACAACTTCTTTTCTTTCTTTATCTCAATTCTCAACGTCTGACAGTATAACATGGGGATTCTTTCTTTCCCCAGCAAGCCTCCCTACACCCCAATAGCTTGCCCATGCCTCGCATTCTTTTGTTCTCTGTCAAACATTCTAAATTCTACAATTTTATCATCCTCATTTCTATTGAACACAAATGAACTATTTAGATATACTAAAGCAACTCACCAGACTCCTCTCATCTGCCTCTCAACCTCGTATCTCCTCGCTTTCTTCTCTATCCTATCTTTTCTGCCGTCGCGATTCGCGCCGTTTTCGTATCTGTCAAACATATTTTTTCTTTTTCTTACCACCTTCCTTACACGAAAATGTTGCCAACAACAAAAATGAAAATACTCATTTCGAAACTTACCAATGTTTTTTAAGGTTCGCGTTCTTCGCGACAATAGCGACATAATTGAGATAGGCTACAGTGAGATAGATAGTGACGTGGTGCATTCTTTCTGAAAGTATTTATTAGTTTTCACTTTTTGTAATAACAACTTTAATAACAATTTTTTTTAAAGAAATAATTTATCCAATTTATTTTCCCGCAAGTGTAAAATCAGCTCAATGGGTGAAAACTATTTTAAGCACGGGTAATCGTGACAATTAACTGCCACGATATTATGATGTATCTCTAAGAGAGTGTCTGAAATGTTCCGAGTGTCAACTGATAAATCAAACACTCTAAAAACCACTTTTAGCCGACCATAATATATTTACGTCCCGACGTGATAGCAAGTTGGATCAGTGCCGTATAACGATGATTGAAATACACTTATAAATTAGATAAAATAATTACCTATTACTACATGACTTTGATCAAATAAAATACATATTACTCCTACCTCGTCCACTCTATTCATAGATTTGCTATGGTAGACGCGAGCGTAGAGAGTGGGACGAATTTCCCCAAAATGAGTTAACCACGCCCAGAACTGTATTTTTTTTGGCTATGTCATACTCTCAATACTTTTTGTTTCGTTTTTAGACCGTTAGGTAGTTAGGTATACTTTTAGGTTAATAACTGTAGGTAGACTATTATATTTATTATAGTTACATACATATTTATATCGCTCTTTATGCACTCAATTTAACCCTTAACAACACACGCTATTTCTGGCCACACATCTACACACGTGGGGGAGCATGGTCCCCCAAAATGAAAAATCATATATTAGTACTATTTTTTATCACTAGACCGGTTTTTTTTACCGAAATAAATTAAACACTTTTTGTGAATGTTAGAAGAGTGTTTATTTATATTTTTTAACTTAAAAATTGACATATCTGGAGTCAAACAAAACAAGTCACAAAAAACACGTAATATTTTAAGAGTTGATTTTGGAAAGTAGTTATGAATTAAAATTAGAAATAAAAAAATAAATCAAATCTTTTTTGTAGTTACTCCTATCTTATAAATTACAAAACATGCATTAGAATGTATAAAAATGTTCAAACACCAAAAATCACAAGGGGAATGCACATAGTACTTAGCAAATATCAAAAATCAGTCAAGTTCAGGAACCTTATTTCAAATTATGGTGGTACTTTCGACCATTTGTATCCGTTTCTGCCATAAAAAGCGTTGCTGTTTCGGCTTTGTTCGTCGTTGTCACTTAAGTCTTCGTTTTCAGAGATACTTTCTACTTCTTCTTCACTTTCAGTATCGTGATCACTGGTTTCATACTCCACGTCACTCAAATCCAATGATGGTACCGGAAAAATGTACTCATTCACGTTTTCCTTAGAATCAAAGTCATTCAACAGATTTTTATCTGCTGGGGATTCAAATTTTTATCCATAATGCGATACAAACCTATAAAAAAAACAAATAAATAAGTAAATTTAACTACAAATAAACTAACGTAATTACACTCGTGGGGGACTTTTGTCCCCCATCGACTCGTACCTCTTGAACTAAGCACACTAGCCGGGCGCGCATCAACTTACCGCGAGACCTCGGGTGGCACTGGGAATACACGAACACTCAACTGCGTTACCTTTCAAACACTTAAAATATTTGCTAAAATGTGAGTGGTGGGGGAGGCTACTCCCCCACGTGTGGTGTTAAGGGTTAAATCTCTGCCATTTATGGTTGACTGGAAGATTTTTTTTTCAGAAATAAGTACGCCTTTGCCTTGTATTTCTCTTAATTCTAAATTGTATTTATCAGTGTTTTCTGTGTGCAATAAAGTGTTTATATTATTATTATGTAGGTACACTTTTCAGTCACGGACCCATGGGAACCCGGTCATTTAAGAGGCTGCACAATGCTAAATTTCAGTCCTGCTCTAATGCTTTTGTTTTTTAACTCTCTGTTCTGCTATAATCGTTGAAATTTCGCAGTACCTAAAAGGTACAAAAGGAACCTTGTCCGTCCGTATGTCATAACTTTAGCACCGTTAAAGATAAAGATATGAAATTTGGCACACAAATAGCATTAATTTGCCTTCGTATTACGGATGTTAGAAGAACATTTAAATGTTCCCCCCCCCCCCCGCTTATCTCCGAAACTAGTTGACCGAAAAATATGAAAAAAAATTCGATTATAGATCATAACAGGCCAATTACAGGAAAACTATAAGGATTTAAAAAAAAGTGAGAAATATAAAAAAGAAGTAAAATAAATTATAAAAAAAATTTATAAACATTCAAGAAATCCTTGACAAATCATTTAAAAAAAATGTATGCCCCCCCCTTATCTCCAAAACTAAGGGGACCGAAAAATATGTGTTTACGTAAGGATTACAGGAAAAATTTATCATCCACAATACGGAACCCTAGGTACGCTAGTCTGACAGGCACTTGGCCGGTTTTTTATGTTGTTATACCATTGGAAATACGCTGACTTATAGATAACATTTGTTTAATATTTGTAACATTTCAGTGAATGACTGCTGTTACATTTGAAGTCGGTTACTACTTTTTTTGTTAAAAGTTTATTTTATTGCACATATTTTAGTGTTGATGAGTTAAATTGTGAAACATGGTTATGTTAACATGGTTAACGTGAGTATAATGACGACGTTTAACGGGACACCTGACGCTAGAACATCAACAACACCAAGGTTTTCAAGGGTTAATTGGAAGAAATTAGGTCTCTCCTCATATTGAAGAAAATATATTTAATTTATCGATCTTTTATCTAGGGATTCCACCTTTAAACAATGTATTCAGATTTATACTTTTGTCAAAAAAATAAATATTTTCCACCCTCTTCTTTTTGGTTTTCAAACGTTTGTTTAAAAAAGGCGGTTAAGAGATCAACTTGATTTTTTTTTATAAAATAGGCAATATAAATATGAAGGGATGTTACCTAAATCAAATATTTTTTTCCTTACAAGATATTTCATTATTAGCTAGAAACACACCAATTTGTTTTTTCGCTGCGTGATCACTAGTATTACGCGCCCAATAAAAAGGAGCCAAAGAGCCAACATATAATCGCCTCTATGAAAAGCAAATAAGGTCTTTTCCATTAGACATATTGTGCTAGATGGGTAATAAAAAAAGTTGCTAGGGTATGCCATCCTCTTAAGGGAGTATATCGTCAATATTGACACTTTTTGAAGTTATTTATCTGCTGTTCAAAAGTAGTCCCAAGTTAAATAAATTAGTATTAAATTTTTGGGACCTTTTTCTAGATCTTGGACTATCAAAAACGCGATTGAAAGAACTTCACTCGATAGAAATAAAAGCGGTTGAGAAATTCACGAAAACAAAATCACAAAATTCCTAAAACGGTCGAATTACAGAACCCTAAACACGCGAGTCTAACTCGCACTTGGCCGGTTTCGTTTTCTTGTCTTTTAAATTGTCAAGCACAGTCAGTCAGTACTGAATACCAGAATATTCTTTTTTGAAGTTCACGAAAAGTGTCATTGACCTTTGATACTGATCACTTACTAAGTCTCTACTATTACTTTGGCTGTATATAAATAAATTCTTCACTTTTATCTGAACTAGTCGTGAATAAAACTAATTTCGAGAAAAATAATGGAAATGTGGATAACTATAGTCCACCTTCGACCAAAGTAAAATGTGGATAACTATAGTACACCTTCGACCAAAGTAAAATGTGGATAACTATAGTCCACCTTCGACCAAAGTAAAATGTGGATAACTATAGTCCACCTTCGACCAAAGTAAAATGTGGATAACTATAGTCCACCTTCGACCAAAGTAAAATGTGGATAACTATAGTACACCTTCGACCAAAGTAAAATGTGGATAACTATAGTCCACCTTCGACCAAAGTAAAATGTGGATAACTATAGTCCACCTTCGACCAAAGTAAAATGTGGATAACTATAGTCCACCTTCGACCAAAGTAAAATGTGGATAACTATAGTCCACCTTCGACCAAAGTAAAATGTGGATAACTATAGTCCACCTTCGACGAAAGTAAATTACTTTGGTCGAAGTAGTCTACGCGGGATTATCATGATATAAAAGTGTCAACTTGCACAATTAAACTTACACCAACCAATACCTACCTTACTAAACTAAATAACTTGGATAACAGTATCCTTTTCAGAAAAATAATAGTGTCCTTTTCACCAACATTTAAAAGAGATACTTATATTATACGTGACTACGTAAAAATTGTCAGAGCGTCCGGTAACCATCCATCACCAAAGAAGGCTTAGCCTAGACCATAGATAATACACCCGCCTAGACTAAGTCAGTTTAGTTACCGAGCGAATGTGATGCGTTGCACGCGCATATAAAGTTGATATTCGTTTAGCAAATTGGAATATTATTTTGTGGTCTCTAGTACGGCTGCGTTCGAAGATTTTTATTTAATTACTTGTAAATAACACAAAAATATTATGAATTATCCGGGCAACCCATTTTTAACTAAATTCTCTTTCAAATTAATAGAATGTTTAAGCTAGTTGTCGATCAAAACATCAAACATGTGTGAGACGAAAAGTTTTTTCAAAACTATTATTTTGAGATTTTTTCAAGGGACATAGTATACTTTCCGTTTAATTTTAGTCCGATAAGCCAAAATTTACAACCTCTCTCTGTTAATGTATAATTTTTCTACTGAATATTAATCGCCCTAACTTCCAGAATTTCTTGGCAAAGATCATCGGTATACGGGCATTGACAGCGCCTTAAGTAACTTCCTAACACAAAGTAATTGACAGCGCCTTAAGTAACTTCCTAACACAAAGTAATTGACAGCACCTTAAGTAACTTCCTAACACAAAGTAATTGACGGCGCCTTCAGTAACTTCCTAACACAAAGTAATTGACAGCGCCTTAAGTAACTTCCTAACACAAAGTAATTGACAGCGCCTTCAGTAACTTCCTAACACAAAGTAATTGACAGCACCTTAAGTAACTTCCTAACACAAAGTAATTGACGGCGCCTTCAGTAACTTCCTAACACAAAGTAATTGACAGCGCCTTAAGTAACTTCCTAACACAAAGTAATTGACAGCGCCTTAAGTAACTTCCTAACACAAAGTAATTGACAGCGCCTTAAGTAACTTCCTAACACAAAGTAATTGACAGCGCCTTAAGTAACTTCCTAACACAAAGTAATTGACAGCGCCTTAAGTAACTTCCTAACACAAAGTAATTGACAGCGCCTTAAGTAACTTCCTAACACAAAGTAATTGACAGCGCCTTAAGTAACTTCCTAACACAAAGTAATTGACAGCGCCTTAAGTAACTTCCTAACACAAAGTAATTGACAGCGCCTTAAGTAACTTCCTAACACAAAGTAATTGACAGCGCCTTAAGTAACTTCCTAACACAAAGTAATTGACAGCGCCTTAAGTAACTTCCTAACACAAAGTAATTGACAGCGCCTTAAGTAACTTCCTAACACAAAGTAATTGACGGCGCCTTCAGTAACTTCCTAACACAAAGTAATTGACAGCGCCTTAAGTAACTTCCTAACACAAAGTAATTGACAGCGCCTTAAGTAACTTCCTAACACAAAGTAATTGACAGCGCCTTAAGTAACTTCCTAACACAAAGTAATTGACAGCGCCTTCAGTAACTTCCTAACACAAAGTAATTGACAGCGCCTTAAGTAACTTCCTAACACAAAGTAATTGACAGCGCCTTCAGTAACTTCCTAACACAAAGTAATTGACAGCGCCTTCAGTAACTTCCTAACATAAAGTAATTGACAGCGCCTTCAGTAACTTCCTAACACAAAGTAATTGACAGCGCCTTCAGTAACTTCCTAACACAAAGTAATTGACAGCGCCTTCAGTAACTTCCTAACACAAAGTAATTGACAGCGCCTTCAGTAACTTCCTAACACAAAGTAATTGACAGCGCCTTCAGTAACTTCCTAACACAAAGTAATTGACAGCGCCTTCAGTAACTTCCTAACACAAAGTAATTGACAGCGCCATCAGTAACTTCCTAACACAAAGTAATTGACAGCGCCTTCAGTAACTTCCTAACACAAAGTAATTGACAGCGCCTTCAGTAACTTCCTAACACAAAGTAATTGACAGCGCCTTAAGAAACTTCCTAACACAAAGTAATTGACAGCGCCTTCAGTAACTTCCTAACACAAAGTAATTGACAGCGCCTTCAGTAACTTCCTAACACAAAGTAATTGACAGCGCCTTCAGTAACTTCCTAACACAAAGTAATTGCCGCAATCTCGAGTTATGTGCTCTCATCCGTCGAGGAGTTCTATGTTAATGAGGTTAGGATCGAGGGTCAGCTCAGCTACACTGGTAATTTCCAAGAAATGCTTCTGAGCTGTCATCCGTTGAGGAGTTCTATGGTCCTGTGGCCAGGATCAAGGTTTAGGTGGGTATTCTGATAATATCTAAGTAATACCCTTCAATCAGCAACCTAACACAAACTGATTGCCGCAATATCGAGTTATGCGGTCTCATCCGTTGAGGAGTTCTATGGTAACGAAGCCAGATAGCCGTTCATAAATTAACAATTTGTCAGGTTCCAACACTGACAGCAGGATAGCGTATTTAATTTTCTACGCGTGTGACAGAGATGGTATTAGAACACAGGTCGCGACCCCTAATTTATGAAGTAATACCCTGCAATCAAAATCCTTGTACAAAGCGATTACCTCAATCCAGAGAGGTATGCTGTAATTTTCTCAGGAGTTCCACTGCTTATCTCTGAAGACCTTCATCAGTTCCACTGCTTATCTCTGAAGACCTTCATCAGAGCATGACCAAACCCAAAATCGACTTATTTGGAAGTAAATTCTTCAAAAAAATAAAAAAATAAAACATTATAATCGGTTCATAAATGACGGAATAATGGAGTAACAATGCCAAAAAACAATAAAAAGTTGGTATTATTTAAGTCAGCCCCTTTAGCACTTGAAAAACATGAAATTTTGAGGTAACTTCCTTATTTTTATGGAGTGAACTTAAATCTATTGTGTTTTTGCTAAGACATGCCTGTCATAAATAATATAGTCTACTATCTATATTTTTTTATTAAACCGATAGACCAAGTTACGCAATGTGAAATGGTCATTTAAAGTTGTGCATTTGACATTATACGGACACTTGCGGAACGTAGAATTAAAAATATATATAAATGTTATATAGTTAAAATGTTTAGTCCTCAAATAAATGGTGCGGTATTTTAAGTCACGTATCAGCTTGAATGAAATTGCAAACAAAAGCTAATCAATCATATAAATGTTGTAAAAAACCATGTAGGAATGGTTTTTGTTTTAGATGATGAAATAGACAATTTGCCGTTGATGCGGACTCCGGGCCCGGTTCTGATGATACTAGCTGGGTATCTCCTCTTTGTCCTCCAAGTGGGCCCCGCGTTCATGAGGAAGAGAGAGGCGTACACGCTCCGAGTTCCACTGATTGTCTACAACGCGGTACAAGTGGCTATATCTGTGTATTTAGTACAAAAAGTAAGAGAACATTCTGATATACCTATATATAAAACACATTTAAATGAAATTTAGTGTGACTGATGCCGGGCTCGAATGACCCGAATTTAAATAAAATTTTAGTGAAATATATATCATTTAAATGTGTTTTATCTAGTTTTAATCATATTAAAAGACAAAAAGCCAACCTATTCAAAGATAGAAAATAGGGTGTACCTTGCGAATATAGTCATACAGGTGACTGCTGTTGAAGCACGAAGAGTGGAAGGCGAGTGTGGGGAAGGGGGATGCGTCTTCGTGTAGTTTGTGGGAGCCACCGATGTTTCGTGCAGTTTGTGGGAGCCCCCGATGTTTCGTGCAGTTTGTGGGAGCCCCCGATGTTTCGTGAAGTTTGTGGGAGCCCCCGATGTTTCGTGCAGTTTGTGGGAGCCCCCGATGTTTCGTGCAGTTTGTGGGAGCCCCCGATGTTTCGTGCAGTTTGTGGGAGCCCCCGATGTTTCGTGAAGTTTGTGGGAGCCCCCGATGTTTCGTGCAGTTTGTGGGAGCCCCCGATGTTTCGTGCAGTTTGTGGGAGCCCCCGATGTTTCGTGCAGTTTGTGGGAGCCCCCGATGTTTCGTGAAGTTTGTGGGAGCCCCCGATGTTTCGTGCAGTTTGTGGGAGCCCCCGATGTTTCGTGCAGTTTGTGGGAGCCCCCGATGTTTCGTGCAGTTTGTGGGAGCCCCCGATGTTTCGTGAAGTTTGTGGGAGCCCCCGATGTTTCGTGCAGTTTGTGGGAGCCCCCGATGTTTCGTGCAGTTTGTGGGAGCCCCCGATGTTTCGTGAAGTTTGTGGGAGCCCCCAATGTTTCGTGCAGTTTGTGGGAGCCCCCGATGTTTCGTGAAGTTTGTGGGAGCCCCCGATGTTTCGTGCAGTTTGTGGGAGCCCCCGATGTTTCGTGAAGTTTGTGGGAGCCCCCAATGTTTCGTTCAGTTTGTGGGAGCACCCGATGTTTCGTGCAGTTTGTGGGAGCCCCCGATGTTTCGTTCAGTTTGTGGGAGCCCCCGATGTTTCGTGCAGTTTGTGGGAGCCCCCGATGTTTCGTGCAGTTTGTGGGAGCCCCCGATGTTTCGTGCAGTTTGTGGGAGCCCCCGATGTTTCGTGGAGTTTGTGGGAGCCCCCGATGTTTCGTGGAGTTCGTGGGACCCCCGATTCTTCTGGGTTGAATCTTTATAAGTAAATATCGTTGAAACCAAGAGACTAGTGACCTTACAAAAACTAAAAAGATGTATTTAGAGTTAATAACAGCGACAACATAATGTTTTGTTCTAAATGGAATGTTTATGTTTCATTCTTTTCAAAAAATCGTAAAATAGTAATAAGTTTACCTTAATTATATAATTAATTTAACTTTCATGAGTTACGCCGAGATACATTTTTTAACGGTTATCCCTAAATAATTTATTTATTCGTTAAAAAATATATATATTTGTTTTCTTTTGTTAACAAAGTCTTTTGTTAAGGGAACGTACTAATACAATATTTTGTCTTAAGGGGGCTTCAAAAGCTAAACAGCAATTGAAGACATTTTTGAATCGCTTTAAACTTTCTATATGAATATTATAAAATTACGAAAAAAGTATATGACATTTATTGACTTATGTCTCATAATTCCCATAGCTTAACTTCTTTTTTTTTCATAGTATAATACGCCATTTTAGGACATAGATTTTATCATTTAGGTGTATAAATTAACCATTATTTTCTATTGTTTTTTTAAACAATTGTCCGATAAGACGTCACTTGAACATTTTAGACATTATACTGATTGTGATGTGTGATTGCTAAAAAAAAGTGGTCTGTCTTTGTCTGTCTACCCATCTGTCATCCAGTTGTCAAATCAGTCAGAAGCAAATTTTTATAAATTTATTTTGATAGCAAAGGACATATTTTGAACAGCCATTTCTCAAGTGACGTCACACGAAGGCAAATGGAAGTTGCAGCTTTTTCTCATTCTCATGAGGTTTTTTAGACCACAAGTTCTAAAAGTTCAAGTTCTAAGTACGTGTATATAAACATTTATAAGTCAAATTTTTCTGTTCCTTCTGTAAGTACGTGTATATATTACATTTAGATGTTTCATTCATCTCCTCGCAAAAAGATACGATAGTTTTAATTTATTTGAAGATTTAATAAATACTTACCAGTCTTTTTAAAAACACTTTAATAAAAATATACTCATGTTTATCTTCACAGCTTTTATATTTTGCTGTCGATAATTAGGTAAAATTATGTTTTTTTACCAAATAATAATAACCATATTTGCTTACAGAATGCAATATTTTTGAAGTGAAAACTTCTTAAGGCACGTTGAGTGATTTTTAGTAGGGGAAAATATGATGGGTTCACGTCACCGTCACCGACATGCTAATGTTAACATTTTACAGTTTCAAGTTTTTACCTTTGTCGGCAGTCCGCATGACTCCCTATGTTTTTCTTAATGCTATAAATTGCTATATTGAGATTTTTTCGCATAAAGTTAAAATATGGTTTATTCGTCCAAGGTTTAAATCTAATAGTTTCGAAGCTGGTTTACTTTGGCAATATAGGTACCAAAATAGGTATCAATGTAGGGATCAATATAGGTTTCAGTATAGGTATCAATATCGGTATCAATAATATTTTGTTTTGTTTTAGTATTTCAGGGTTTTAATCGACTCCGGCATGATACCTTCAACATGTTTGATGAACCTAGACGAGGATCGAAGTCAGGCAAGTTATATTATATAATACAGACTCTTTACAGGGCTCATAGCTGGGCTGTTTTAACTGGGTGTATATATGTACGTTTGTGTATATATGTACGTTTGTGTTTATATGTACGTTTGTACGGGATCCTATACTACCTTACTTTAAACAACAATTTGATTATATTATGGGCAATATGGGCATATTATTATGTAGATTCATAATTATTATATCATGGGGAAATGTAGATTCATATTATACCATGGGCACATTATGTAGATTCATATTATATCATGGGCATATTATGTAGATTCATATTATATGATGGGCATATTATGTAGATTCATATTATATGATGGGCATATTATGTTGATTCATATTATATGATGGGCATATTATGTTGATTCATATTATATCATGGGCATATTATGTAGATTCATATTATATGATGGGCATATTATGTAGATTCATATTATATGATGGGCATATTATGTTGATTCATATTATATCATGGGCATATTATGTAGATTCATATTATATCATGGGCATATTATGTTGATTCATATTATATCATGGGCATATTATGTAGATTCATATTATATCATGGGCATAATATGTAGATTCATATTATATCATGTAGATTCATATTCATAGATTAGGTGGACAACTTATTGCAATTTTCGTGAACTTCCTCGCTGGTTGTTGATCTCTGATAGTGCGAGTAGCACAGAACACGATCACTCACTTCGTGGACACCCTCGCTGGTTGTTGATCTCTGATAGCGCCAGTAGCACAGAACACAATCACTCACTTCGTAGACACCCTCGCTGGTTGTTGATTTCTGATAGCGCCAGTAGAACAGAACACAATCACTCACTTCGTAGACACCCTCGCTGGTTGTTGATCTCTGATAGCGCCAGTAGCACAGAACACAATCACTCACTTCGTGGACACCCTCGCTGGTTGTTGATCTCTGATAGCGCCAGTAGCACAGAACACAATCACTCACTTCGTAGACACCCTCGCTGGTTGTTGATTTCTGATAGCGCCAGTAGCACAGAACACAATCACTCACTTCGTAGACACCCTCGCTGGTTGTTGATCTCTGATAGCGCCAGTAGCACAGAACACAATCACTCACTTCGTGGACACCCTCGCTGGTTGTTGATCTCTGATAGCGCCAGTAGCACAGAACACAATCACTCACTTCGTAGACACCCTCGCTGGTTGTTGATTTCTGATAGCGAGAGTAGCACAGAACACAATCACTCACTTCGTAGACACCCTCGCTGGTTGTTGATCTCTGATAGCGCCAGTAGCACAGAACACAATCACTCACTTCATGGACACCCTCGCTGGTTGTTGATCTCTGATAGCGCCAGTAGTACATAACACAATCACTCACTTTGTAGACACCCTCGCTGGTTGTTTATCTTTGATAGCGCCAGTAGCACAGAACACAATCACTCACTTCGTAGACACCCTCGCTGGTTGTTGATCTCTGATAGCGCCACCAGCACAGAACACAATCACTCACTTCGTGGACACCCTCGCTGGTTGTTGATCTCTGATAGCGCCAGTAGTACATAACACAATCACTCACTTTGTAGACACCCTCGCTGGTTGTTTATCTTTGATAGCGTCAGTAACACAGAACACAATCACTCACTTCGTGGACACCCTCGCTGGTTGTTGATCTCTGATAGCGCCACTAGCACATAACACAATCACGTCGTTGCATAGAAGGGTGTAAGTCGGTGTAATTCATAAAAGCTAATTCGTTTCAGATAATATTCGGCATTTGGCTATACTTCGCGGCCAAGGTGTCCGAGCTGCTGGACACGGTGTTCTTCGTGCTGAGGAAGAAGCAGAAACAGGTGACGTTCCTGCACCTGTACCACCACTCCACTATGATGATCGGTACGTGGGCGTACCTCAAGTATGCACCCTCCGACAACGTTACGTTCATCGGCTTCTTCAACTCGCTGGTGCACGTGTTCATGTACACGTACTACGGGCTGGCGGCGCTCGGACCCCACGTCGCCAAGTACCTCACCTGGAAGAAGTACATGACCTCCTTCCAGCTGGTGAGTCCTACACTTCACACTACTGTCGGCACACCGTTCATAATACCGTGTTATTATGACGTGTTCAGGAAGCTCAACCACATAGTCTACTAATTATAGTGAATTACTTCCAAAGTAAAATACTCATTGAACCCATTCACTATGCCTTTATCACGGCTAATAATAAAAATTAAAAAACGTCGAAAAAGTTCAATTTTTTCAACGACTTTTGTTTCAGTAGTTTCAAGGAATGATATGCGCTTTTAGCTGTTACATTAAAATAAAGACTGCATGCATAACAAATGATGTATGTTTCAATTTTTGCTATGGCAACAAGGCTCTAAAGTGCCGAGGATCACTGTTGCCACCTTAGGGTCAGTGTTGCAACCTTAGCGAATTTGTCAATAAATCTGGTGACTTTTCAAGGCTTTTGGCGATATATTTTCATAATTTAGCAATATATTTTTTCTAGTGATTTTTCAATATGTAGTTTAGCAACACTTTTATGTGGTAAGCGTATCATTATCTGTGCGTGGGAAGTTTCATACAAACTTAGTATGTTATCTGTGCGCGGGAAGTTTCATACAAACTTAGTATGTTATCGGGGAATCACAAACGTTTTGTGAAGGAGAGATTTTATTTTATTGTTTTGTAAGATGATAAATAATTTAGGTAGTACGTAATCTTTGAAAGGAATACTCAAAATTGCCAATTATTGTGTAAGGACTGTATTAGATGTGTTGTGCGATTACACGATAGCATTACTCGTACTAACTCGGAGCCATTCTTGTACCTTCTTGTACGTTCTTGTACGCTCTTGTACCTTCTTGTGCGTTGTTGTACGTTCTTGTACGCTCTTGCCAAATGAAACTAAAAATGTGGAATGTGGCGTATCCCAACGATGATTAAAAAAAAAAAGATTTCGCACTAAACTTGCAACTTTTACAGTTAATTGGTTTGGTTTGGCGTATAGTAAAGAGGCACCTCTGGTACTGCGATAACGACCTTCATCAGACTGTGACGTGCGATAACGACCTTCTGTGACCGTACTTTTTTAGGGTTCCGTACCCAAAGGGCAAATTGGAGCCTTATTAATGTCACTCCGCTGTCCGTCTGTCTGCCCGTATGTCACGAATCTCTACGTAAGTAGCTCTTAGACGGAATGAGATAGAAACCTGAAATTTTTATATTTTGTGTAAAATGTTGATCCAAAAACGGAATCTTGAATTTAAAATGTAATTAAATAATTTTTCAGGGCGGGCCTTACACATGAAAATGGAGCCGAACATTTTTTTCTCTTACCCTATGTAGTATGTCATTGCATGTAGGATGTCATTGCATGTAGGATGTCATTGTCTAGAACTCATTAATTACTAATTATTAGAGTATTAATTATAATAATTAGAGTATTAATTTATATACGTATATATATTTTTTTTTCTTAAAGGATAAAGAAATGTGGGCTGTCAAAGTTGCCACTTTTAGACCATTTTTAGGGTTCCGTAGTACCTAAAAGGTACAAAAGGAGAATATATATATGGCAGAGAATATAAAGTATTACTACGTACTTATGGTGAGACTCCGTTGTCCGTCCCTCCGTCCGTCCGTCCGTATGTCATAGTCTCATAACTTTAGCACCGTTAAATATAAATACATGAAATTTGGCACAAAAATAGCATTAGTTTGCCCACATATTAGGGTACAAAAAAAAATGAAAAATATGAAATTGTTCAAAATATTTCCAAAACAACTGAGAAAAATAAAAAATATTAGCCTAAAATACTATATGGGTATCAAGTTGTACATATTAAAAAGTTGATTGTAAAATATATACGTTTAATATATTTACTAAAACTGGTTTCGAGAAATCTTTAAAAAACCCCAAAAATATGTATGCCCCCTCCCCTTATCTTTAAAACTGGTTGACCAAAAAATATGAAATAAATCATGGTAATATGGGTTTACGTAAAATTACAGGAAAAATAAAGCGGTTGAGAAATTCAAAATTCAAAATTAAATTTATCATCCACAATACAGAACAGGTACGCGGGTCTGACTCGCACTTGGCCGGTTTTTGTTACGGGGTCTATTTCAAAGACCAGCCCCCCTATTGTGTATCTTTAGTTGCCAACTGCACGAGGTGCCTATCATCAAAAACATAGCTAAAAACTGAAATTTCAAAATTGCCTTTAGTGGGTATTGAACTATTAACAATCTGTGTCGTCACTTCAAGTGCGAAAATATCCTTAGGACATCGGAATTCGATAGTATCTATGTTTTTGATGATAGACACCCAGTCCAGAAGGCAACTAGAGATACACAATAGACCCGCAAAGCAGTTAGGAATTTTAAATTTCTGTACATTATGTACCATATGCTGTATTTAAACAATACTTAAAATGCCGATTAGGGTTACGTCCCCAAATACTCAACCAACATAATTTTGTAGTTCTTATGTCAGACAGAATTAGAGCATTACCTGAAATTAAATAAATATCTAGTTTGAAATAATTGGTCAAATGTAACGAACCCTAAAAAACGAGGCCTTCTTTAATCATTTTACCACCCAGACTTGTTACGAACCCACGCTTCTTTTATGAAATTGCTCTAAAAACCTGCCCGACAAAAAAAAACGACCACATGCATGTTAGGCCTCGCTCTTCAGGCCAGATGATCTTCATGTCAGATTTAAAAACTGCAAAATTAAGTTGGTTGAGTATTCGGAGACGTAACCCTAGGTGCAGCATGTGGTACATAATATACAGAAATTTTAAATTCCTAACCGCATTGACCTTTGGTTGGGCTCGGTTTCCGCACCTACCTAGTCTCTTACTTGAACCTTTGTAGGTGGAAAGAGTGGAGCCGGCTATTTCAGAATCGCCAGAATCCCAAGAGGCGACCTAGGTCGCCACAGGACTGGCCAAGCGTCCCCGGTTCACCGAGGACCTTAGCCCATTGTACATATGCTGACGCCTACGCAGTCTATCGTCACGTGGGTCGGCGTTTCTTCGGTCTCCATACAAGCTCTGCATAGAGGACTGTCCGTCAGACCTATATTATAGAAATGTCTGTTGAGGTTACTATGTCCCGTAATTAGCCCTACCATCATGCGAAGGTTCAGTCTATTGAGACGAAGTAGTTTCTTTGTCAGGCGACAGGGGGGTGTCAGGGGTTTGTTCAGTGCCGAAGAGTTTCGGCAGTCTCATGTTCGCCAGTTTCGGCAGTCTCATGTTCGCCAGTTTCGGCAGTCTCATGTTCGCCAGTTTCGGCAGTCTCATGTTCGCCAGTTTCGGCAGTCTCATGTTCGCCAGTTTCGGCAGTCTCATGTTCGCCAGTTTCGGCAGTCTCATGTTCGCCAGTTTTCTCTTATTGATGAACAGGACTAACTCAGTTTTTTTCGGGTTCACTGTTAGTTGGTACTCTTCGCACCATTTTTCAAAGATTTTGAAAGCACCCTGCATTAACTCGCAGTGTTCCTTCGAATTTCCCATTGATGAGAATAGCAGGATCGTCGGCATAGCTTATCGTGTGATAGCACCTCTCGTTGAGGCGTCTGATTAGATCGTCTGCCACGATGTTCCAGAGCAGTGGTGACAGGACGCCTCCTTGTGGAGGTATGCTATGTTAACAATAAAAAAAATGACTAAATGCATTTATTTAACAGGAAAATGGCACATCCAGTCCTATAAGTAACATTCTTTGTAATTACTAAGACAATATTTGCTTCATAGGAAAACAGCAATTCCATTGCTAAATCTATCAACTTTTAATAATCACTACATCAGTGTTTTATTAATAGGAAAACAGCAAATCCAGTTCTATAGGACTTATGAGTAACAATTTTAATAATCATTAAATCAATCTTTGCTTCATAGCCAAGGTAAGAAATGTTTGGCTTTTACGACAAATGTTTCTGAACGAATCCTCAATAATTTTTTCGTGTTTGTTTAAAAATGTGGTATCAGCCATGTAGAAAAAACATTGATTTTACCACATTTAATTATGAATTTCAACGTCTTTTACAGCATTTATTCACAAAATTAGTGTCTAGACTGCATAATTAACTGAGTAGCAAAATATATTTTTATTTGATTATCAAAATTCTAAGTATACAAATCGATAGAGTGCAAAAAACTGAGTAAGATGGCATTAAAAGTCGATTTTGGTCAAAATGGCTTTTACGACATTTTAACCCCGAAGGGTCGAAATGTTTATGCGTTTCTTTATTCCACCATTACTTCGTGATGTCAGGCATCCGATTTGGAAGTCTGTGGTATTAGAATCCTTATGTCATCCCGAGCACAGTGTGTCCCGGCTGGGCACAGTGCATCCCGGGTGGGTACAGTGCGTCCCGGGTGGGCACAGTGTGTCCCAGGTGACATTCCTTGACAAAGGCTTATACAGGCTGTAAAAGAAAAAGGTATTGGAAAAATATATATTGAAATTATATGTTTTTATTGCGAAATCCATCGCTTTGAATACTCTAATTATTATAAGAGTGCATAACGCCCTCGTGAGTGTTCAGTATGTGCATTGCAAGCTGGTATATCGAGTAACTACAAAAAAAAAAAACGATGTACAGGTATGGTGGAAAAATTCAAGATACGAACCTCGGTAGCGCGCCTGTCATGTAAGCAGGAGGTTGCAGGTTCCAATCCTGAATCGAGGAATTTATTCAAAATACTTGTGCTTTTAAATTTGTTTCTGATTTATTGCAAGTTTGTAATGCACTCTAATAATATCTATCAAAAGTTGCTATTAACCTAAACTACCGCACCGGATTTCATTAAAAGAGGTCTCAAACGATTTATAATAATCCGAAGTGTCATGCATAGGTTGTAATAATTCCCTAAGAGCCATAAAATGTAAAAATATCCATTGAATGTTGCTAATAACCTAAACGATTCCTGATAATCTGAAGATCTGTGTGGAAAATGGTATTATCTTAACCGGTATATCAATCTGAGGATTAAAATATATTTTATTTAGATAACTGGAGGTAAGAATGAATGAAGTGACATATTATGTCATGGGCAGATCGTAAAGTTTGAAATCAAAAATCAATCCCCAAAAGTCAAAAATAGGTGCGACGACGAGCGAGGAGCCTCTTAGGTTTACATGTAAATAAATTCAGGGAGCCGAGCGAAATGGAGCGGAGCGAGGCGACCCTCCTAATTTTAACAGAAATACGATATGCCTAGGCAGATCACGATATGCCCAATTGTACGATGTGGCGACGACATAATTTATCATCTGTACTGGTGGTCAGAACAGGTTTCATACAAAAGTACCCATAATTATTTGGTCAGATCGTAGTGTATACTCTAAAGTAAAACAACAAACGATAAAAATTCGAGTTCCTTAATCGGTACCAAATTGGGTATGGGAAGTTTGAATGTTCATTTACGATTAATAACAATTAGCAAAACCCTTAACAATACAGTTTTACATAATTAGATTTATAGTCAAGTCAAGACTACTCGCCGAACTAGTTTATGAAATAAACTGTTTGACGGACAGGTATCTTAATGTTTAATATATATAATAATGATTTGTGAAAAAAAAATGAGAAACCAAATAGTCTAAGATCCGCACTAGAAACGACCTTCACCCATCTGTTTAATGGATGAAAAGTATTTTATATCAAATTTAATATGTTAGAAACTACATCTCGAGTGGGTTGTCTAAAAAATTCCTGGCAAGACTATGATTAATTAAAAATTTAAAAATGACTTTTTATTAAACATTGTACTCATGAGTTTAACGAATAAATTTAATGCCACCCGAAAGTATGAAGCCTATAGAATATAAAACGTTGGGTTGTCTATTTTTTTCCTGGCATAACTACTGGGTTGCCAGGTATTTTCACCTATCTGTTTAATAAATAAATCTTATATCAAAATGATCGCTATTTAATTGCGAATAAAAATCTGGCATGAATGACGGTTGTCGAGTTTTGAAAGGTGAAAATTTTTGCGTGTGGAAATTTGTGACAAAGAGGTCCATGTAGTCATGTATTTATTCACCTGTAAACTTAAACAAAACAAAAAATTTAATCTTATCGGAATATAAGATTTGTAGAAGTAATTAAGTTGTGAAGTAAGGATATTGATTGTGGTTGATGTAGCAGTTGTTTAATGTATGATTGGCGTATTGTGAGTAGCTTGCACTGATTGTATAGTTGTTTAATGTATGATTGGCGTATTGTGAGTAGCTGGCACTGATTGTATAGTTGTTTAATGTATGATTGGCGTATTGTGAGTAGCTTGCACTGATTGTATAGTTGTTTAATGTATGATTGGCGTATTGTGAGTAGCTTGCACTGATTGTATAGTTGTTTAATGTATGATTGGCGTAATATGAGTAGCTTGCACTGATTGTATAGTTTAATGTATAATTGGCGTATTGTGAGTGTTAAAGGCCTATAGGCGTCACGAATGAGTGTTAAAAGAAAACAAGAAAGCTTTGGTTAGAAGTATGTAACGTATCAAGTTTTAGTACACAAACATTAGTCCTTTACGTAGTCAATTTTAGTACACAAACATTAGTCCTTTACGTAGTCAATTTTAGTACACAAACATTAGTCCTTTACGTAGTCAATTTTAGTACACAAACATTAGTCCTTTACGTAGTCAATTTTAGTACACAAACATTAGTCCTTTACGTAGTCAATTTTAGTACACAAACATTAGTCCTTTACGTAGTCAATTTTAGTACACAAACATTAGTCCTTTACGTAGTCAATTTTAGTAAACAAACATTAGTCCTTTACGTAGTCAATTTTAGTACACAAACATTAGTCCTTTACGTAGTCAATTTTAGTACACAAACATTAGTCCTTTACGTAGTCAATTTGCAAATTGACTCATCATGGAAAGCTTTCCAGCACTACCAGCTTTCTTAGAAATTTGAAATTCCGTTCACAAATAGATCTTATAGCATATGTATAGGAAAAAACCAGCCAAGTGCGAGTCATACTCGCGTACCTAGGGTTGCGTATTGTGGATGATTTTATTGTTTTATTGTATTGTTATTACAAAAACCACAGCCTTAAACATTTATAATAGTAGCTAATAACATCAAAACTTATGCCAATTACGGTTTTACATTTTCTACAATAATACATTTAAAACTAACTTCATAGACCAAGAGGAAAAAATACATACATTTATATACAGAAAAATAGTAATATTGAAAAGTTAGCGGCGTAGGATGTCAGAGTAAAAGTAAGTGTGTGTATGTATGGTAGGGTAGGGAACTAGGATAGAGGAATGTTGATAATTATTTGTTACGAATAAATGATAAATTTAATTTTGTATTTTTTTTGTGAATTTCTCAACCGCTTTATTTTTTTTTGTTATCTTTACGTAAACACATATTACCATGATTTTTTTCATATTTTTCAGTCCACCAGTTTTGGAGATAAGGAGGGGGAACATACATTTTTATGGTTTTTCAAGGATTTCTCGAAATAGAACCAATTAAATATAGCCAAACTATATATTTTTACAATCAGATTTTTAATAATTATACAATTTAACACCCATATTGCATTCTTATAAAATATTTTTTTCAATAATTTTTCTTCTTTTTTTATATTTCCCATTTGTGCTCAACTTTTTTTTAATCACTGTAGTTTTCCTGTAATTGGCCAGTTGTGATCAACAATCGACATTTTTAAGTCTTACCTCCAAGATCTGAATAATAATGTTTAGTTCTGGAATTGAAAAGTAGATGGCGCTGCAAGTAAATTACATCGCGCAATAATTTGATTCAAGCATAAAATTTGTGCAATGGAATTCGACTACTTTACAACGAAAAATTATTGAAGCTGAGATTCTTACTGTATGTGGCTCAAGTGGAACTGTTTTTATACCGCGTATACGTATACCACTCATCCCCGATAACTTCCCGTTCGAATTCAAGCGCAGTTTCCAGTAGCCGTTTGCTTTGCGATGACTATAAACAAGTCCCAGGGTCAGACCCTTAAGGCTGCTGGTGTCGACTTAAGGTCTGATTGTTTTTCTCACGGCCAACTGTATGTGGCTTGTTTGCAGGTCAGCCCAAGACGGAAAAACGGTAAATGTTGTGTAAAAAGAAACTCTTTTATGCGTCTTAAATATATTAAAATTGAAACTAGACGCTTATTCACCCAAAAAATACGCAGTAACCTATTTTCAAAGCAAAGCTTGAATTAGAAGGGAAGGTTATCATTTGTGAATATAATTTTACCACTATAATAACTGAAAATTGTAATGTTAAGTATTTAAAATATTGTTAAAAACTGTAATAGAAGCGTGTCTATCTATCTGTACAAAGATGATATTCCAAAAAAATATTGCAGTGTAGGATACTGATACAAAAAAAAAACGGTATTTTTGTCGGTATTTCATACATCACGCAAAAAATAATGAACGAGTTTTGGTATGGTTACCACTGTTTGATCCTCAGCAGTGAGGCATTAATTACAATTAAAGAAGGAAGGAAGATCACTGTTCAATAACTTAATAAAGCCAATTCTGAAGGCTTTAATTTTAGTTTAGTGCTGTCAAAGCTTAAATTTTTCCAAAGAAATTTAGCTTCTAATCCTAACTCTTTAGGACTTTTTTGTATCGAAGAAAATTTAGTTTTGACAGCACTAAAACTAAATTTAAAGCCTTCAGAATCGACTTTATTATCTAACCAAAAACTGGATACTTACTACTGCGGGAATCCCGCTGTCGCGGGCATCAGCTAGTCTTAAATAAATGTGCAGCAACGACACTATTATCCTGTAGAATAATGCCGTACTTTAGTAATTTGGTATATAAATTTACTATTATTTTTTTATGATTTCTTTAAGAATTGTCCGATGTGACGTCACTGGAGAATTTCTGACATTATACTGATTGTGATGTGTGATGGCTTATAAAAGAAAAGGTGGCTGTCTCTATCTGTCTACTCATCTGTCATCTAGCTGTTAAATCAGTCGGAAACAAATTATTATAAATTAATAATCATTTGTTTCCTTGATTAATTTATCTTGATTAATTTATCAAAGGACACATTTCTAAACAGCCATTTCTCAAGTGATGTCACACGAAGGCAAATGGAAGTTGCAGCTTTTTCGTAAAAATATGATCATCATGAGGTTTTTGAGTTCTACAAGTTCTAAAATACGGCGGCTTATCAAACCTAAATCTCGAAATGGTTTTCTAATTAACACACCTAAACATAATTTAATCTATGCGAATTGCAGCTTTAACATCTGTTGCCTTTTTTTTGCCTGAAAAGCCTGAATGCTTTGACATAAATGTGATATCTTGGTACACCCCGAACAGTGCATTTCATGCAAAAGATATATTAGTATGCTTATGGGAAGCAAATGAAGTCACATGAAAATAAAATACAAAAAAATATTTACAACTATTGACCGCATAAAACTAAAATTGGTAAAAATGAACAACACTTGATCCATACTCCAAAAAAAAAAAAATAATCAAGTTTTTTTCCTGGTAACCATGGCGAATTGTTTGTCAAGCGCTACCATTTTAGAGCTTTGGTTTGTATTGGCTCGTTGTTGCTATTGTATTAATATTTTTGTCATTTACCATAATATTTTAATTATTCCGTACCCGTATTGTGTAGTGGTACGGAACCCTTTGTGCGTGACTCTGGCTCGCACTTGGCCAGTATTTTATTATAAAGTAGGTAGATTCCGTTAATGACAAAACAGAGAAGGACACTTCAACATTCGTTTGTTCCCAGCTTCAATTCGTCTCCGTGTTCTTCCAATACCTGCTGACACTGAAGTACTCCGAGTGTCCACCGTCCAGAGGCATCGCCGTGTTCTTCACCTTCAACATTCTGTTCTTCTTGTTCCTGTTCAGCAACTTCTACAAACAGAGCTACACCAAGATATTACCCAACGACGGAGTCAGTCAGTCTGTCACCAACAATGAAGTCAGTCAGTCTGTCACCAACAACGGAGTCAATCAGTATATCGCCAATAGCAAGGTCAATGAGGTAAAGTCTCAATAATTAAGTCACACCAATAATAGTACAAGTGCTTCCTCCGTCATTTGTACACGTCACTTCAATAGCACTGCACATCATTATTAAGGAACACATTATGTACAACATTATGTAACACATTATGTAACACATTATGTACAACATTATGTAACACATTTTATAGCACACCGTGCGTAAAATGACCACTTTACGCACGCTGCACGTGCGTAAAGTCGGCATTTTCCGCACTTGTGCTATAAAAAATTATACGAAACTCGTGCGAGAAACTTTTTCTCGACTCGTGTGATTGCAGCACTCGCCTTCGGCTCGTGCCGCAAACTCACACTCGTCAGAAAACGTTTCATCGCTCTCGTATCGTAATGTACAACATCTAATACCATTCAATCTACAATTATATCCTTGTCACGTTACTAATTTTTTGAACGATTGATGTGTCTTCTGCTGAATAATTAATATTAAATATGAACATTTTTGGTCGTCATATTAATTGTAATTAGTATACTAAATCATATTTGACTGTGATTTTATTAACCCTAGTTTTAATCATACCCCTCAATGAATGGCCTTACAGTTGTATAATTGTTCATAACTTAGGAGCTGCTTGCGGACTTGTGTCCACGGTCACGCAACACTCACTAAACACTTGTGTCCACGGTCACGCAACACTCACTAAACACTTGTGTCCACGATCACGCAACACTCACTAAATACTTGTGTCCACGGTCATGCAACACTCACGAAACACTTGTGTCCACGGTCACGCAATACTCACTAAATACTGCAGAAAATACCCATGATCACTGTAAGAAGCTACTGCCCCAAGTTATGATCACTGTAGAAAGGTATATACTACTCAATGCATGAAGGTCGTGATCATTGTACAGAAAGTAGGGCTTTTGGGGTATTATTGAAATGAGGACCATTGAGATTAGATCGTAAGACGACTTGGAAAAAAATATATATTTACTGGCCCTCCCTGGTCACAATGATACTTGAAAATTTTATCCTTGATATCAGTTGTTATTTGAACTAAACATTTTTATGTATATTTGATTTAATTAGAACGAAAAGGGGGTAATGTAGCGAACACAGATATATGATTCTGTAATGGCAACTAACACAATTAATGTTAATGACTTTATATTTGTTTTTTTTTTCCTTATTTTCAGCCTTTCATAATTTAGTGGTACGTACAAGATAGTGGCATTGTTTGTACAAATTTAATAAGTATTTACGATAATCTACTTATTTACCTATACCTACCTTGACAATGTTTAAATCAGGTTTAAACTCATGGAAAAATATTATTTAGCTATTAAGTGAATTTAGTTATTTGAAGTTAATGTTAAAATTAACTTTAATTTTGTACAAATTACAAATGTTTAGGTTAAGTTAAGCTTAAGAAAACTTAAACCAATAAAGTGAAAACAAATATTTAATTAATTACTATACTAGTTTATTATTTATTGTATACTACATATCCCGCAGCTTCGCAAAGCGTTAGTTTAGCGTTCGTCTAAATACGGAATTGAAAGTGACTTGTGAGGTACCTGAGCTTAGTTGTAAGTAACCTCGTAGTACCCGACCGATATAGTTGTAAGTAACCTCGTAGTACCCGACCGATATAGTTGTAAGTAACCTCGTAGTACCCGACCGATATAGTTGTAAGTAACCTCGTAGTACCCGACCGATATAGTTGTAAGTAACCTCGTAGTACCCGACCGATATAGTTGTAAGTAACCTCGTAGTACCCGACCGATATAGTTGTAAGTAACCTCGTAGTACCCGACCGATATAGTTGTAAGTAACCTCGTAGTACCCGACCGATATAGTTGTAAGTAACCTCGTAGAACCCGACCGATATTGTCGTAGGGTTTTTTTTTTTTTTGTAAATGAAAGATTTTGCTATGGGATAAGATCTCCCATACCATTTTTTTGTTGCTGTTTGTTTTTTGTGTTTACTTTATTTTATTAATTTTCGCTCCTTAAAACTATATACTTCTACCGTAAACAAAGACCCTTATATATACATACATAAAACTTAAGAACTACATATAAAGATATCTATATACATTTTTTGTCTTTTTATTTTTTTTTATTACTTTTTTTTTATTTAAAAACAAAAAAGTTGTAAGGGTTAGGTTAGGTTAGGTTTTTCGTTTTTTTTTTATATATAATCCCATCTTTGATGGGGTCACGCTTTAATCCACGAATTTTAATTTTCGTGCAATTTTTATCTTATTTTTTATAAAAACGTGGGGTCAATATTTTCAGGGTAGGTAAAGAGGGGGGAAAGGGGATTCTCCGTATTATACAGCTTTCTACTTTTTTTTCTAACTTATATATAGGGTAACAATAGTAAACTTTTCATTTAGCTTCTTGCCCCTTTTTTTTCTTGTTTTATAAATATGTTTTTTTTTATTTATTTATTTACTTTTAGAAAGATTTACAGCAAAATTATTACAATAGAAATGTTCCTATACAACTAAATGCCGATAAAAAATCTCAACCAGATAGATTTAACAATTTTATAAAAGAAGAGTCATGATGGCGTCAGCTATTCACTAAACGATACATTTAGCAAACTTAATTAAGTTAAATATTACATTAGATTATGTTATGTATATTTATGAGTATAAAACAAAAAATCTTAAAGGTAAAGATGCAAAATAAAAAGATAAAAAGAAGCAACAGACTTGATTTTAAAACTAATTTTAAAACTAAAATGTTGGATTGTCAAGGCTCTTTTATTTATTTAAGTGATGAGGTGCTCGTACAAAACATTTATTTCTAAATCAGTAGAAATATTATTGAACAGGTTACTTGCTCTAGAAATAAATACATTTTGTCTTTAATTTGTATTGCATGGGTGGATATAAAGAAGATTGGGCTGCCTCATGCTCTTTTTAACCGAACCGACTTCAAAAAGGAGGCGGTTCTCAATTCGACTGTATGTTTTTTTTTTTTTTTTTGGCGTTGTTACTCCATAACTCCGTCATTTCTGAACCGATTTGAACAATTCTTTTTTTGTTTAAAAGAGTGTACTTCCAGGTAGGTCCCATTTTGGGTTTGGTCATGATCTGATGAAGGTCTTCAGAGATAGGCAGTAGAACTCCTCAGAAAATGACAGCATACCTCTCAAAATTGAGGTAATCGCTTTGTACCTGGGTGTTGATTACAAGGTATTACTTGAAAATCGTCATTTTTCCACCTGACCTTCGATCCTGGCTTCATCACCATATTCACCATAGAACTCCTCAACGGATCAGAGCATATAACTCGAGATTGCGGCAATCACTGCGTTAGGGCGCTAATTCAAGGGTATTACTTGGAGAATATCAGAATACCCACCTGACCTTCGATCCTGGCTTCGTCACCATAGAACTCCTCAACGGATGACAGCACATAATTTTGGATTGCGGCAATCAGTTTGTGTCAGGGTGCTCATTGCAGGGCATTGCTTGAAAATTGCCAGTGTACCCACCTGACCTTCGATCTTGGCTTCATCACCGTAGAACTCTTCAAGGAATGACAGCACATAACTCGAGATTGCGATAATCATGTTGTGTTAGGGTGCTGATAGCAGGAAGCTACTCAAACATAGCTACTTATACTCATTTGAACTTCGTTTCATATTAACATCACGTTTGCAAGAACTACCCATACTTCACAATTTAACCCAGCAACACTAAAAAATGTGAAATAAAATAAACTTTTAACAAAAAAATAGCAACCGATTTCAATAGTAACAACAGTCATTCACTAAAAAGTTAATAATAATTCTATAAAGACCGATGGTACCGAAGCAACACCTTTGCTGACTTCTTTCTTCCTGAAACAATAAGTTATCTAGAAGTCGGCGTATTTCCTACGATATAGCAACATAAAAACCAATATAAGAACGCCGACTTCCAGATAACATATTGTTTCAGGAAGAAAGAAGTCAGCAAAGGTGTTGCTTCGGTACCATCGGTCTTTATAGAATTATTATTAACTTTTTAGTGAATGACTGCTGTTACTATTGAAGTCGGTTGCTATTTTTTTGTTAAAAGTTTTTATAAACTCGGAGGTTAATTACTGATAAAAGGTCTGGACTATCAACTGATCCGTTGGTCATACTCATAAGGAAGCAAACGTTTCATATATATATATATCCAGGAACACTTTTGGCATCCTGCATGTTGTGCATCGTTACGACGTCTCCCTGTCCTGCTTATATTTTTTATGATCTCTCTGTGAATATTGCTTAATTTTTTGTTTTCTGACTCAGTGGGGTATTTCACTTTCCTGTAACTTTATTTTTCACAATATTCATCTTGCAGTTGTGCCCAAGCATTTATGAACTCCAAACCATGGTGATGTGGTTTTGCTTTCCTGCATAATCGTTCATGATTTACCTGAGGCATCGACTTCTTGACGTCCTGTGGTTTGGTGTGCGTAAATGCGACGTTGCCAGTATTACTTAATTTATATCCGTCTCTTTCTATCGTTGTTTAGGTATCAATCATACTATTGTCAATGCAAATAAATAATTTAAGCGAAAGATAGTTATTTTTAATAAATTATCATTTGACCGCTATACTTGAGCGTTACGATGCAACCTATATTATAACATGTTTATCTAGAAAAATCTAAAATGCTTTTATTATGTCGGTTTACGGATGTCCTATAACAAATGACGATGGTGCTGTATTATTCGGAGTTTTAACTGTGAATTTTGTGACTGACATCTAGCAAATTGGCGCGTAGCAGTACGATTCGTACTTATGATATTATTAAAATTGTTTATCTTTGCAAAAACTTAGAAAATTCAGGATGTTGCTGTAGGTATTATTTAGGAAATTGCAATTATTTAATTTAAAATGGTCATCACAAACTTAGAATTAAAAGTTTAGATTTTATCTGACATAAAATAGGTATGCGTATTTTGTTGTTATTCATTTATTAGAAAGATTGCTTACATGGAAATTAGGAAAACTGAAAATTGTGAAATACTCTTTCGATATAATATAAGAGGGACTTAAGTATGTTTACATCATATGGTATTATTTATCGTGACCTAAAATAGAAAGTTTAGAAATTTAATTAAGTTTCTTTTCATATTATGAGAAATACAAAATTAGAATTCAAAAGTTGGTAGCTACCTTATCATAATTACATACCCGATCAATATTCAAAAGATTAGAAAAATTCGTACCCGTAATTTTAAGAAAACATAATTTCTATGATCATGGCATACAAACAAAGGCACGGGGTGAAGCGCGGGGCCGGGGCGGACGCCAGGCTACGTTCCAATCGTCGAGACGCTGCCTCACTTTGATTTTAGCGTGTTGGCGTCGTCGTACAAAGAGCCGCGCGGGGCGAAGTGACGGGGTGAGGGGCGTTCCACTGACCTAAGGATGGAGTTTGATCGCGCGCAATTCACACAGCCGCGAGGCGGCGTGGCGTATGAGTAGATGGCGATCCGTCAAGATGAATGAAAAGTGCGTTATTTGTGGGAATCATTCATCATCTAAATATTTCTTTAGCCCAAAAAAATTATTTTTGCTGCAAAAGAAATATTTAATAGGATATTCAATAGGTAAGGAATGAAAGTACATGATCAGATTTACACTGTCCTGTTTTAAGGCGGCCAAACTTTGGTAATTAAAATAGCGGCTCTAAAATGCCTTTGAAAATTTCACCTTAAAAGAAAGAAATAAGGTACCCACTAAGAAATCCTTAAGCAAAAAATTTATTATATTTTGCCTTATTTCGGCTAAGGGCTGACATTGTATTGTTACTTTTAACAAAAAAATAGTAACCGACTTCAATAGTAACAGCAGTCATTCACTAAAAAGTTAATAATAATTCTATTAATTATTGACCGATGGTACCGAAGTAACACTTTTGCCGACTTCTTTCTTCCTGAAACATTATGTTATCTAGAAGTCGGCGCTCTTATATTGGTTTTTATGTTGCTGTATCGTAGGAAATACGCCAACTTCTAGATTACTTATTGTTTCAGGAAGAAAGAATTCAGCGTTTCCCTTACATTATATATTAAAAGCATTTATTTCTTTATTCACCTATACATATAAGGTCTTTTTCTTAAGTCCGTTTTTTTTTTTTAGGCATTGTCAATGAGGGGTTTTCAAAGTCAAATTAAAAAAGAAAAAGTAGTACCGAACGACTAAATAGATGGCGCAGCCTGTACTAAAAGTGTCAAAAAATGTCTTCCTGGCAACACTGGATTCTTTTGATTTTGACACTTCTTCTTTGCTTCTTTCTTTTTTATGGTCAATCCATGCCTCAAATGTATTATTGCTAAGATCCATTGTTCTCTCCGTAATTAGTTATACTGTGTGTTCCTATATTTTTACAATTAGCTACAACGCATGGGCTGACCATGTTGAAAGTTGAATGAAATACCAAGCTATTAACGTAAGTAATATAGATAGAAAACAACACAATATAAACACAACAAAATAGGAATGTCTTTGTGAAGGGTGTTGTTGGATTTAACAATTGAATTGTCAATTTTTATCTTGCGGCCCACAGATTAAAAAATAATCTTTGCTTTTTGACACTTGAAAGCAGGGTAACGCCATCTGTGTTTACCTCTGAAAGCTTGATCAAGGTCAGTCTGGAAAACCGCTCATTGTCTTTTAAACATTCATTTGCGATAGGATATTTGTCTTTTGGTAAAAATTGATTTGGGTTTATTGTACTATTTGTCTGAGACAATGATACCGAATAACTATTTCAAAGAAACATATCCTCTAAAATGCTTAGTTTCTGAGATATCTAATACAGTAGAAAAAGTGCCCACGCAGACAAGTCCAGATGCACGCGCTACTAGTACAACCCGACCGCGAAAATACTGCCGATGACGATGGCGTAGCGCGCCATACCATTTCATTGGCAATATGTTTGTGGTGGGGTTGTACCTACTGATCCCATGCATCTTACGCTCAAAGAAAATGGAAACTTATTACAGCGCAATAAGAGTCTAACAGGCTACTTCGGTTATCGTACAATAAATAAAGATCGAATAAACATAATAAAGACACCTTGTTTAATGTTTGTTTAAAGTAACAAAGCGTAAACACAGCTGCCTTTTAGTTGACAGCTGTCGATTGTATTTTTCATTTTTACCTGTCGAACACACACAACGAACACTTACCAATTATCAAACAACGAAGACTGTGGCAATTACTTATTATAATTTATAAAGTTAATCAATTACCGAAATTATCTATTATTTGCAATCCTAGGGCGTCCTTTTTACATGGTGACCCCTAGTTTTATATAAATAATCGACGATCGAAGAAATTATCACGGATTTGATATTTGACACATCATCATAGATCAAACAAAGGATTTGCTTCCGAGTTTCAAGATCGCCAGATCCCGTCGCAAAGTCGTCGATTATTGTCAACCTGAACACGCTGCCTGCAGAGGATCACGCAGGCCTGGACCCCGGAGTGCAGAAAAACTTTACATTAGTTACGAGAGGATACGTATGCTATTTGATTTTGAGCTGGATCCTTGTACTTATCCTAATAATTCCCATCTTTATCCATAGTCTTCAGAGTAAAACCTTATTTCTTTTTTATATTATTTTTTTTTGCCCTTTGTTACAATTTGATAACCTAGAAACCACAAATTGAACATATTAACCTATAAATTCTATTAAATCCCATATTTAAAATGCCTACATCGCAAAAAAGCGCAGCTATTCCAGCTGACGTGGCGGCCCTATATCGCAGTCGGAGTTATTTAAAAGGCAGAGTCACATTATCGCGAAAATTTATTGAAAATCTAACGGAGCCTTTGTCCGCAGAGCAGGTGCTGGAACTGGGTGACAGAGCAGATAAGCTAAATTCCATGTATAGCTCGTTTGAAATGGTGCAACACAAAATTGAGCTCTTTTCTGAAAATATCGAAGAACAGGTAGAGGAAAGAAGTCAATTTGAAGACGCATATTTTGAGGTATTGTCAAAATTTAAATATTTATTGTCGAAATATATGAAGGAACCTCAAACCAAGCCTCAAGTAAGTGCTTCTTCTGAATCTGCCAGCCGCGTAAAGCTTCCAGACATTTCCTTACCAATCTTCAATGGTGAAGCCAATACTTGGCTTGAATTTAGGGACACATTCGATAGCCTGATCAACAAAAATGTCTCTTTAAGGGATATTGAAAGGTTCCACTACCTAATCGGTCAGCTTCAGGACACTGCCCTCGAGGTGATAAGCGATATTGATAAAACCGAGGAAAACTATAATATTGCATGGAAAATTTTATGCGAACGCTTCAATAACAAACATCTTTTGGTGCATAATCATTTAAAGGCACTGCTGGTAGATTTAACCTTTAACTGGTGACCTGCCCGTCTCACAGACACCGCGTCTACGTTTTTTGATGTCTCTCCCCGCCTTTTCGGCGCTTCTCCCCGCGCGCTTCAGTACCTTCCGCATTTACCTAGTCCTTCGACTCAGTGACCCGCGCACCCGCGCATTGACTGCCGTTTTTCCTGTGTGGAGCTTTCACCGTCTCACAAACGTCAGGTCAGTGCTAATGTGTTTTTACCCATGATGTCTATTGATCGTTACCTCACACTTAGTATTCACAATTTCATAGTGTCCGAGAAACGTCACACCGGTAGTAATGTTTTTTATCTTTATAGAATGTGTCTCATGATAACCATCCGAGTTCTGCGAAAAGGAGAAGGATTCTAAGTCTGAGCAACAAACATTACTTGAGTTGTAAACAGAGACTGACGACGAGTTTAGTGATTTTCACCACGATCTAGACGACCCTGACTTCGTTCTACAAAGTGAGCATGAGACAGAATCTGAGCAGTCTGGGGACGAAGAAATCAGCACGGTTGTCGAAGAAACGTGTCCAGATGAAATAGAGCGACCGTCGGTAGATCTTGAGATGCAAGGTAAAGGGAATATAGACAACACTGGTGAACCGTCTTTGGAAAGAGCCGCAGATATAGTAGAAACTGAGCAACAAAATGAAAACGTGAGCAATGAGCCAAGCTTTTATAGGGGACGAAATCGATGCAGATGGTCAACACAACCGCCTACTAGATCGGCAAGAACACTGCTGCATAATATTGTTCGTATGTCAGCCAAAACAGGAACAAAAACATTCACAGACTATCTCTATAATGATAGTTATGATAGACAGACTACCTATCTCGCAAGTTGCGCTCGACTATTGAAAGGGTCGTTGATGTGGTGAATTACCACCTCGACCAACAAGTTTTATGGCCCAAAACCATCCTGGAGTTAAAAGAACTTGTGCCATCTGTCCTAGTCGTCTAAAAAGACGTACTAGATTATCTTGTAGATATTGTAATAAACCTATGTGCTGTAAGCAAATATGCGAAGACTGTGTACGTAAACATTCCTAGCTACTATTTTGACTGTTGTGGTTTTTTTATTTTTGTAATGTAGAGTAAGTTTAATGATTACATTTTGTTAATTAGTGTCTATATAGACAAAAAACAATGTTGAATAGGTTTTTAAAGTTTACTTTAGGGTGCTAGAAGGCCCATTTTAAGTTTGTTCGTATTTTAATGAAGAAATGCCATACATAAATCAAGACAGATTTCTAGAGACAACATGATGTTTAGTTTAACCCATATTTAATGTATCGTATCAATTAATATGCATTTAATTCTATGTTTAACTTGAAATTGCCTTTTTGCTAACCCTTTTTTAGTATTGTTCATTTTTAATTTACGTTTTTCAAACGTCACATCACTGGATATGTCCCACGAACACCAGGTCACCAGTCAAAGGTTAAATGTCAGTAATACAAGTAAATCCCTAAGAAATTTCTGTGATTCAATCTCAAAGCACATGCGTGCACTTTCTAAACTTGATGTCCCAACAGCTGACTGGGATACTATTTTAATTTTTCTTTTGCTAAACAAATTAGATAAAAGAATGCAACAAAAGTGGGAAGAATCTAGTGACTATTCTAATGAACTGCCTTCGTTACAGCATTTCAGGCAATTCATTAAGAGGCAAGCCGACCTTCTCGACACCCTCGACTCGAAAAACATTGTAGATGCCGACATGCAGCAGAGAAGCATGAAGAAGACATTTGTAGCCGCGGGTCTTAGAAAACCAGATGGAGAACCACGAGTTACATGCCCATATTGCAATTCTGTCCACTACATCAATCAATGTGGAAAATTCTTAGCCCTACAAGTAAGTGCACGTATACGCGAGGTAAAGCGAATGAAGCTATGTATTAACTGTCTCAGATCTAATCATTTGTTACCGACTTGCCGAGCCAGCCCATGCCGAACCTGCAAAGGTCGTCATCACACTCTTTTGCATCTTAGCAAACAACCTATTACCGATAATGCAGCCACTACTTATCCAATGACAGTAAGTGGCTGCCAAAATCTACCAATCTCTCCAGAGAATACCATCGCAATGGTCTCTAAGTCCAATCCAACCAAACCTATTACCAATCACTCTCATGTCTTTTTATCTACAGCTCAAGTTAATATTCTTGACAGTAAAGGACAGCCGCAGGTATGCAAAATTTTGCTAGACTCGGCATCTCAATCGAACTTTGTATCCCAGGCCGCTCTAAGTCGACTCGGGTTGAATTTATCTACTCAAACTACCAATGTTTTGGTCTTGGGAATTAATGACAAATCATCTAATGTTACCAAGCAGTGCAATTTGTCACTAATGTCAAAAACAACTTCTTTTAAAACCAACCTAAATTGTCTTATCGTTCCCAAAATATGCGAATTAACCTCTTTGAATTTAACCGATACTAACCGAGATATATTTAAATTTCCTCAGCACATCAAGTTGGCTGATGAAAACTTTAATACCGAATCTGATATTGATATCATTATCGGAGCTGAGCTCTTCTATAACCTACTCTGTGTCGGGCAGTATCGCTTAGGCGAAGGCCTACCAATTTTACAAAAAACCAAACTAGGGTGGGTCATTTCAGGACCTTTTAATGCAAACCCTCAAACTTCTAAAGTCAAGGTAAGATGCAACCTTACTTTAAATTCTCAACTTAATAAATTCTGGGAATTGGAGGAGTGTACTCACAAAAGCATGGATTTGTCAGATGATGATCAAAAGTGCGAAGAAATATTTACTTCCACCACAACACGTGCTTCTGATGGCAAATTCGTCGTTAGAATCCCCTTCAAATTACCAATTTCATGTCTCGGTGATTCACGCAGGGTGGCATTACAAAGATTCAAACATTTAGAAATTAAACTCAACAGAAATCCTACTTTAAAATCAATGTACCTAGAATTCATGAAGGAGTACGAGGCCTTAGGTCACATGACGAAGCTAGTATCTGATGATTTAGGACTCGTACAATATTTTTTCCCACATCACGGGGTGTTAAATGTAAATAAAACCACTACTAAGATGAGAGTTGTATTCAATGGATCGTGCAGCTCTGAGTCCGGATACTCCGTAAATTCCCTGCAATATGCAGGCCCCATTGTGCAGGATGAACTAATATCGATTCTATTGCGTTTCAGAGCACACAAGTATGTTGTGTGTGCTGATATCGAAAAATGTTACCGCTGTGTATGGATTTCCCCAGACCAACGGTACCTTCAATGCATCTTTTGGAGAGAGAGCCCAACTGAACCAATTTCAGTATACACTCTCAATACAGTAACCTATGGTACTACATCAGGTACCTTTTTGGCCACTCGTTGTTTAAAACAGTTGGCAATCGATTTTGAAGCAAAATACCCAAAGGCAGCTTCTATTATTAACCAAGATTTTTATATTGACGATTTAAATACGTCTAGCGATGATAAAGTTGAATTAAGTCAAACTGTCACTGAAGTCAGTAAGATATTAAGAACAGCTTCATTTAAATTAAGAAAATGGAAGTCAAATAGTGCTGAAATCCTTGAGAATGTAAAGGAACATCAGTCTGAGTCTATATCTCATTTTTTCGATAATAATCAAAGTAAGACACTTGGATTAATTTGGTCCTCAAGTAGTGATAAATTGAAATTTCAAGTTAATCTAGATAAACTAAAGCCCAAAGTAACTAAAAGAGAAATCTTATCGATAATACTAGTATTTTTGATCCTCTAGGGTTGCTAGGACCTAGCATATTGATACCTAAATTGCTCATCCAACAAATGTGGAAGGACCAGATTCCATGGGACCGAGTTCCTTCGAAAGAAGTTTCCGATTTATGGTTTAGCTTTGCTACACAATTGCATCATTTTAATGAGCTTGAAATTGAAAGGCATGTCAAATTAGATAGCCATGTGCAAGTGGAGCTTCATGGATTTGCAGATTCATCTTTGAAAGCATACGGGGCGTGTGTCTATGTCCGTACCATTGATGCCGAAGGTAATATCTCAACAAGGGTTTTATGCTCAAAAAGTAGAATTTCTCCCATAAAGTCTCAAACCATTCCAAAGCTTGAGCTCTGCGCATGTTTGTTGTTAGCCATTTTAATGGATAAAGTGGTAAACTCTATTAAATGGAATAATTGCCAAATCTTTCTATGGACGGACTCCAGTGTTGCACTTTGTTGGATAAAAACTTGTCCTTCTAAACTCCAAACATTTGTATCTAACCGTGTAAAAAAAAATTCAACTTCTAACCAATCCAGATACTTGGCGTTGGCTTCCCTCTGCTGACAATCCAGCAGATGTTTTATCTAGAGGTGTGGAGCCAGCAAGGCTATCAAACTGCTGCATTTGGTGGTTTGGCCCGACCTTTTTACAAAAACCCTGTGAACAGTGGCCCTCACCTACAGCACCCTCTGTTAATACAGAACCAGAAACTGAAATCCAATCTTATGAACCGATAATATATGAAAAACCTATGAGTGTGGCGCCATCTGCTGCAGCTTTTTCTGAACCTAACACTACTCAATTATTATGCAATCTTTCCTTGCAGAATAGTGACGTATTTGTCAGCACATTCTTTGAACTCTATTCAAATTACAATACTTTGCTGAGAGTGACTGCTTGGCTGCTTCGGTTTCAATATAACTGTAAGAATCCACAAAATCCTATCAAAACTTGTCTCCAATCTTCCGAACTAGAAGGCGCTTTGAACTGCTTGGTGAAATTGGTGCAGAAAGCATGCTTCCCGGAGGAATATGTCAAGTTAAAACTCAACAAAGCAATTTCATCTAGTAGTAATCTTTCCGCACTTAATCCATTTATGGATAAGAATGATATTCTAAGGGTTGGTGGTAGATTATCTTTATCCGATTTTAAATATGATAAGAAGCATCCTATTTTACTGCCTGCTAGGCATATTTTCACCAAATTAATGATGAGTTATTATCACTTGAAATACTTTCATGCTGGACCGCAGTTGTTATTATCTCTTGTTAGGCAAAAATTTTGGCCCATACATGGAAAGGCTCTGGCAAGTAAGGTCTTGCACAAATGTCTGACGTGCTATAAGCATAATCCGCCTGCAGCACACCCTATAATGGGGAATTTACCTAAGCCTCGCGTTATACCTGCACCTCCTTTTATGTCAGTCGGTGTGGACTACACTGGCCATTTTTATGTCCGTGACAGAAGGGGCCGCGGCTTCAAGTCTTCTAAATGCTATATCTGTATTTTTTTCTGTATGTGTACGAAGGCGGTTCACATAGAATTGGTTACAGATCTCACAACGGACGCGTTTATGGCAGCTTTACGTAGGCTTGTAGCAAGGAGAGGTAAAATGAACTCGATATTTTCAGACAATGGAACAAATTTCCAAGGAGCAGCGCGTGAGTTAACCGAATTATTTAAATTTCTTAAAGATCAAAACGATAATATTGCCTCTCAGTTGGCAAACGATAACATTGAGTGGCACTTCTTGCCTGTTTTTTCACCCAACCAAGGTGGGCTGTGGGAATCAGCTGTTCGCAGCTGTAAGCATCATTTAAAGCGTATTCTTTCTAATGCTCTCCTGACATTTGAAGAATTTAGCACTATATTGTGTCAGATTGAAGCTATACTCAATTCCCGCCCCCTCTTTCCTCTCAGTGACAATCCCAATGACAATTCCGCCCTTACTCCGGCTCATTTTCTCATAGGACGCCCTCTCGTAGGACTGCCAGATTGGGATTATTCCCATGTACCCGAATACAAGCTAAAGTATTTTCAACTTCTACAACAGTTGCGGCAAGATTTCTGGAAAAGCTGGTCAAGAGACTACGTGAATCAATTGCAGCAGCGGGGTAAATGGCGAGCATCCAAAGGGCAGCCCATCACCGTGGGCGATCTTGTGCTTCTACGCGAACCTGGTGCACCGGTCATGCTGTGGAAGACTGGACGCGTTGTCGCTGTGCATCCGGGCAAGGATAAGGTGGTCCGCGTCGCAGATATCCAGACTTCATCGGGGATATTACGAAGATCCTTTAGTAGAATCGTCCGATTACCAATCGAAACTCTATCTTAATTTTTAGATAATTAAAACTTGCCATATTTTTAAATTAGTCTATTAAATAAACTATGTACCGTAAATACTTAACTTAAAATTCTATTAGTGTAAATACCTTGTTGCTAAATTTATATCAGTTATACTGACTGTTTAAAATGTAAATAAAATGTTGCTAAATTTATATCAGTTATACTGACTGTTTATACGTCTCAATAATTTTTGATATAGCTTAATCATTAGGTATATCTATAATGACTTGCCAATAACTTTTCTGGTTTGTAAGTAATCAAAACACATGCTCCATTTAAATTTATTCCTTTACCAATTATATAACTTCTGTTAATTTAAACTTCTCTGTAATAAATTTAAACACTATGTAAATTTTAAAACTTTCTTAAAAAGCCCTAATTTATAATTTCAATTATTTTTGTCTCGTATAGCTTGTAATTTTTAGTAATTTTTGCATTACATTGCATATTTCTTTGCTGGGAGCATGTTTAATGTTTGTTTAAAGTAACAAAGCGTAAACACAGCTGCCTTTTAGTTGACAGCTGTCGATTGTATTTTTCATTTTTACCTGTCGAACACACACAACGAACACTTACCAATTATCAAACAACGAAGACTGTGGCAATTACTTATTATAATTTATAAAGTTAATCAATTACCGAAATTATCTATTATTTGCAATCCTAGGGCTTCCTTTTTACACACCTTGTTATGTTTTCAAGATACTCTTACTTACTTAATTTCGTGCCCGATTCTTAAATACACGGAAAACTATGCACACAATCAGTTTTGCAATAAGCACCACCTAATTACCTATCAGTTCGCGAGCACCCTATGCTCTAATTTAACGACACTACGTGTTTTAATTAATAAAACGGAAAATTAATAATAATAAAACAAACAAGTCCTTTTTTACACAAGAAACAAAAAATTATTGCTTATCACAAAAATCACAAACCAATTGCAACGAATAATCAAGGCATCGACCTAATATGTATGTCGATGGGTCAAGGTCCACACCTGCGAGTTGAACGACCGACACAAACTGAGCCGCAGGTGTTGCTCGCACTGCTGTTGAATTTTGAATTAAAATGGTGCTTACGCGCAGGTAATAGGGTGTCAATTAATTTGATGTTTGCATCAGGATGTCTGAGAGCGTGTGATTGAACTGTGCGCCGCGCGTCGACCTACTGCCACAAAATAACCATATTTTGTGCTACCGCTCTATAACTAAACATGTATTATTATTACTACATGTAGGTGCGTATTACCATTGGTATTAGTTCGGTGTTGGTTAAACTTACTCGAAATTAATACCTTTAGGTATTGATTATCTCAGAAATCTATCTATCTCTTTCGCTGAGATTCACACATAGGTTGCGAACGTTATAATAATAATGCACATCGGCTATATCGTCGTCTGTTTTCATCGGACTGTTAGTGCTTCGTGCGACAATGATGACGTGACGCCACGATACGATGTGCATTATATATAAACGGCTGGGAACTGTACATGATGGCGTTATGTATCAAATTTATTAGTACTTAAGTGTGAGAGGGTGTGCATGTGCTTGTACACATCGCTCCAAACTTCTAGTCCACTCTGAACACGAGGTGATAGGTACAGTGAACGCATCGAGCTATACACATTGGACTTTGTACCTTTCTTAGATTCTTTCCTGTAAGGACTAATATCGTACAGCAAATGCATAGCTTGATGTGGTCTCCACTGGACATAAAAAGTAATGAAAAAATTTTAAACAACTTCAAAAAAAAATTACTCAGTCTTATGAAATAATATTTTTACATAAAGGTATACACCATCTTATCAGTTTGAAATTCTGTCTTGCGCCTCGGAAACAATAAGTAACGAGAGGTTTTACAAAGTTAATGAGACGAATTATGAGAATCTTATTACCTTGTGATAGAGTCGCTTCTTGAGAAGTCCGTTGAAAATTGTCTTTGTACGAGAGGCTCTTTATTTCGGAGCTTCGAAAGTGAAGAAGATATTTGTTGCATTGGGTAGAGTGAGATGACATGCGTTACCGGAGCGAACGACTCCATCCGACCGAATGGCAACGAAGCGCTGCCGCCGGTTGCCTCTGCGCGGGGCGGCTGGCTTCAAATTTCAATCATATCAAACAGTCGGTCGGTCGGTCGATCAAACAAAAACAACAAATTATTCGAGTCTGTGACACGGGTTACACTTGATGCGTTAGCGTTCTTAGGTCAGTTAGTCTCGCTCGTGGCAGATCGTGCGTAATTTGCGTTATGTATCCAAAATTTGATATTGTGGCTTTGTTACTAATAACTCCTTTTTTATTGCGTAATGAAGCTGAAAAATCAAATATAATTAAAACGTGTTTTCGTCCTTGTCCTGAGTTAAATGATTTATATAAAAATAAAAAAAGCAAAATTGTAGAAAAACGTTTGTCCGCTCATTTCAAAGCTCGTGGTACGATCGCTAGAAATGGCTGTGCGGAAGTTTGTTTGTACTTGCAAAAACTGTATTGTTGGCCGTGGCCGTGCGTTCTTTTGAGCCGTAATAAATCCACTTTTTCATTTAATGGCTATTCGGATTTGAAAAATATGTAGCGGGCTCTTACTATGGAGCCAATCCTGAAATCTCAAAAAAAAATCTGCCCTTTCATACATTTCAGCCGAGCGGCATTGCATTTTTCTATGAAAAAAAAATTTTTTTTTCGACATTCAGAGTTTGTTCCATAATAAAAGTTGTTCTACACCATTGACTGAAAAAGCTCTTCAAATATGGTTACACCTTTCTGTTACACGTTGTATACATCAGTTAAGTTCATAGTCTATACTAAATTACCAAGTTTATTTACAAGTAACTTGCAAGTAGACAAGAAAAGAACAAAAAAAGGAAGGTACTTGAATATATATAAATTTCCAAAGTACGGGACCATAAGACCGCGAGTCCGTTTCGCACTTGGCCTTTTTTTCCTTTTGGCGCCTCAGTCAGTTTTGAAGGCCAAAGCCGCCACTGGGCTATGGTACGTTCATTTATTGTTATTTTTAAAAACAGAATTAAAAAACACTTAAATAATTATATTATTTGTAACTAGTAAAAGTAGTGGAAAGTTTTTGTTATTATATTGGAATTTTCTAGGCAAACATTTGAAAATCTAGATCGCATCATTATTGCTCAAGTACCATGTCAATGAATAACATTTGCTCAATGTTTTACATAAAAAAATGTTTTTTGCGCATATCAATTTGTACAGCTGAAGTTTTTCGATACTTTTTTCAGACTACTTCATACTCACCCTTTGGGCCGCACTGATGTTTTAAATTCAAAAACTTTACCGCTCATTGGAAATCGACCCTGCAAACAAATTGAGCTAGCTGGCAACGTTGCAATTTGCGGAAGCCAAATACGCGATTCCGTCGTCAAACAATAATCAAAGTATACGACTGTAGATATACGTGCTACAACAGCGCCACACCACCACTGCGGATTCTTCTGGAACTTTTAATTATACAATTCCAGCCAATTGATCAACATTTTGGCTTCCATCGATTTTTATTCTACAGCTGGCTAGGACCAATAGGACACAAGTACAAGTGTTGAAAAAAGTGGCGTCCGTTATGCGGACGTGCAATGCCGGTAGACGCCACTTTGAATGCATTTTTTCCTTCAGAGGGTGCCAGATTGCTTACGGGATATATATATATCTTGAATCTTTAACAACTTATTTACTTAACTTATTTCTACATATAATCTAAGCTGTACCCAGGGAGTAACCCTGTTCCCTAATCTAAGTAAACTTGAAACTTAGGATAACAGTGTCAAAAATCCCAAGCAAACAAAAAGGTGTCAAAAATATAGATATATAACTCAAACTAAACTCAAACTTTTATTGCAAACCAAGTGTACAAAAATTATGGAAATAAAAATAAGGATCTTACAACTTAGTATCTATATCTATATATCTACAAATAAAAGAAATCAAATAAATTAAATTAAATATGAACAGAACAAAAAAAATGTTAAAATAAATGAGAGCGTGTGTTTTAGGGTGTGTGTATCGTGAGTAAATGAGTGAGAGAGATCAGTATGTTAAGGTGTGTGTAGAAGTTATGTTAGTCCTATTCATTCCATAGAGAGCAGTAGCAAAAAGACTTAATACCAATTAAGTTTCAACTTTCAACAGGTTCTCTGTTTGATCAAAATTCAAATGAAATACATGTTTATTTATTTATTTATTTAATGTTCCTTAAATTATTACAAATCTTATCCTTAAATAAGTATCTAGACAATACAGAAATATTTCGTAAGAATTATTTTAACTTATCAGGATAGTCCGATGGTACATATGCTAGTGTTAACTTAACACTGTACTATAGATACCAACGTCTTCCACCATAAATATCTCTAAACACAATTTACTATTTGAGATTTAGCTTATAAGGATAAACATAAATAAATTTGGTACATGTAAGTACCTGAGTACAAATAAGTCTTAAACAAAATAAAGAATCGCCAGTTTGCTCACAGTTACCAGAAAGAAATGTGATATATATTTTTAATTTAATGGGTGTATGAAATGCTAATTAGTATGTTAATTGTAAACACATACTGTAGTGTATATGCACGAAAGGAGAATGTTAAATTATAATACGTTTGTATATAACAGTTATACACAAATTAAAATATATATGTGGTAATAAATAATTAAGTAGTGGGTTTAAGCAAAGCTTCAGTCTCTTCGCAGGTTAGCTTTTGAAGCCAAGCTTGTAAAGTGGAGTTGCAGAGCTGTAAATTATTGGGATAACTATTAAGTTCCTTGTTTATTATATTATAGAGACGACAACTGATAATCTAGTAATGCATGGAGGTAAATGCTAGTCTATGTGCAGGTATTGGACACACCAGGTCATTGCGCCGCTTTTTTTCAATAAACTTAGAGTTGTAGGGGACAGACGAGTACGCAACGTAGTTCGGATAACAAAGAGCTGTCTCACGGTAAGTACACACAGTTCTTTGTATAGTAGGATAGTGTTAAATCTAAAGGGTTTATTGGTCATTACCTTAAGGACAGCTCTTTGGGCTCGTTCCACTCTAAGCATAGATGTAAGATACGTACCTCCCCATGCAGTGATACAATATGAAAGAACAGATTGAGCTAGTGAATAATATATGGTTTTGAGTGTTTTCAAGTCAGTAGAAGATCTTAACTTTTAAAAAATATAAATAAGACGCCTAGTACTAATAATTAAAGAATCAAGGTGGGATTTCCAACTTAAAGTATTGTCTATAAAAACATCAAATTATTTAATTTGATTAGTTCTCTTGAGAGGTAAACAGCTACAGAGATTGGCGTTTTTATAATCGCATGTGTGCGCCTTGATGTAAAAATCATCTGTGGAGGGCTGAGTACAAGCTAAAGGACTAAAGGTAATAAATTTTGATTTTTCAACGTTCAAAGTCAAGAGATTTGCAGAGAACCACTGCATAATTTGAGATAAAGCTGATTCAGATAGCTGTTGAGTTTTCACCCAAGTTTTACCATGAACAATAAGGGCAGTATCATCTGCATAGGTAATTATCTCACAATTTCTTAGATTGAGTTTGCATAGATTATTTATATAAATTAAAAAAGTGTAGGGCCTAACACGCTACCCTGGGGTACTCCATAACATAAAGGCTCTTCAAAACTACTAACATTGTCGATAATAGCTGACTGTGTGCGTTCATTTAGGTAGTCCTTGAAAATTTCAATAGCTAGACCCCTAACTCCTACATGTTCCATTTTGCGAAGTAGGATGGGAACAGAGACAGTATCAAATGTTTTAGACAGATCAAGAAAAATACCAACAGTCTTGTGTTTTTTATCCAAATGGTCAACAATGGAATTAGTGTGACTCAATACAGCATCCTCAGTTGAGACTTTACTACGGAATCCGAATTGATTTTTTGCAATAATATTATTGGCAGTTAAAAAATTTATAAGTCTAAGGTTTAATACCTTTTCAAGTACTTTCGAGAAAGTCGAAAGGACTGAAATAGGTCTATAGTTACGGACACTGTCTCTGCTCCCACTCTTGTCATAAGCAAGTGTCTTACTTAGTCCGTCTATAAATTCGTAAATCTTTTTTTTTCATGTAGACTTTAATTGGTGGACGATAGAGAGCGATAAGAGCCAATTCCGATTTATATTTTAAGATAAATCCAGAGGCATGGATAAGAGATGAAGGTTGCGATACAGGGAATTCTAAGTCAGATTTTACGTAAACAACGACACCGTCGTTTTGGTTGGAAAAATCGGATTGATGTGAGTTGTAGCCGTCAAGAAATGGAATATATTTGGCAACGCTTAGCCAACATTCGGAAAGTACTACTATGTCACAATCGGTATCGAGTCGTTTCAAAAATATTAGTAGTTGGTCAAAGTTACAGTTAATGCTACGGATATTAAGATGTAGAATAGAGATTTTACATTTAATGCAAGGTGACTTTTACAGTCTTCAGAAGATGAGAGAAAACAATTGGATATTGATATAGAATCAATATCATTTGCTATAATATTAATGGTTTTATTAATTAATTAATTAATTATTTAATTAAATAATAAAGTATGAGTGTGTGAAGTGTAACTTGAAGACTATTATTGTAACCATTTGAAATATATATATTTTTAAAAGTACCCAAGTTAATTCATTTATTTTACCAAATGTGTGAAAAAGACCATTATATCCAACCTTTATTTGATGTTGAGGTACACATAAAACATAAAACACAAGAATATATTCAAAAAATAAAAATGAAAATGGATAAAAGCATGCGGTTATTACATTCTTATAAGTTTCAACACTGTTCGCTTAGGTTAGGTTAGGTTTTTTTTTTTTTTTTTTTTTTTTTAATGGATCGCACCGTGGTGAGACCCGGCTTTTGCCCACGAATTTTAACTTTCGTGCCCTTTTTCAACTTTAAAAAATTTTTATATGTGAAGTGACCCCGGATATAGGGCTGGGACAAAGAGGGTGGAATCCTTCGTCCAGGAACATACAACCTTAAACTAATTATAATAAAACTCTTTTTTTTTTTTTTTTTTCTTTGTATGTTTTTCTCGTCTCTTTTTTTTTTTTTTTACCAGTTCAGTTTTCCAGTTTGTTTTTTTTTTTTTCTCATTTTCCTTTTTCTTTCCATCTTATTTTACTTACTTATAAAATATAACATTTCTTATTAACTATTGGACGAAGGAGCCCTACCCTTAAACAATCTAAAGCCATTTTTAACCTTTGTAACAATCAACAACTATTTACACAATTACTTTTTTACCAATTTAAAACATTTAAACATAAATTAGTAAAATTAAATTTAACAAATATTCAAATAACTTAACACAATTAATTTGGAGAATATAATAATTTAAAAATCTATGACAGTCAGTCATTTATTTGTTCCTGACTGCCGCTCTTCTCATAACTCTCTCCAAGAATCCTAGTAGGGTTGGTCTTTCTACTTTGTCTTGCAGAATCACTGGCAGGTTGGCTTTATTGAATGCCCTGTCAATCTGCACCTCCAGTTCCGCCCTCCACAGTCCGAACCTCGGACAGTCGAACACGACGTGCCAGATCGTCTCCTCCTGATCAGGATCACATACGCAGGCTGGACTGTCCTTCAGCTTAAAGCGATGAAGGTACGATGCGAGCCCCCCATGCCCTGTAAGGGCTTGCACGTGTATGGGGTTAAGTTTGGCCTTCCTTAGGACAGTGTGCGCTGTCGCTACGTCAGGAAGGAAGGCCTTTGTAACCCCACCCGTGCTGGAGGACTCGTATCGCCCTTGCCACTGTTGAACAGTCCCCTCGCGTATCGTCCTTCTCAGGTAAGAGAGAGGGACAGCGTCGTAGTCGGCCGCCGTTTTCCTGCGGAGGGCGCCATCTTTGGCGAGCTCATCCGCCCGCTCATTGCCGGCAGTCCCCACATGCGCCCGCAACCAAAAGAGCCGTACGTCACGGCCCTTCATGCGGATTTGACGCACGCACCGCTCAATGCCGTGAGCCAAAGGGTGCAAAAGCGCCCGGCTTTTGAGCAGGTCCAGCGAGGACCTCGAGTCACTTAAAATGTTGACAAGTGGCTCCTCGCTGTCTCTGACCTGCTCCACGGCCCTGAGCAGGGCGTACATCTCCGACTGGAAGACCGTGCAGTACGGCTCCAAACGGAACTTCGAGTGCCTGGTCTCTCTGCCGTCTGACCACCACGTCAAGGCTGCACCCACCTTCCCCTGTATCTTACTGCTATCAGTAAAGATACAGGGGCCAGCGATTTGGTGAGCCTCGACCGTTGCCGGCTCGAGATCATCCACGCACTCGAAGCTCAGTGACTGCCTAATGGCAGGATGTGGGAACCGCCCGCAAGGAACGCGCAGTTCAACAGGTCTATCGGCTGGAATCTGGGCGATTCTCGCTCCTCGCTTTGCCCTGTATAGACTTGCCGCCTCCTGAACTCGGAGGTCAAGGGGGAGTACATCCGCCAGTACCAAAGCCGATGATAGAGACACCGTGCGGTACGCCTTGCAGAGTTTTTGCGCGAACCCCCGCTGCAGAGACTCCAATTGATTTTTAATCATTAGCTTCTCCGCAGCCGGAGCCCACACACTCGCGGCGTACAGCACGATGGGTTCTATCACCGAGACATAGATGGTTCTGATGACCTCTCGGTTCAAACCCCAACTCACCCTGGCAGCACACGCCAGCTGCTTGTAGATGTCAGTGACTTTTCTACAAACAGCCGATACGTGTGCGTTAAAGGTGAGTTTGTTATCTATGATAACACCCAGCAGGCGGATTTCCTGCACTAGCGGCAGGACCTGTCCATCCATGCTGATGACTGGGGGCTCAAACTTCAGCTTCCGCGTCAGCACCATTGCAAAAGTTTTGTGCGGTGCGAATTTCAGCTTGTTTTTGAGCCCCCAGTCCAGCACGGTCTGAAGGGCCATGTTTGCTCTCGCCTGAAGGGGGGGAATCGATGAACCGGAGATCACCAGCGCCACGTCGTCCGCAAAGGCCTGGCAGTGCACTCCTTCCTGCTCTAGATCTACGAGCAGGGTGTCGAGAATAAGGTTCCAACAAGTAGGTCCAGCTATTGATCCTTGGACACACCCCTTGTTGGTCCCCTTTTCCCAATACTCCCTTGCAAAGTTGACTTTGACCTTACGGTTCTCCAAGTAGGAGGCGACAAGTCCATAAATGTTGGCAGGGCACTTGTGAGCGAGGAGCTGGGTCTTTAAGGCCGGCCACCAAGCATTGTCGAAGGCTCCCTCTATGTCCAGTGAGATCATGATCACGATCTTCCGACTCTGTATTTCAGAGCGGACATGACTCACAAGGTCATAGAGGGAGTCTTCGGTGCTTTTTTGTGGCATAAAGCCATACTGCCTAGTGCTCAAGGAGGGTAGCAAATGCCATCCTAGACGGGACACTAGAAGCTTTTCCACAATTTTGCCCATAACAGGTAGGAGGCCTATCGGCCTGTGCGCCTTCGGAGTAGTGTAGTCCTCCTTCCCGGACTTTCGGATAATACATATGTGAGCGAGCTTCCACCGCACCGGGAAGTGTCCTATTGCCAAGCATTTGTTGGCAATTGCCAGGAACACCTCCGGCGCAACACGGATTGCTCGCTCACATATGTCCGCAGTCCACCCGTCAGGCCCCGGAGCCTTTTTTGGATTGAGGTTTCTCAATACCAAATCAAGCTCCGGAGCCGTGAAGGGCGGATCGTCGGAACCGAGTTTGTCCAGGAGTTGATGGACTGACACTTCCGAGCTCTCGCGAATTTGCCGTTGAGTGGGGGTTTCGGTGTCCACAGCGTCATCAGGAAAGAACGTAAGAGCCAGCAGCTTTGCGGACTCTTCAGGACCAAGGGTGTTCCCTGTCGAGTCCACCAGCAGCTGGTCCTCTTGCCTTTTGGCGGTTCTCCTGATGACCCTGTAGACCCCATCCCATAGGCTCTCCCTATCCTGTTTTGAGCAGAATTGCTTCCAGCTGGCAGTCTTTGCATCTTGCACAGCCGCTTTATAACGCTGATTCGCCTCTAGGTATTGGTCAACAACGTGTTGCCTTCGTTCTGCCGCGGCGTTCCTTATGCGCCGCCTCTTGGTCTTGACTTCTCTTTTGAGAAGTCCCAGAGCGGCGGTCCACCACGGCAGAGGTTTCCTTCCTCCTTCCAGGCACACGTGGTAGGTAATCGCGTTATGGTCCGAAGTGATCAGCTCCCGGTCGACTTTCCATCCGCCCATCCTGTCCAGGAGCTGGAGGCTACATGTGGTCACGTCTACTCGACTAGTGCACATGCGGCCTCCTCTAAAGACCTCAAAAGTGGGGGTGTTGCCTGTGTTCAGGATCTGGAGGTCCATTTCCTCAAGGAAGGATCGGAAGGCTGAGCCCCTGTGGTCTTCGGAGTCACTCCCCCACCAAGGGCTCCACGCGTTGACATCCCCTGCCAGGATGACATTCTCAGTCTGCAGCTTGGCGCAGACGTACCGGATTCTTTGGAGATACGGCTCCAAATCCTCGTCCCCCTCCAGGTATACGGACAGCACAGCCAATCTCAGCGAGCCTGCCTTCAGCAGTACCGCGGCAATGTTCTCGGTGACGAGCTGAGGGTCATGAATGACCTCCAGCTCCCCACCGAAGACCACGACCGCGGCCTTTACTGATTTTTGGCGAGCTGACGTCATTTGGATAACTCTTGTGCCCGGGTATTGTTTAAGTTCGCCCTTGGAGCCGACATACGGCTCTTGGACAAGGGCGACGGATACCCGGTTGGCATGTGCCGTGCACAAGAGCTCCTGTGTCGCCAGCTTGGCCCGCTGTAGATTGGCCTGGATGATTCGCAATTTGCTGTCCTTAGTTTTACCTGTGAGGGGAACGGCGCTGCCGTTAACTGCGGTGCCCTTAGCAGTATGCCACGCAAGACCTCGCTATCGAGTCCCACTTCTGTCTGATCTGACAGTCGCTACTAAAGGCGTTGTGTGCCAGATCAGACTTGTGGAGCTTTGCTCTCTGGCAGTTCACGCAGACGGGCAAATTTGCCTTATGCGGACAGTCCACATAGGTGTGAGGCTCACCACAGTGACTGCACGCGATGCCCTTCTCCTTGCACACTCTTTTGGAGTGGCCGTACCCCAGGCATCCCGTGCATTGCACCAGTGGTGAGTGGTCCTCGATCGACCTCCTCTGCAGACCTATGTGGACTGTGCCCGCCTCCGTGAACCTTTTCCAGAGATTTGGATGGAGCTCCACTATGAAGTGGCACTCATGCGGGTTCCTCGCTTTGCGGCGATACAAAACCCTAGGGCACTCCGCTGGTGGATCCACTCCTCCCAAAAGATGTTTATTTTGGGAGAGCAACGATTCCACCACGTCTTTGTCACTTTTGTCTGACAAGACGTTGCGGATGCAGACTAATGGCAGTTTGTTTAGAGCCGCTCTCGCCTCAAATCCGCTGCCACCTGCGCCAAGAGTTTTGGAGATCTTCTCCGCATCCTCTTTCCTGCTGCAGCTGAGGACTACCCTCCTGTTTGCCGCTTTTCTGCAGCGATCTACCCTGATACCGGTAGTTTTCAGGTCCAGCGCCCTCTCCAACTGCTTCACCACCTCTTCCCCTGAGAGGGTAGAGTCTGTGGATGAGACAATCACAGAGTGCGCTGGTCTGTCATACCCCGGCTTTTTCAATGCCTGGGCGTAGGTGAGCGGCGCAGCACTGCAAGGTTCCCGGCTGAGGACCTCGCCTCGTAGGCCCGTGACGGCGTCTGTGACCGCGGAGAGGGCTAGCTCTATGTTGAGGTTCGGCGGCTCGGATTTATTCTCCTCTACCGCCTTACCCAAAGCCCTCACGTCAGAGCCCACTGCTTGCAGGTTCCCCAGCACGGGTTCCAAGAACTTCCGCATGCTGTCGTCGCTCACCCCCGCCACTGGCTGGGCCTGGCACAGCGGTCTGGATTGAAGGTCCTCGACCGCTGCCCTCATTTTTTCCAAGCCCACGCTAATTGCATCGAGCCGGGGATCTATGGTTACCGGTATCTCGGTAGACCTGCACACCAGGCCTCTGGCTTCGGCCCTCGCCTCGGATTCCACCAGCTGACGTCTAAGCGAGTCAAGTTGACCCGAGACGGCGGCGACCCGGCCCGAAAGTTTCTCCAGCTCTGTAATAAGAGCTGGTTCGGGCTTTAGTGCTGGTTCAGCCTGATCTGGTTGCTGTAACCTCGGGGCCGCCGCTTTTGTCAGCTGGTGGACGCTCTCCCTGATCGACTCGATGGCTTTAAGCGGGCCGTCCATCTCCACTCCCAGCCACAACCTTATAGATTGTGATTCTGCAAGGGTAGCGGAGATGTCAGCCCTAGCCGCTCGGAGCTCGACAGCATGAGAGCTATGTAGCTCGTTTAACGCCTTGGTATGGGAGCGCTCCACACGCACCAGTTCAATGGCATTCCTGGAGCGCTCCCGCTCCAAGGCGTTTATCTGCCGAGCTCGTGAGTCGGACAGGGAGAGGACCGTCTCATAGAGGTGCTCGAGGGAGTCAAGGGCCACGGCCTTACACTCCCGCTTCATATTTCCCGCCGCCTCCAACGCCTCCTTGCCCTTCTGGAGCAGCTGGTTAGCCTGTTTGGTGGCCAAATCCATCGCTACTCCAGGGGTTTTCCTATCAAGGGGCGGGAGGAGGCTGGGACGTCCGTCGCGGGAGCCCACCGAGGATCCAAGGCACGATTCCTCGTCCGTATCCAACAGACGTTCTAAATCGTGCCCCGAGCCCCCGGAGAGGACCGGGGATATGGCTGCCCGGGCACTGGAGGGGACCTTCGCCTTTCCTTTAAGGACCTCTTCACGAAGGTCCACCTTCTTGGCCTGTGCCCGGGGAGCCGTAGTCCCTAAGCCGAGACTCTGCTTCGAGCTCGCAGATCCAGAGGCCCTGCCAGTGCTGGACATTTTGTATAAGGACAATAACAAGAAAACAATAAAATAGTTTAAGAATAAAAAATAAAATAAAAATAAAAATAAAAATAAAAATAAAAATAAAAATAAAAAATAAAAAATAAAATAAAAATGAAATAAAATAAGAAATATAAATAAAAATAAAAATGAATAAAATATAATAAAGATAAATATCAAAGATAAAAATAAATAAGATAGATAGTTATGTAACTTAAAATATTGTTTTTATTGTTATTGTCCTCCCTACCGGATCTGGATTTAAGTGAGGCGGCAGTCGTTTCAAATTAAAATAAGATTAAAGATATAATTTCAGAATATTTCAGAACCAAGTCAAAATAAAATGTAAGTAATTATCGTCAAATAAAATTGTATAGTTCTCATAAAACAATAAAGACAATCAAAAATCAATTAATGTGGCAAAAGCCTTAAAATATATAAAAAGTATCAAAGATTGGACGGACAAAATAATTGGTATCACATAAATATCACTGTTCTTATAACTAGAGGGCAAAAAAAATATCACAGAAAGAATATCACGAAATCAAATTAAATCAAATAAATTCCAATTAACGTTAAAATAAAATCAATTTATAATACAGGTGAATAAATAAGTTAGCTCAAAAGAGCCCAATTAAATTAATTAATAAAATTCAAAAATAGGTCAAAAATGTAAAAAATTTTTCAAACTGTCTAAGACTAAGTGTATAATTTAAAAGTGGGACAGTGATAAATCAGATAAAAACACAGTCAAATTTTAAAACAGAGTTGAAGATCCGCCAACGGCAAAATCAACCGAAAAAACAAGCGTTTTTCCTTCAAGGCCAAAAAGAACAAAGGAAACGAACTAAAAATTAATTTAGAATTTCTACAGGAGGAGTAGCAAATATCTTAAACCAAATTCTTGTAGGGTGCAATGAGCACTACCTACTGTAATTTTTCCCGAAAATTTTCCCCTCTCCAGGAAATTTTTGAAAAAATTTTGAAAAAAAAAAAAAAATTTTTTGAGAGGGGGAGGTCAAAAATATGCCTCAAAGATAGCTTCTCTCCTGCAGATAACGAAAAAACGCTTGTTTTTTCAATCCGAGCCCTGGTTCCCGAGATATCGCAAAACGCGATTTTCGCGATTTTCGCTATTATCGATATTATCGAGGTTACCAAGGTTTTGCCGTTGGTGGTTTCTTCCCGCCCTCAGTAAAAAATTAATAACAATTAGAATAAAAATCACAAAAATTTAAAAAATATAGTTCTGGAATTGTCGTGAGACCGCTATTCCTCCCGTAAAATAAAATTTGTAGGTCGTCGATCGTCCTCCCGAGATAAGTTGTCGGGAAGACGGGAGTCGATTTGCCACCAGCGATATATGGTCCGTAGTAGCCAGAATTTTCGGAAAAAAAGTGTGGTACCTCCTGAATCGTCGTCTAGCAGGCGTTGTCCGTCACGGGACACCTCAAGTTTGCCCGGGGGACTTCCGGTTCCGGAGATAGGGGCCCACGTGGTTTTTGTTTTTTTGCCCCTAAAATCCGTAAACCTGGTCCAAAAGGGGCAAACGAGGTGTCAGGAGATAGGGCCTGTCTAGACGACTCCAGCCGTGTCCAAATATCCCTGGGGCACTCGATCCAATTTCGAGCAAATCGACGAAAACACAAAATCACTTTAGGTTAGGTTTTTTTTTTTTTTTTTTTTTTTTTTTTTTAATGGATCCCACCGTAGTGGGACCCGGCTTTTGCCCACGAATTTTAATTTTCGTGCCCTTATTATCTTTAATAAATTTTAATATTATAAGTGACCCCGGATATAGGGCTGGGACAATGAGGGTGGGATCCTTCGTCCAGATTACACACACAACCTTAAAACTATATAAAATAAAACTCTTTTCTTCTTCTTATTCTTCTCTTTTTTTTTTTTTTCTGTTTGTTTGGTATTTCTCGTCTCTCTTTTTTTTTTTTTTTCTTATGTGTTTTTTTTTTTTTTTTATCTATATATTTTTTTTTTTTTCTTGTTTTTTTTTTTTTTTTCTTTCTTAATTTGCTAGCTTATACATTCTATAATATTCCCTAAATCTTGGACGAAGGAGCCCTACCCTTAAACAAATCTAAAGCCATAACAAAACCTTATGATAATCAACATCTATTTACAATTAATTAAGTATTCGTAATTCACAATTTAAAAGCATTGAAACATAATTCAAAGTTTAAAAATTTAACAGAGAATTAAAATATCACAGTTCAGTAATCAGTTTTAAGAAATTACAATTATTTAAAAATCTATGACAGTCTGTCATTTATTTATTTCGGACTGCCGCTCTTCTCATAACTCTCTCCAAGAATCCTAGCAGGGTTGGTCTATCTTCCTTGTCTTGCAGGATCACTGGCAGGTTGGCCTTATTAAATGCCATGTCGATCTTAACCTCCAGTTCCGCCCTCCACAGTCCGAACCTCGGACACTCGAACACGACGTGCCAGATCGTCTCCTCCTGATCAGGATCACATACGCAGGCTGGACTGTCCTTCAGCTTAAAGCGATGAAGGTACGATGCGAGCCCCCCATGCCCTGTAAGGGCTTGCACGTGTATGGGGTTAAGTTTGGCCTTCCTTAGGACAGTGTGCGCTGTCGCTACGTCAGGAAGGAAGGCCTTTGTAACCCCACCCGTGCTGGAGGACTCGTATCGCCCTTGCCACTGTTGAACAGTCCCCTCGCGTATCGTCCTTCTCAGGTAGGAGAGAGGGACGGCGTCGTAGTCGGCTGCCGTTTTCCTGCGGAGGGCGGCATCTTTGGCGAGCTCGTCCGCCCGCTCATTGCCGGCAGTCCCCACATGCGCCCGCAACCAAAAGAGCCGTACGTCACGGCCCCCCATGCGGATTTGACGCACACACCGCTCAATGCCGTGAGCCAAGGGGTGCAGAAGCGCCCGGCTTTTGAGCAGGTCCAGCGAGGACCTCGAGTCACTTAAAATGTTGACAAGAGGCTCCTCGCTGTCTCTGACCTGCTCCACGGCCCTGAGCAGAGCGTACATCTCCGACTGGAAGACCATGCAGTACGGCTCCAGACGGAACTTCGAGTGCCTGGTCTCTCTGCCGTCTGACCACCACGTCAAGGCTGCACCCACCTTCCCCTGTATCTTACTGCCATCAGTAAAGATACAGGGGCCAGCGATTTGGTGAGCCTCGACTGTTGCCGGCTCGAGATCGTCCACGCAATCGAAGCTCAGTGATTGCCTAATGGCGGGATGCGGGAACCGCCCGCAAGGAACGCGCAGTTCGACAGGTCTATCGGCTGGAATCTGGTCGATTCTCACTCCTCGCTTTGCCCTGTATAGACTTGCCGCCTCCTGAACTCGGAGGTCAAGGGGGAGTACATCCGCCAGTACCAAAGCCGATGATAGAGACACCGTGCGGTACGCCTTGCAGAGTTTTTGCGCGAACCCCCGCTGCAGAGACTCCAATTGATTTTTAATCATTAGCTTCTCCACAGCCGGAGCCCACACACTCGCGGCGTACAGCACGATGGGTTCTATCACCGAGACATAGATGGTTCTGATGACCTCTCGGTTCAAACCCCAACTCACCCTGGCAGCACACGCCAGCTGCTTGTAGATGTCAGTGACTTTTCTACAAACAGCCGATACGTGTGCGTTAAAGGTGAGTTTGTTATCTATGATAACACCCAGCAGGCGGATTTCCTGCACTAGCGGCAGGACCTGTCCATCCATGCTGATGACTGGGGGCTCAAACTTCAGCTTCCGCGTCAGCACCATCGCAAAAGTTTTGTGCGGTGCGAATTTCAGCTTGTTTTTGAGCCCCCAGTCCAGCACGGTCTGGAGGGCCGCGTTTGCTCTCGCCTGAAGGGGGGGAATCGATGAACCGGAGATCACCAGCGCCACGTCGTCCGCAAAGGCCTGGCAGTGCACTCCTTCCTGCTCTAGTTCTACGAGCAGGGTGTCGAGAATAAGGTTCCAACAAGTAGGTCCAGCTATTGAGCCTTGGACACACCCCTTGTTGGTCCCCTTTTCCCAACACTCCCTTGCGAAGTTAACTTTGACCTTACGGTCCTCCAAGTAGGAGGCGACAAGTCCATAAATGTTGGCAGGGCACTTATGAGCGAGGAGCTGGGTCTTTAAGGCCGGCCACCAAGCATTGTCGAAGGCTCCCTCTATGTCCAGTGAGATCATGATCACGATCTTCCGACTCTGTATTTCAGAGCGGACATGACTCACGAGGTCATAGAGGGAGTCTTCGGTGCTTTTTTGTGGCATAAAGCCATACTGCCTAGTGCTCAAGGAGGGTAGCAAATGCCATCCTAGACGGGACACTAGAAGCTTTTCCACAATTTTGCCCATAACAGGTAGGAGGCCTATCGGCCTGTGCGCCTTCGGAGTAGTGTAGTCCTCTTTCCCGGACTTTCGGATAATACATATGTGAGCGAGCTTCCACCGCACCGGGAAGTGTCCTATTGCCAAACATTTGTTGGCAATTGCCAGGAACACCTCCGGCGCAACACGGATTGCCCGCTCACATATGTCCGCAGTGGTTTCTCAATACCAAATCAAGCTCCGGAGCCGTGAAGGGCGGATCGTCGGAACCGAGTTTGTCCAGGAGTTGATGGACTGACACTTCCGAGCTCTCGCGTATATGCCGTTGAGTGGGGGTTTCGTTGTCCACAGCGTCATCAGGGAAGAACGTAAGAGCCAGCAGCTTTGCGGACTCTTCAGGACCAAGGGTGTTCCCTGTCGAGTCCACCAGCAGCTGGTCCTCTTGCCTTTTGGCGGTTCTCCTGATGACCCTGTAGACCCCGTCCCATAGGCTCTCCCTATCCTGTTTTGAGCAAAATTGTTTCCAGCTGGCAGTCTGTGCATCTTGCACAGCCGCTTTGTAACGCTGATTCGCCTCTAGGTATTGGTCAACAACGTGTTGCCTTCGTTCTGCCGCGGCGTTCCTTATGCGCCGCCTCTTGGTCTTGACTTCTCTTTTGAGAAGTCCCAGAGCGGCGGTCCACCACGGCAGAGGTTTCCTTCCTTTTTGGACCCCTACCTTCGGTATGGCTTCTTCACACGCTGTGGAGATAACCGTTAGGTAGGAGTCGAGGATGGTCTCCAGTTCCCCAGGCGTAGTAACAGTCTCCACCCTCGAGGCCGTCAGATTGCTCTCGTCCAGGCCTGAGCGGATAGAACGGCCGAAAGCTGACCAATCGGACTCCGCTGTGTTGTACACACGTGTGCTCTGGGGTTTGAGGGTTTCCAGTTCCCTCTCCAGGCACACGTGGTAGGTAATCGCGTTATGGTCCGAAGTGATCAGCTCCCGGTCGACTTTCCATCCACCCATCCTGTCCAGGAGCTGGAGGCTACATGTGGTCACGTCTACTCGACTAGTGCACATGCGGCCTCCTCTAAAGACCTCGAAGGTGGGGGTGTTGCCTGTGTTCAGGATCTGGAGGTCCATTTCCTCAAGGAAGGATCGGAAGGCTGAGCCCCTGTGGTCTTCGGAGTCACTCCCCCACCAAGGGCTCCACGCGTTGACATCCCCTGCCAGGATGACATTCTCAGTCTGCAGCTTGGTGCAGACGTACCGGATTCTTAGGAGATACGGCTCCAAATCCTCGTCCCCCTCCAGGTATAAGGACAGCACAGCCAATCTCAGCGAGCCTGCCTTCAGCAGTACCGCGGCAATGTTCTCGGTGACGAGCTGAGGGTCATGAATGACCTCCAGCTCCCCACCGAAGACCACGACCGCGGCCTTTACTGATTTCTGGCGAGCTGACGTCATTTGGATAACTCTTGTGCCCGGGTATTGTTTAAGTTCGCCCTTGGAGCCGACATACGGCTCTTGGACAAGGGCGACGGATACCCGGTTGGCATGTGCCGTGCACAAGAGCTCCTGTGTCGCCAGCTTGGCCCGCTGTAGATTGGCCTGGATGATTCGCAATTTGCTGTCCTTAGTTTTACCTGTGAGGGGAACGGTGCTGCCATTAACTGCGGTGCCCTTAGCAGTATGCCACGCGAGACCTCGCTATCGAGTCCCACTTCTGTCTGATCTGACAGTCGCTACTAAAGGCGTTGTGTGCCAGATCAGACTTGTGGAGCTTTGCTCTCTGGCAGTTCACGCAGACGGGCAAATTTGCCTTATGCGGACAGTCCACATAGGTGTGAGGCTCACCACAGTGACTGCACGCGATGCCCTTCTCCTTGCACACTCTTTTGGAGTGGCCGTACCCCAGGCATCCCGTGCATTGCACTAGTGGTGAGTGGTCCTCGATCGACCTCCTCTGCAGACCTATGTGGACTGTGCCCGCCTCCGTGAACCTTTTCCAGAGATTTGGATGCAGCTCCACTATGAAGTGGCACTCATGCGGGTTCCTCGCTTTGCGGCGATACAAAACCCTAGGGCACTCCGCTGGTGGATCCACTCCTCCCAAAAGATGTTTATTTTGGGAGAGCAACGATTCCACCACGTCTTTGTCACTTTTGTCTGACAAGACGTTGCGGATGCAGACTAATGGCAGTTTGTTTAGAGCCGCTCTCGCCTCAAATCCGCTGCCACCTGCACCAAGAGTTTTGGAGATCTTCTCCGCATCCTCTTTCCTGCTGCAGCTGAGGACTACCCTCCTGTTTGCCGCTTTTCTGCAGCGATCTATCCTGATACCGGTAGTTTTCAGGTCCAGCGCCCTCTCCAACTGCTTCACCACCTCTTCCCCTGAGAGGGTAGAGTCTGTGGATGAGACAATCACAGAGTGCGCTGGTCTGTCGTACCCCGGCTTTTTCAATGCCTGGGCGTAGGTGATCGGCGCAGCACTGCAAGGTTCCCGGCTGAGGACCTCGCCTCGTAGGCCCGTGACGGCGTCTGTGACCGCAGAGAGGGCTAGCTCTATGTTGAGGTTCGGCGGCTCGGATTTATTCTCCTCTACCGCCTTACCCAAAGCTCTCACGTCAGAGCCCACTGCTTGCAGGTTCCCCAGCACGGGTTCCAAAAACTTCCGCATGCTGTCGTCGCTCACCCCCGCCGCTGGCTGGGCCTGGCACAGCGGTCTGGATTGAAGGTCCTCGACCGCTGCCCTCATTTTTTCCAAGCCCGCGCTAATTGCATCGAGCCGGGGATCTATGGTTACCGGTATCTCGGTAGACCTACACACCAGGCCTCTGGCTTCGGCCCTCGCCTCGGATTCCACCAGCTGACGTCTAAGCGAGTCAAGTTGACCCGAGACGGCGGCGACCCGGCCCGAAAGTTTCTCCAGCTCTGTAATAAGAGCTGGTTCGGGCTTTAGTGCTGGTTCAGCCTGATCTGGTTGCTGTAACCTCGGGGCCGCCGCTTTTGTCAGCTGGTGGACGCTCTCCCTGATTGACTCGATGGCTTTAAGCGGGCCGTCCATCTCCACTCCCAGCCACAACCTTATAGATTGTGATTCTGCTAGGGTAGCGGAGATGTCAGCCCTGGCCGCTCGGAGCTCGACAGCATGAGAGCTATGTAACTCGTTTAGCGCCTTGGTATGGGAGCGCTCCACACGCACAAGTTCAATGGCGTTCCTGGAGCGCTCCCGCTCCAAGGCGTTTATCTGCCGAGCTCGTGAGTCGGACAGGGAGAGGACCGTCTCATAGAGGTGCTCGAGGGAGTCAAGGGCCACGGCCTTACACTCCCGCTTCATATTTCCCGCCGCCTCCAACGCCTCCTTGCCCTTCTGGAGCAGCTGGTTAGCCTGTTTGGTGGCCAAATCCATCGCTACTCCAGGGGTTTTCCTATCAAGGGGCGGGAGGAGGCTGGGACGTCCGTCGCGGGAGCCCACCGAGGATCCAAGGCACGATTCCTCGTCCGTATCCAACAGACGTTCTAAATCGTGCCCCGAGCCCCCGGAGGGGACCGGGGATATGGCTGCCCGGGCGCTGGAGGGGACCTTCGCCTTTCCTTTAAGGACCTCTTCACGAAGGTCCACCTTCTTGGCCTGCGCCCGGGGAGCCGTAGCCCCTAAGCCGAGACTCTGCTTCGAGCTCGCAGATCCAGAGGCCCTGCCAGTGCTGGACATTTTGTATAGGGACAATAACAAGAAAACAATAAGAGAATTTAAAAATAAGAAATAAAAATAAAAATAAAAATAAAAATAAAAATAAAAATAAAAATAAAAATAAAAATAAAAATAAAAATAAAAATAAAATTAAAAATAAAAATAAAATAAAATTAAAAATGAAAGTAAAATAAAATAAATAAAGTAAATACTTTTAAGAGAATAAATACAGAATATATAAGTGTAACTTAAAATATTGTTTTATTGTTACTGTCCTCCCTACCAGGTCTGGATTTCAGTGTCAGAATAAAATGTGGCGGCAGTCAAATCCAATTTTAAATAAAGTATGATCAAATACAAAATAACAAAATTCAATAGAATTATGGTCAGAGATAAATGCAAATTGTCTCGCTTATTTAAATTATAAAAACACACAAAAATCAGAATACAATCAATTAAAATGGCAAAAGCCTTAAAATATGTACAAGTCTCAAAATTCAAAAATTGGGCGGACGAAATAATTTATATCACAGAAAATTATAATGGCATAAACACACAAAAACAGAGAACAAAATTGATAAATGTGGCAAAAGCCTTTAAAATATGTAAAAATAAAATCGGACGGACAAATAATTGATATCACAGTTAAATATCACCGTTATATAACTAAGCCAAAAATATCACAGAAAAATCTTTTAATCAATAATAAAAATAAAAATTAATTCTCTAATAAGGTTGAAATAAATCAGATAATAATTTAGTACAATAAATCAATTGAGTGGCTCAAAAGAGCTCAAATAAATTAATTAATAATATCTAAATACAGGTCAAAAAGTAAAAATAAAATTGAAATAAAGTTAAAAAGCAAGATTAAAATAAAATTATCCAACTGTCTGTGACTAGGTATATGTATTAAGTAAAACTTGGGACAGTGATAATGAAAATATAACGGTATAATCTAAAGGAATATTGGAAGTCCGCCGACCGGCAAAAACAAACCGAAAAAACAAGCGTTTTTGTTACAAGGTCGAAAGGAGAACAAAGGAAATGAAACTAAAGATTTAATTTAGAGTTTCTACAGGAGGAGTGGCAAAAATCTAAGACCGGATTCTTGTAGGGTGCAATGAGCACTACCTACTGTAATTTTTCCCGAAAATTTTCCCCTCTCCAGGAAATTTTGAAAAAATTTTGAAGAAATTTTTTGGGAGGGGGAGGTCAAAAATATGCCTCAAAGATTGCTTCACTCCTGCAGGGAACGAAAAAACTTTTGTTTCTTCGATCCGAGCCTTGGTTCGCAAGATATCGCAATTTGCGATTTTTGCGATTTTTGCGATTTGTGCGATTTCCAAGGCTCTGCCGCTACAGGAGGAGTGGCGAAAAACTAAGACCAGATTTTTGTAGGGTGCAATGAGCACTACCTACTAGGATTTTTTCCGAAATTTTTCCCCTCTCCAGGAAATTTTGAAAAAATTTTGAAAATTTTTTGGGAGGGGGAGGTCAAAAATATGCCTCAAAGATAGCTTCTCTCCTGCAGAGAACGAAAAAACGCTTGTTTTTTCGATCCGAGCCCTGGTTCCGGAGATATCGCAAAACGCGATTTTCGCGATTTTCGCGATTATCGATATTACCGAGGTTACCAAGGTTTTGCGGTCGGCGGTTTCTTCCCGCCCTCGGTAAAAAAATAATAAAAATTAAAATAAAAATCACAAAATTATAAAAATTGTCTCTGTCTCTTCCTTGTAAAATTGCCGTTCCTCCAATGAAATAAAATATGTGTGCCGCCGATCTTCTTCCCGAGATACTGGGACGGGAAGACAGGAGTCGAGTTACCACCAGCGATATATGGTTTCCTGTGGCCACAGCTTTTCGAAAAAAAAACAGGTACCTTTCGAATCGTCGTCCAGCAGGCGTTGTCCGTCACGGGACACCTCAAGTTTGCCCGGGGGACTTCCGGTTCCGGAGATAGGGGCCCACGTGGTTTTTGTTTTTTTTGCCCCTAAAATCCGTAAACCTGGTCCAAAAGGGGCAAACGAGGTGTCAGGAGATAGGGCCTGACTAGACGACTCCAGCCGTGTCCTAATATCACTGGGGCACTCGATCCGATTTTGAGATAATCGGCGGAAACTAAAAATTCACTTAGATTTTTGGAACTTTTGTTCCAAAAATTCCCACTTTTTTCACTTTTCTTTGTATCAATAGAAAGAACTAGGCAATTGAATCACTAATATGCCTTTCTTCAAAATATCGGGGTCACTTTTTTTTTTTTTTCGTGATTTTTCGCGTGCGGAGCGGTTTAAAAGTGCTGCGCTCGGGGCGAGAGTTGGCACGCGACTGGGTTAGGTTAGGTTAGGTTAGGTTAGGTTAGGTTAGGTTAGGTTAGGTTAGGTTCCCGGGTCGGGCATGGGTGCTCGCCATGGTGGAGCTGGGAGACAGGCTAAGGCGGTTGTTTACAAGCTGTCTCCGCATTGGCCAGTTCCCACGCACCTGGAAGGAGGCCAGGCTGGTGCTTTTGGTGAAGGAGGGCAGAGATCCGGACTCTCCATCCGGTTACCGACCCATATGCCTCTTAGATGAAGTGGGCAAACTATTCGAAAGAATAATTGCCCACCGTCTAAACTCACATCTTGTGAGAGTGGGCCCCGACCTGTCTGACAGCCAGTTCGGCTTTCGACAGGGTCGATCAACATTGGACGCAATTCTCCGTGTTCGACACATGTCGAACCGGGTGGTCTCCCAGGGCGGGGTAGTGTTGGCGATCAGTTTAGACATAGTGAACGCTTTCAACTCCCTACCCTGGAGTGCAATCAGAAGGGCGTTGATTGATCACGACGTCCCTTCTTATCTGCAACGGATCATAGGGGCCTACCTGAGCGACAGGACAATTAAATATACGGGTCGAGACGGCTCAGTACACAGCAGGGAGGTGAACTGCGGCGTTCCCCAGGGGTCAGTGCTGGGTCCCTTGCTGTGGAACATAGCATATGACGCGGTGCTATGCGTCGGTCTCCCCGAGGGTGTCACAGTCGTCTGTTACGCAGATGACACTCTCGTTCTGATCGAGGGTGACACCTTCGAGAATACCGTCCGAAGCGCCGAACTTGGTGTGGCCTGCATCGTGGACAAAATCCACGAGCTTGGGCTACGAGTGGCACCCCAGAAGACCGAGGCTATATGGTTCCACAAACTTCCTCGAAGCCAGGAACCTCCCAGCCTTTCGGTATGTGTCGGCTCGACTCAGGTCCAGATTGGAAGGTACATGAAGTACCTTGGCCTCATCCTCGACAGCCGTTGGGGGTTTGAGGAGCACTTCAGCCGTCAGGTCCTTCGGATTCAAAAGGTAGCCGGTGCACTTCACCGACTGCTGCCTAATCTCGGGGGGCCCAGGGAGGAAGTTCGCCGTCTGTACGCGATGGTAGTGCGGTCTATTGCTCTCTACGGAGCTCCCGTATGGTCCGCAAGACTGGGAATCAGGCGTTGCAGAACTATGTTCTATAGTGTGCAGCGCAAGATGGCAATGCGGATCGCCCGCGGATATCGCACGATATCGTTCCAGGCGGCGACGCTCCTCGCGCGTTTTCCACCGCTTGATATCCTGGCCAATATGGATGAGAGGGTATTTGCCTCAAGTCGTGGCATCGACTGTGGTGGTGAAAATGCGCCCCAAGAGCCGCTGGAGAGGTTGAAGCAGCGGGAACACCGCGCCGCGCTGGAAACATGGCACGATAGGCTACATGAGCCGCAAAGTGCCAGACAGCGCGTAGTTGGTGCGATACTGCCCAATTTCTGGACGTGGATGATGCGAGGCTTCGGACGAGTCACGTACCGGATGACGCAAGTGCTCACAGGGCATGGCTGCTTCGGTGAGTATCTGTGTCGAATCGGACGTGAAGATACGGCCCAGTGTCACCATTGTGATGGTGATCTGGACTCGGCGCAGCACACGCTCGAAGAGTGCCCTGCCTGGGACTCCGAGCGGCAGGACCTGGTAAGTCAGGTTGGGCAGGACCTCTCTCCACCGGCGTTAGTCAATTCTATGCTGACAGGGGAGAGTTCATGGGAAGCCGTTACCAGGTTCTGCGAGAGCGTAATGGTGCGGAAAGAGGAGGCTGAGCGGGAGAGGGAGAGGGCCAATCCCGCTCGAAGGAGGAGGCACCGAGGAGGAAGAGGTGACCACCTCCATACCGCCCAGTAGTTTGGGCATAGAATAAGACTACGGTATCCCCTGCCTGTCGTAAAAGGCGACTAAAAGGGGCTCCCGAGCTGCGGATGCGTGGGGCGGGGGCCCCTCGTATCTACTAAACAGCTCCGGGAGGATGGCAGCACGATGTGGTCTCGTGCTGCCTTGGCACCGAGAGGGTGCAAGGGGAAGCAATACTCAGCTTCCCCAGGGAGGGCCGCAGACGCGGCGTTGCGCCAGAGGGGCACCGGTGCGTTCCACAGGAGATCCCGGAGCCCCTTGATTGGCGTGGAGGAAGGCCACCATGGGGTTTTAGCCGGTAAGAGTCCGGCATAACCTCTCCCGCTCCCCCAAGCCGGAAGGTATCCATGAAGGATTTCCCCATGTAAAAAAAAAAAAAAAAAAAAAAAAAGGTTAGGTTAGGTTAGGTTAGGTTAGGTTAGGTTAGGTTTTTTTTTTTTTTTTTTTTTTTTTTTTGTCAGGCTCTCCTCTGACTTGGGTGGTCAGAGGCCTTTTGCAATCTTTATAAGTTTGATTTAAAATGACCCTTACATTGGGTGTCTATGGGGAGGGTCCTCCGTCTTTATTGAGTCAATGATATAAAATTTTCAGTATATATGCAGGATGTTGTATTAAATAAATATAAACTTATCGTAAAGTAATTTTGGTATTGTTAATCCATTATTTTTTTTTTTTTTTTTTTTCTCTTTTCTGATCATTGTCTTTTTTTTTTTTTTTTTAAGATCATATTGCTTTATGTGTTTTTTTTTTTTTTTTTTATTTATTTATTTTATTTTTTATGTATATTTCATTATTATTACAATTCTTCTTAAACTTAAATTTTACCTGGACGAAGGAGCCTCCCCGAGCCTGTTAATTATTTCTTTACACAATATACAATCAATACATTATTTATATGAATGTGTTAATTACATTGAATTAAATTATCATAATTTGTCTCTAAATATAAATTAAAATGTTTCTCTTTAATACAATATATATCGTTTTCAAAATACACAATAAAATAAAAACTAAACTATTAACTTAGATTAATATCACGAATATTATTACAAAAGTTTATATCAAAGTTACATTCCTACCTCATTATATCTATTTATTTCTTTTGGCCGCACATCGTACGACTTTTTCTAGATATTTAAGGAGAGCATCTCTTTGCTCTCCATCTCCTATTATATCCGGCAGCTTATCTTTACTTAGTTGATTATCAATTTCAATCTCCAGGTTAGCCCTCCACAAACCGAACCTCGGACAATCGAAAATTATGTGCCATATCGTTTCCTCCACCTCAGGATCACATACGCAAGCAGGACTGTCCTTCAGTTTGAATCTGTGCAGGTACGACGCAAAACCTCCATGCCCTGTGAGGGCTTGTACGATCGGGGGAGTTAACTTGACCTTCCTTATGATGCTATGTGCTAGAGCCACATCTGGTAGGAAGGCCTTTGTAACTCCCCCCGTACTTGTGGAGTCGTACCTGCACTGCCACTTCAGGACAGTCCCCTCCCGTATGGTCCTTTTGATATAGGAGGTGGGGATGGCATCATAATCGGCCGAGGACTTTTTGCGGAGGGCAGCGTCTTTAGCCAGCTCGTCCGCGCGTTCGTTTCCAGGCGTACCGACGTGTGCCCTCAGCCAGAACAGTCTCACGTCACGGCCCTCCTGCCGGATGTCATGCACGCATCGCTCAATGCTGTGTGCCAGGGGGTGTAATACCTCCTGGCTTCGGAGCAGGTCCAACGATGATCTGGAGTCGCTCAGAATGTTTACGAGCGGCTCCTTTCCGCTCCTGACCTGCTCCACAGCCCTGAGCAACGCGTACATTTCCGACTGAAAGACCGTGCAGTAAGACTCGAGGCGGAACTTCGAGTACTTGGTCTCCCTCCCGTCCTTCCACCACGTGAGTGCCGCTCCGACCTTGCCCTGTATTTTACTACCATCGGTGTAAATACAGGGCCCGGTGATATTATGAGCGGCAACTGTGGAAGGTGTGAGATCGTCCAGGCACTCGAAGTCCAGAACCTCTCGTTCCGCTGGATGCGACTTTATGTCGTATGGCACACGTCGTTCCGCCCTTCTATCGTCAGGTATCTGCGCTATGTTTTCTCCTCGCTTTGCCCTGTACAGACTAGCAGCCTCCTGGATCCTAAGATCGAGGGGGAGTGCATCTGCCAGCACTAGGGCCGATGATAGAGACACCGTGCGGTACGCCTTGCACATTTTCTGTGCGAATCCCCGCTGCAGAGACTCCAGCTGGTTAATAACCATCAGCTTCTCCGCAGCGGGAGCCCATGCGCTTGCCGCGTACAGCACGATCGGCTCTATCACCGACACGTATATCGTCCTGATGATCTCCTGGCTCAAACCCCAACTCACCCTCGCCGCGCACGCCAGCTGCCTGTAGATGTCTGTGACTTTTCTACAAACAGCCGATACGTGCGCATTAAAAGTGAGTTTGTTATCTATGATAACACCTAGCAGGCGGATTTCCTGCACGAGCGGCAATTGCACTCCAGCCATGCTAATGACTGGGGGCTCAAATTTGAGCTTGCGCGTAAGTATCATCGCAAAAGTTTTTTGCGCCGCGAAGTTGAGCTTATTTTTGAGCCCCCAGTCCCGCACTTTCTGGAGGGCCGCGTTGGCTCTCACCTGCAGGGGGGCCGTGGTGAACTCGGAGAACACCAGGACAACATCGTCTGCGTAGGCCTGACAGTACACCCCTTCCTGCTCAAGGAGTGTGAGCAGGGGGTTGAGAATCAGGTTCCAGAATAGGGGGCCCGCAATAGATCCCTGGACACAACCCTTACTGGTTCCCTTTTCCCAACTTTCCCTCGCATAGTGGACCTTGACCCGTCGGTCCTCCAGGTACGAGGCCACCAGTCCATAAATATTTGCAGGGCATTTGTGTGCGAGGAGTTGGACTTTCAGAGCCGGCCACCAAGCATTGTCGAAGGCCCCCTCTATGTCCAGCGAGACCATAAGTACAATCTTCTTGTTTTTTATTTCAGATCGTACGTGTCCCACCAGATCATAGAGGGAGTCCTCAGTGCTTTTTTGTGGCACGAAACCGTATTGACTGCTGCTGAGTGAAGGTAGTGTATGCCATCTTATTCGGGTTACCAGGAGTTTTTCCACAATTTTGCCCATAACAGGTAGAAGTCCAATCGGCCGATGTGCCCTCGGGTCCGAGTAGTCCTCCTTCGCGGGCTTTCTGAGTATGCATACGTAAGCTAACTTCCATCTAACCGGAAAATGGCCCAAAGCCAGGCATTTATTTGCGATGGCCAGGAACACTTCCCGGTCGCAACGGATTGCCCGCTCACATATGTCCGCGGTCCACCCATCCGGGCCTGGAGCCTTCTTAGGGTTGAGGGTTCTCAACACCGCTTCAAGCTCCGCTCCGGTAAAAGGTGGATCATCGGTACTCAGTTGGTCCTGAAGTTCGAGGACTGACCTCTCCGATATCGCACGTATCTGGCGCTGGTCTGCGGACTCGGCGTCCACAGGGTCATCCGGGAAGAACGTGAGAGCCAGTCTCTCTGCCGACTCTTTCGGACTTAACGTTCCGTTTTGGTCGCACAGAAGTTGGTCCTCTCTTCTTTTTACAGTTCTTCGGATTACCCTGTAGACTCCGTCCCACATACTCTCTCTATCCTGTTTTGTGCAAAACTGCTTCCAGCTGGCGTTTTGCGCTTCTTGCGCCGCCTCTTTGTAACGCTGTTTAGCCTCCAGGTATGTGTCAACGACGAGTTGCCTTCTTCGTTCCGCTGCACACCGGATACGCCGCTTCTTGGTTAAAGCGTCTCTTTTGAGACGCTCCAGAGCGGGATTCCACCACGGCAGCGGATGTCTTCCCTTTCGGACTCCCACCTTGGGTATGGTCTCTTCACAGGCGTGAGAGATTTCCGTTAGGTAGGAGTCAAAAACTGATTCCAGCTCCTCAGGAGTACTTATCTGTTCCACCCTCGAGGCAGTCAGGTTACCCTCATCCAATCTGGAGTGGACGGAGCGGCCGAACGCTGACCAATCGGCCTTGCTCGTGTTGTACACACGTGTCGTCTGGGGTCCCAAAATTTCGAGTTCTTTCCCCAGGCGCACGTGGTAGGTGATAGCGTTGTGGTCCGATGTGATCAGCTCCCGGTCGACTCTCCATCCGTCCATCTTGTCTAAGAATTGGAGGCTGCAGGCCGTAACATCGACTCTGCTTGTACACATACGGCCTCCCCTGTACACCTCGAAAGTGGGTACAGTACCTGTATTCAGGATCTGGAAATCGAGTTCATTAAGGAAAGAGCTGTAGGCTGCTCCCCGGTGGTCTTCGGAAGTACTTCCCCACCAAGGGCTCCACGCGTTGACGTCACCGGCCAAGATGACATTCCTGGTCTGCAGCTTGGAGCAGACGAAACGTATCCTGTCAAGGTAAGGCTCTAAGTCTTCGTCTCCTTCTAGGTATATGGACAGCACGGCCAACCTGAGGTCCCCTGCCTTCAACAAGACCGCTGCGATGTTCTCGGTGACCAGCTGGGGGTCATGTATGACCTCCAGTTCCCCACCGAAGACAACAACAGCGGCCTTAATCGGCTTTTGGCGAACTGTCGTGAGCTGGATCACTCTTGTGTCCGGGTATTGTTTTAGTACGCCCTGGGAACCTACATATGGTTCTTGAACCAGGGCGACAGATACCCGGTTTGAGTGAGCCTTGCTCATTAACTCTGCAGTCGCCAATTTAGAGCGCTGCAAGTTGGCCTGGATGACTCGTAATTTGCCATCCTTCGTCTTACCTAAGAAAGAGACGCCTCTACCGTTCCCAATGGTGCCCTCAGCAGTACGCGACGCGTGACCTCGCTATAGAATCCCACTTTTGCCTGATCGGACAGTCGCCATTGAAGGCATTGTGTTCTCGATCGGCCTCGGGGAACTTAGCCCGCTGGCAGTTTATGCAGACGGCCTTAGAGGCCTTTGCGGGGCAGTCTGCGTAGGTGTGCGCACCACCGCAGTGACTGCACGAGATGTCTTGCTGTTTGCACACTCTCTTGGTGTGTCCATATTTAAGACATCCCGTGCACTGCACTAGCGGTGAGTGGTCCTCGACTGAACGTCGTTGCAGACCTATGTAGACCTGTCCCGCCTCCACTAACCGCTGGTAGAGAGCAGGGGTAAGTTCCACGATTAAGTGGCACTCGTGAGGATTTCTCGCCTTTCTACGATAGGCGACTCTGAGGGTCTCCGTCTTTCCGTCGATCCCCTTCAGTATGTGCTTGTTCTGATTTAACAGGGCTTCAGCAACATACTGGTCTGTGTGTTGGGAGATCACGTTGCGGATTATGACCATCGGGAGTTTTGACTTGGCCTCTCTGGCAGTCAGTCCCTGTCCGCTCCCACCTTCGAGTTTTGAGGAAATCTTCCTGAAATCCTCTCTCTCGCTGCAGCTCAACACTACCTTCCCATTTGCCGCCTTTCTGCAGCGGTCCACCCTAATTCCCGTCGTTTTTGCGTCCAGCACACGTCCCAACGTCTCGACGACCTGATCGCCCGTCATACCCTGGTCTGTCGCCGAGATGATGAGCGTGTGTGCCGGACCGCCACGACTGGGCATTTTTAGAGCCTGTGCATATGTTTGTTTGGCTCCGGTGCTGATAAGATCACTTTTCAGGTCGGCTATGGCGTTCTGGATGCCTGTGAGGGCTAACTCTTGGTTGAGGCCAGGTAGCGCCACTTCCCTTTTTTCACTAGCCTCACCTATTGCCCTCACCTCTGAGCCAACCTTCTCGATCCCCTTCATCACCGGTGCCATTATACCCCGCAGGTTCTCCTCATCAACTGACGGCACCTGTCCGGCCCGGCATGGAGGCCTTTTCTCCATTTTCTCTAAGAGAGTTTTGACCACTGCCAGGTCGTTACAGATGCCGTCGATGCGTGGGTCTGGGTCCATGCACAGGCTCTGTTTAAGATGGGATCCGCCTACAGTTTGCGCCTCATGGGCCCCCGTCGCCATTACCACCAGCTGACGCCTCAGCGAATCCAGTTGGTTCGACACCGAAGCAACCTTGGTCGTTAGGACCCCCAGCTCTGTCGTAATGGCTGGTTCTGGGTCATAAGCCTGCTTCGGTGCCGAGCCCACCCGGCTTCGGCTCGCCGAATCCGTCAGCCGGTGGACGTCTTCCCCTATCCGACTGATTGCCTTGATAGGGCCGTCCATCTCATATCCGAGCCACGCTCTTATGGCTTGTGCCTCTGTTAGCGTGGCAGAGATATCAGCCCTAGCTTTGGTCAATTCGTCAGCGTGCGAGGCGTGGAGCTGTGCTAGTTGTTTGTTGTGGGCACGCTCCACATACACTAACTCCCGCGCACGCTGAGTCCTTTCCCGCTCCAGATTGTTAATATGTCTGGAGCGGGAGTCGGAAAGGGAAAGCACAGTCTCGTATAGGTGCTCAAGGCATTCGCGGGCTACGGTCTTGCATTCCCGTTTCATATTTCCCGCTTGCTCCAGGGCCTCCTTTCCCCTCTGGAGTAGTTCATTTGCTTGTATAGAAGCTTGATCTTTCACTACTCCAGGTGTCTTCCTGCCTAAAGGTGGTAGGAAACTAGGGCGGCCCTGGTTATTGGCAGCGGGACGGGAGTCACCCGACACCCCTGACCACACCTCGTCATCCTCCTTGGCAAAAACGGCCTCAATATCGGAGGTGTCGGAGGGGACCGGGGAGTTCATGGGGGGGGGAGTTGCTTCCCCTGCACTCGCATTTGCCTTGAGCACCCCCACCAAGAGAGGGGTCTTTGGTGGCTTTTGTTTGCCGACGGGGGCACTCGCAGTTGACAGTTTGGCTCTGTTGCTGGCCACTGACGTTGAGCACGCGATATGACGGCAGTGCTTTGTATCACCATAGGTTTTAAAAATAGCGGGAAGTGAAGAGAAATAATTACGAAGATGAAAGATCTGACCTTGGGAAGGAGCTGCATGCACCACAAACCACGCTTCGCCTGAGCCACCAAGTCTCTGGTGTTCTCCAAGATGGTTTTCTTCTTCCTCTTCGTGCCTGGTTGCGCTCTTCTCGGCTAATCTTCTTCGTAATAGTAATAGAGGAAAATGAGGCGCACAGCGGGTGCGATCTCAAAATGGCGGGCGGTAGGGTCGAGGTAGGACCTAGTCGAATGACAATCAGCGTATACCTCCGGCGTGAAAGGCTTCTGATTGACGACTGATTGATTTGCGTCCAAAACTAAGCGGGTGGAGATGCAGCGAAAATGACAGTTGCAAATATTAATTCACAACTACCCCGCAGTATGAGAGCCACAAGAAGTGGCGCGAACATTTGCCCCCGGCGTTAAAACCATTGGTTTTAAAATAAGAATAGAAAAGTAAAAATAAGACAGAGAATAACGAAATTTTGAAGCGGGGGCAAAGAAAGGAGTTATTGAGATGGGAGAGGGCAAAGACGCACGACAGGTCGTTTGTAAACACCTGTCGTCGTTTTGACAGAAGCTACCCTAATGACATTATCTTTGCCAGGGTATACAGCTACAATAACACCGAGCGGCCATTGAAGCGGTGGAGTGTTATCGGTAACTACAACGACAACAGATCCAATTTTGATTGGGTTGGAAGGTGTATTCCATTTTCCTCTAGACTGGAGAAGATGGAGATAATCATTCTTCCATCGCCTTGCGAACGATTCTACCATTTGATCAAGCAACGCGTAGCGACGTAATAAATTAACTGGCTCATCAGCCACCTTACAAGCGGGTAATTCTTTTAAAGGAGTTGACATCAGAAAATGTGCAGGAGTTAACGCGCTAAGTTCAGATGGATCTTCACTCAGCAGCGTAAGCGGACGAGAATTTATGACACATTCTATTTGCGTAACTACAGTTAATAATTCTTCGTAGGTCAACAGTTGAGTACCTACTACTCTATGCAAATGCGTCTTAAATCCTTTGACATATATCTCATAATGTCCCCCAAAATGTGGGCTACGTGGAATATTAAATTTCCATTGTATTCTATGATCGGCAAGTTCATTCGCGAAAGACGTTTTAAATTCTTCGGAGTTTGTCAAATTGTAAATTTCTGAGAGGGCATTTCTAGCGCCTACAAAGTTCGTAGCATTATCTGAATATACGAAAGACACTGCTCCACGTCTAGATAAAAAACGTTTGAACGCGGAAAGAAAAGTGTTCGTGCTAAGATCAGTTGCCAATTCAACGTGAACTGCAGGAGTCACCAGGCATACAAATATGCAGAGGTAACATTTGACGGGACGGACTCCACGTTTTCGATACGGAGTGATACTGATAGGACCACAATAATCCACAGCGCAGTGGACAAAAGCTTTAGCCTCATTAACGCGGCATGATGGTAAATCTGCCATGAAAGGGAAGGTTTGTCTCGGCTTCGCCTTAAAACAATAATTGCAGCTATGTATTACGCGACGAACAATATTTCGACAGGAAAGTATCCAAAATTTTTGGCGGATTATTGACATTAAAGCCACTGGTCCAGTGTGACAATTTTTGCGATGATAATGAATGATAATCAATTCGACAATATGATTTTTACGAGGTAACAACACAGGGTGTTGTTGATCGAACGTCATGTCTGTGTTGCGAAGTCGACCACCAACGCGTAACAATCCATTTTTATCTAAAAATGGCGATAGTCGATTTAAAGCGGGAGAACAAAGTTTATTTGACTTTAATCTTTTTATTTCATCAAGAAAATAAAATGCTTGAAGAGCTTTAATCAATGCAACTTCAGCGAAATCCATATCGGTAGCGGTAAAAATATTAGAGCGCGGTAAAATACGTAAAAATCTGTAGATGTAAATGATTGTGTGTAAAAGCACAAGCCATGACGAAATTCTTTCCGAAAGAGAAAGAAGTGGATGCGGTTCTTCATTACTAAAAGCGGGAAGAGAAATTGTTTTTGATTCCGGCAAGTTTTCTTCAATAGAAGCTGATTCTATTGTTTTGATTGGCCACTCTTTAGCGTCCAGATAAAGCCAAGCAGGTCCAGTGAACCAGAGCGGGTGACTCATCAACTGCGTGGGAGTGAGACCACGGGAAAGACAGTCGCTCGGGTTTTGAGAACCAGCTGTATGGTAAAAACATTCAGCGGGAATAGCGGATATTATTTTTGTTATACGCGTCGCGACAAAGGTTTTAAACCTGTGCGGTGAGGAATGTATCCAGTGTAAAGTTACCATAGAATCGGTAAAACAGTAAATACGTTCAATATTGTGACGTATTTTATAAGCGTCAACTACACGACGAGTTAATTTCGACATGAGTAACGAGGCACAAAGCTCAAGGCGGGCGACACTGACGGTCTTGAGTGGACAGACTTTTGACTTTGCGCATACCAGCCGAATGCTAGTGCAAGTGTCTGAGTCATCTTGTACCCTAATATATACGACACATCCGTATCCACGTTCACTTGCGTCTGCAAATGATATTATCGAAATTTTCGAATTTTGGAACACGTCTAAGTGGCGTTTAATACGTAAATCCCGCAAAACAGGTAGCTCCTTCAAATAGTTTTGCCAAATCTGCGCAATATCAGAGGGTAGTGTTTCATCCCAGTCTAATTTTAAAATACAGATTTTCTGCAAGAGTAATTTTGCGTACAAGATCACAGGAGCGGTAAAGCCGAGGACGTCGTACTGACGTGCTATCACGGACAAAACATTGCGTTTAGTACATGGGCGACTATCTAGCGATACAGTAAAAGAGAACTCGTCAGAATCAGGCGACCACTGTAAGCCAAGAACTTTAAGAGTTTGAGTTTGTTCTTCAAAATTCTTACTAGAATTTAAGCGGTGAGTATCAGGCAGTGTATCAAGTAACTGTTGACAGTTACTAGACCACTTGACGAGCTCAAAGCCACCGGCCTTAAGCAATCCTACCAGCTCATCTCTGAGCTGTAAGGAGCCCTGCACGGTGGGCGTGCTATAGCAGATGTCGTCCATGTAACAGTTTCGTGCGGCTACAGTAGCGGCGAGCGGGTACGATGAACTCCCATCCTCACAGAGTTTCCTGACTACTCTCATCGCAAGGAAAGGGCTACTACGTAGTCCAAAGCAGACGCGATTGAACTGATAAGCGATAAGCGGTGAACACGTGTCAAAGCGGTATAAAAACTTTTGAAATTTGCGATCATCGGCATTAACCAAAACTTGTAAGAACATTTGTTTGATATCCGAGGTAAAAGCGATTTCATACAAGCGGAAGTCAAGTAAAATTAAAAACAAATCGTTTTGCAAATTAGCACCTGTGTGCAGCGTGTCATTTAATGAGACACGAGTACCATCAGCGGAGTCAGTCTTAGTACTGGCATTCATACAAATACGCACCTTTGTCGTTGATTTATCAACACGCACTACGGGATGATGCGGAATATAATAACCAAGAGATAATTGGTCATCATTATGAAGCGGGGATATGTAACCTTTAGTTAGGTATTCATTTATTATATTGTTATACTCGGAACGTAAATCTGCGTTAGAAACAAACCTACGCTCAAGAGACATAAAACACTTTTTTGCGTGATGGTACGAGTTTCCTAGTATGTTAGGATTCCGTGCGAACGGTAAAGAAACCGAATAGCGACCAGCGGGGTCACGTGACACATTGTTAATAAATAATTTTTCACATTCATCATTTGCGGGACTAGAAGCAGGTTCACAATGCACCTCTTCTAATTGCCAAAATTTTTGTAAAATAAAATCTATTGGCGGTTCAATCTCCATATAAGAGCATAACGAAATTGAACATGCGGTATTTTGGTAAACAGGCGTATTACCAATTAGCGTAAAACCGAAGATGGTCTGAAATCCCGTCGGCGTACCCGGGGGACCAGAGACGCGGCCTGATAACAAGATATCCGCGAATAAAGATGCACCGATAAGAATATCAATCTCGCCCGGTAAGTAAAAGGTTTCATCAGCAAGTGTGATACCTTTTAAATATGAAAGCGTAGACAAATCGACCTGCACCGATGGTAAGTTGTCGGTAATACGGTCGATTACATAAGTGTCAAGCGAAATTGAAACCGAATCATCAAATCGTGAAAACAATTTAAGGTTTGTCGCACCCTTAATTGGGTTTGATGAAGAGCCGATGCCCTTAACAAAAGCGCGGGGAATTTTCTCATATTTTAAGTTAAGCTTCTCACAACAGGAAACCGTCGAAAAACTGGATTGTGACGCAGGGTCGCAGAGCGCACGTAGACGGACTGACATACCGTTAGAATCTTTCACGATCACTTGAATTGTACCTAAAAGGCATGTTTCATTACGCTGCGAGTTAGGCTGTAAGTTACATAAAGAAATATTATTACTCGCAGTTGGTACGGATTGAGAATCATTAGTCATATGTTCTGTGTTAGTCGCCGATACGGCAGGATCCACCAACCTCGAAGATTGCGTATGTGTGCGTGGAGACACGGTAATATTTTGACCAAGCGCGGTGTGAGTATTCATCACATTTTGTTTGCGGCACAACATCGAATGGTGTTTACAATTACAATGGCGGCAATTATAAGACGATTTACAAGCGGAATTGTTATGCGTAATACTTAAACAATTGGTGCAACCGTTATTAGATTTGATGAACTGAAATCTTTTCTCGATATCTAGTTTCACAAATTCGGGACACTTATATAAATTATAGTGTTTTAATTGTTTACATAGCGGACAACAATTATTATTGGTCGAAGCGGAGACAAAAGCATGGGTTGACTTGGTACTGTACCCGGTTTTGTTGTTATTATTATTAACGGAGCGGTTCGGAGCGGGAGCGGTAATTGCGGGTGCAGTGCGGTTCAGTATCTTAGTTTGTTCCCGTAAAAATGATATTAATTCATCATAATGGGGTAAATCGGAACCACGTTTAAACATTTCAAATGAACGAGCGGTTTCAACATCAAGTTTTTTAAGGGCCAAATACATAAGGATAAAATCCGAAAGATCTTTAATATTCAGTGATTTTAAACACGAAACAGCGGAACAGAACTTGTCTAAAAACAAGTCCAAGTTTTTTGAACTAGCGGTAGTTAAAGGGCGAAATTCAAACATTTGATCCAAATAAGTAGTGGCTAAACTACGCGAGTCTTGAAAAGTAGAAACGAGTGTTTTCCAGATTATGTCGTAGTTAGTTGCGTTCGGTGTGATTCCAGAACAAATCGAAAGTGCCCGGCCAGAAAGTTTACCCATCAGGTATTGTACTCGTTCGTTGTCGGTCAAGTCCGGATTATCGTGAATCGTGGTTTTAAATGTTTCATAGAATGTTGGCCACATAGTAGCTTCACCAGAAAAACCAACGAGTTCCAGTTTTGGAAGCTTGATAGTAGGTTTTTTGGGACATTCCATGTCAAGTGGAGCTTTAACTTTAGAGTCAGCCGATTTCGAAGAATGTGATAACTTCCGGTTGATGTATTTGCAATGGGAGTAAAGATCCTCAAAAGCTGACCAACTTTGATAATTTGGTTCAAAATTAGGATTTATCAATACCTCTGTGTCATTAATTTCATCTATGATTACATGAATTTCTGAGCGTACAGTATCCAAAGTTTCGACATTGGCCATAAACAATTCTGCCGAAGAAACATCCTCTAAAGCGGTTTTAGAAAAGTCATAAACTCTCTGAAGGCGATTAAACAATTCTTGCCTTTTATTTTTAAGCTTCTTTAAACTATACGACATCTTTAATTTTGCAGCTTCTGCGGAATTTGGCATGTTATATAGTACAAAGTTAGGCAAGTACCAGAACTATTGAAAGTTTTATACTGACTACAACATAGAATAATGCTAATGAGTTAGAGATAACACGGGCGGCGGACGAACCTGTGTACGAGTACCTCTCGATAATATTAAGAATTAGCAGGTAGGCAGATAATATTTTCTGTGAAATGATCAAATGGTATAATCGCAGCGGATAAATTAACAGAATGGCGTATTTCACTGTAGATAATTTATAATTTCCAGTATATAGGAAATGGAATCACTAATATTTTGACGAATGCGGGGTTTTAATGCATAGATAATGCAAATAAGAGCGGGAATGCGGGGTAATACTGCGGGCAGAGTGAAAATTAGAGCGGAATTCACGTGTTCTTTAGACAAAGAACATGAAGATAGCGGTTGGAAATACCAAAAAATGGTTATAGATCGCAGATCAAAGGGCCTAAAATGGATCTAGATCCGGCTCGAATGGCCAAAAAATGAGCACGCGATATGACGGCAGTGCTTTGTATCACCATAGGTTTTAAAAATAGCGGGAAGTGAAGAGAAATAATTACGAAGATGAAAGATCTGACCTTGGGAAGGAGCTGCATGCACCACAAACCACGCTTCGCCTGAGCCACCAAGTCTCTGGTGTTCTCCAAGATGGTTTTCTTCTTCCTCTTCGTGCCTGGTTGCGCTCTTCTCGGCTAATCTTCTTCGTAATAGTAATAGAGGAAAATGAGGCGCACAGCGGGTGCGATCTCAAAATGGCGGGCGGTAGGGTCGAGGTAGGACCTAGTCGAATGACAATCAGCGTATACCTCCGGCGTGAAAGGCTTCTGATTGACGACTGATTGATTTGCGTCCAAAACTAAGCGGGTGGAGATGCAGCGAAAATGACAGTTGCAAATATTAATTCACAACTACCCCGCAGTATGAGAGCCACAAGAAGTGGCGCGAACAGACGTCCTGGAGACAACGCTGCCGGCTTTATTCAATTTGGTCGACATGATGTGCGCCCTATTAATTAGAGTTTAATAATTTAGAATAAAATAAAATTAATTTTGTAAAATTAATAAATGTGGCAATAGCCGTAAAAATAAATCATACACAATTCAATTATAATATGCAGTATTTTATATTAAAGATAAAACAGAGTTACGAGTATAAACAGATTAGTAATCAAAATATTCGTGGCAATTGCCGTAAAAATGCGATGAATGTATGTACAATTTAATAAAAATTCTCAATCCAAATGTAAACGTTAAAATAATGGCAATAGCCGTAAGAAAGTAAAGTTGTAAAGTATTAGTTTGCTAATATAAAATTGATAGTGGATAAAATGTAAAAATTTAATAATTTGAGTTAATTTATAAAATAAAGCAGTGTCAATTTAAATAATTAAAGTAATAAAACAATTAAATGATCACAATTAATATGGCAAAAGCCATTAAAATATAAAAGAATTCAAAAGTTACATCTAGATTGAGCGCTTAAATGATTAGTTGTATATTTGTTATAAAATTGCAAGTCCTGGTTCAGTATAAAATATAAAACAACCAAAGGGCTGTAGTCTTTAGATTGATTAATAAAAATAAAATGAAAAGATTAAAGTAAAGTAGGATAAAAATCAGATCTCATAATTTCAAATGTCAAAAATTAAAATTGTAAAGTTAATCAATTACATAGTATAATATTGTATAAGTAAAAACAGTACATTGGTTAGCTGAGGAGCAATTGTCTTAGAAATTAAGTGTTTACATCTAAAAGTTTTATAATATAGCGACTTATTGCAGGCGAAATAAAAAGTCCAAAAATAAAGTCCAAAAATAACAAACAAAATTAAAGAGAAAAATGTTCCCATAGGAATTTCAAGACGAAAACTTTTTTGTTTCAATTCTTGCGCTGCTCTCCGGCTTCCGAGATTTAAAAACTGAAGTTAAATTTTGTTCCTCCTAATTTTCCAGGATTTTAAAAATAAAATTTGGGGGGGGGGGACCTGGGGGGGGTGCCCAAAAGATGTCTTGTCCCAATAATGCACTTAGGTCTTTGTTCTCGAAGAGAACAATGATCCGCTCCAAATTTCTCTACGACGCCCCGTTCCAGAGATATAATGAAAACCAAGTTATTTGCCGATGGCGAACGTTTTCTCTTCTTAATTAAAAATTTATATCTCTTGAACGCAACACCGGAAAAATAACATCGATGGCTCGCTGTAATCAGGGCAAGATAGCAAAGGTCCAAAAAGTTGAAAATAGGTATGTCACCGATCGCTTTCTCGGGATATCTTAACGGGAACAGGAAGTACAAATTACCAACAACGATAAAAAGGCTATTTTTGGGTGAAAACCTTCAAAATAAAATAGTCACTTTTAAGAAATAGATAAAGCACTGTATTCTCCTACTTTTGATACCATTAGTTCTTTTCTCCCCCTTCTAGTTGACGAATTGGTCACCACGTGGTTTTTGTTTTTTTGAAGCCAAAATTCCTGGACGCGGGGCTATGTCAACAAAATTGATGTCAAATGAAAGGGGGTACCAAGACAAGGCTTTATAGGCCAAGAAATTGGTGGGGCATCGATCTTCTTCAAAAGTTATAAGACAATATATGATTTTTTACTCCCTTTTTTAGTCCTGTTTGGTCCGTGTGAAGTCCTTTTTCCAAAATTTATTGTGCACTACACAGACATGATAAAAACACTGCTCACTGACACTTTCTTTTTGAATTTGGGTCACTTTTTTGTATTTTTAAGCAATTTTCGCGCGTGGAGCAGAGAAAAAACGATGCGCTCTGGGCGAGAGTTGGCACGCGACTGGGGTTAGGTTAGGTTAGGTTAGGTTTGGACGAGCTCTCCAAAGCGCAAAGGGAAGGCAAGGAGGCAAATGCCGGGAGTGTCACCTCCGTCACAAGCACGGAACGAGGACAAGAGCGGCTCACTCTTGACCAGATCGGCTCACTTATTGAGGCTAAGTTGAGTCGTTTTAGATCGGAGCTGTTTCCTGATAGGGCGCTCAGGCCCAGCATCAGCTGTGACAGGAGCTGCTGTGGGTGCAGGCACTCCGCATCAGCCGAAGAAGAAGGGTGGCCGACCACTGAAGCCTAGTACGTCAGTGGCTTCCCTCAGTCAGCCAGCGCCAACAAACGCCAGCCAGCCAGCGCTGCAGCCAGACCAGGCTCCTAGAGTTGAGAGCGAGTCCTGGGCGGCAGTGACTCGCAAGAAGGCTAAAGCTGGGATTGCGAAAAAGCAGGACGCACCCCCAAAAAAGCTGGCCAAGAAAGTGGTGAGACCGCCTCGAGCCCCAGCATCCGCCGCCATCACTGTGACGGTACCGGAGGGGTCCTCCACCACTTACGCCGAGGTTATGGCCGCAGCGAAGGATCGCATCAAGCTGACTGAACTCGGTATTGAGACGGTCAAGCAAAAGCGTGCCATCACAGGAGGCCTGGTTTTGGAGATCTCTGGCCCAGAGTGCTCCTCAAAGGCTGACATCCTAGCCTGCAGAATGCGGGAAGTCCTATCCGAGAAGGACGTGCGCGTGTCCCGGCCAGTGAAGATGGGTGAAGTGCGCGTTAGAGGGCTGGACGATGCCGTTACCCCACAGGAGGTTACGGCTGCTGTGGCTGAGGCCGGAAACTGTCTCGAGGCGGACGTGAAGGTCGGAGAAATCCGCCGCACGGCCTCGACCCTCGGAACGGCGTGGGTGAGATGCCCAGCCACAGTGGTCCAAAGGATGGCTGCAACCAAGCATCTCCGTGTTGGATGGGTGGCAGCAACTGTGGAGGTACTGGAGGCTAGGCCTCTACAATGCTTCCGCTGCCTTGAGTTGGGACACGTTCGCCTCAAGTGTCCCAATAAAGAGGACAGAAGTGGACGGTGCTACGCCTGCGGGGAGCCAGGCCACCGGGCGAGACAGTGCACCGCGAAGGTGTTGAAGTGCCCACTGTGCTCGGATCTTGGCCGCCCAGCCAACCACAGGCTGGGATCAAAACTTTGTGCCCCAAAGAGTAGAAGGAGTAAGCAGGCTCCTTCTGCTTCTAGCCCAACAGCGGCTAGAGTAGAAGCGGCTCCTAGCACCCAGCCGCCACCAACGGAGGAAATGGACACGACACATTCACCGTCATAAATTTCCTTCAGTGCAATCTGAACCACTGCCGTGGTGCGCAGGACCTGCTACTGCAAACTATTGCGGAGGGTTCGATTGCTCTGGCGGTAATTTCGGAGCCCTACAGGGTTCCAAAAGACCCCCACTGGATGTGTGACGGAGCCGCCTTGGTCGCCATGTACTGGAGAGGCAAGGATGGAGACCCTCCCTGCAGAATCCTGGCCAGAGGGCAAGGTTTCGTTGCGGTCGAGTGGGGCCAGATGGTGGTGGTTGGGTGTTATGTCTCTCCCAATATCTCCCTCGCGGACTACGAGATATTTCTGGACGGGTTGGCGGTATGCATCCGCGGATATCTCACCCGTCCGATGCTTGTCCTGGGGGACTTCAACGCTCATTCTAGAGTGTGGGGGAACCCCTGGGATGACGCTAAGGGAGAGACGATACTGGAGTGGGCGGCGGGTCTCGACATCCGCCTACTTAACCAGGGGGCGGTGCCAACCTGCGTGCGCTGGCAGGGGGAGTCGATCGTTGACTTGTCGTGGGCGACTTCCACTGCAGAGAACATGGTGTCGGGATGGAGAGTTGCGGAAGAGATGGTCACCCTCTCTGACCATCGCCACATCTTTTTTGAGGTGGCAGTCCGATCTCTCGGTCCTTGTCTCAGGAGTCGCAGCCCTCCGAGGAGGTGGTCCCTGAGGCAAATGGACCGAGATAAGCTCAAAGCTGCTGCTGCCGTGGCAGCCTGGCCGGAGACTCCTGGTGATGAAGTTGACCTCAATCCTGAAGTTGAGGTGGCATGGTTTCGGGAATCCATGTCAATGGTTTGCGATGCTGCAATGCCCCGAGCCAAGCCAGTGGAGAAGAGGTCGATGTACTGGTGGTCGGAAGAGATTGCAGAAATGCGTGCGATCTGCTTGCGGTGCCGACGCCAGTACCTCAGAACCAGGAGAAGGCGACTTGCCACGGCAGAAGAAAGGGCGGTAACCTATGAGGAGTATCGGATTGCCACAAAGCACCTCCAGATTGCCATCACTGAGGCTAAGGCCCGGTCTTGGGCTGAACTTCTACGGGACCTGGACAAGGACCCATGGGGTCGACCATATAAGATGGTCATGGGGAAGCTGCGGCCCTGGGTTCCGCCTTTGACGGAAACCCTTGAACCGAATCTGGTGGACACAGTGGTCAACACTCTCTTCCCCAGAACCCAGGATGACCCTGTGCCCTTGACCCCCGTAGAACTGCCAATCTGGTCCGACGATCTGGAGGTATCAAAACCAGAGCTGACCTGCGCCGTCAAACGCCTAGCAGCGCGCAACACCGCCCCTGGCCCAGACGGTATCCCGGGTCGGGCGTGGGTGCTCGCCATGGTGGAGCTAGGAGACAGGCTAAGGCGGTTGTTTACAAGCTGTCTCCGCATTGGCCAGTTCCCACGCACCTGGAAGGAGGCCAGGCTGGTGCTTCTGGTGAAGGAGGGCAGAGATCCGGACTCTCCATCCGGTTACCGACCCATATGCCTCTTAGATGAAGTGGGCAAACTATTCGAAAGAATAATTGCCCACCGTCTAAACTCACATCTTGTGAGAGTGGGCCCCGACCTGTCTGACAGCCAGTTCGGCTTTCGACAGGGTCGATCAACATTGGACGCAATTCTCCGTGTTCGACACATGTCGAACCGGGTGGTCTCCCAGGGCGGGGTAGTGTTGGCGATCAGTTTAGACATAGTGAACGCTTTCAACTGCCTACCCTGGAGTGCGATCAGAAGGGCGTTGATTGATCACGACGTCCCTTCTTATCTGCAACGGATCATAGGGGCCTACCTGAGCGACAGGACTATTAAATATACGGGTCGAGACGGCTCAGTACACAGCAGGGAGGTGAACTGCGGCGTTCCCCAGGGGTCAGTGCTGGGTCCCTTGCTGTGGAACATAGCATATGACGCGGTGCTATGCGTCGGTCTCCCCGAGGGTGTCACAGTCGTCTGTTACGCAGATGACACTCTCGTTCTGATCGAGGGTGACACCTTCGAGAATACCGTCCGAAGCGCCGAACTTGGTGTGGCCTGCATCGTGGACAAAATCCACGAGCTTGGGCTACGAGTGGCACCCCAGAAGACCGAGGCTATATGGTTCCACAAGCTTCCTCGAAGCCAGGAACCTCCCAACCTTTCGGTATGTGTCGGCTCGACTCAGGTCCAGATTGGAAGGTACATGAAGTACCTTGGCCTCATCCTCGACAGCCGTTGGGGGTTTGAGGAGCACTTCAGCCGTCAGGTCCTTCGGATTCAGAAGGTAGCCGGTGCACTTCACCGACTGCTGCCTAATCTCGGGGGGCCCAGGGAGGAAGTTCGCCGTCTGTACGCGATGGTAGTGCGGTCTATTGCTCTCTACGGAGCTCCCGTATGGTCCGCAAGACTGGGAATCAGGCGTTGCAGAACTATGTTCTATAGTGTGCAGCGCAAGATGGCAATGCGGATCGCCCGCGGATATCGCACGATATCGTTCCAGGCGGCGACGCTCCTCGCGCGTTTTCCACCGCTTGATATCCTGGCCGATATTTATTTATTTATTTATTTATTTAATACATTTACAGTACAGCTTTACAGATACTTAAATCTAATACGCTATACCTACTAAAATAATTTACAAATAACATTTATTTACAAATACAAATAACAAATAATTACACAATACTACTCTTTTTTGCATCTTTCTCACATAACCTCAGACATTCACGAAACACGTTCATCAAACTATCAGCAAACAGATCACACGTTGGATTTGCTGACAGCAGTGTGTTTAGGCCCTCCAGAGCGCGCGGAAGCGGAGAACGACGTCGCGCCATGGTTCTAACGGTGGGTACGTGTAGCAGCTTGTGACTACGCGCGCGACTGTAATTTTTGGGTGCAAAAAGCGAGGTTACAGCGTTTACAAGTTTGGGGCAGTCAGAGTCACCCCGCAAAATACGGCACACCTGAACCAATAAGTCCGTATTGCGCCTGACGTCCAGTGAATTCAAATTGAGCGTACCTAGGAGAAAAGGGGTGGGATACATAAAAGGGTAGTAACCGAACTTTCTTTTATATAGGTAACGTAGGAAAGCTTTTTGCACCTTTTCTACTATAAGAGTGTATGTGCTCTCATATGGGTTCCATATCACAGAACTCGCCTCGAGCTTGGTCCTAACAAGCGACGTGAAGAGAAGCTGAATGGTCTTCAGGTCTTGCAAGTCCCTGCAGTTTCGCAAAACGAACCCTAGCCGTCTAAAACAATTTGCTGCTAGGTTCACCACATGGTCATGAAAATTGAGCCGAGTATCAAAAGTGACACCTAGATCCTTAACCGAATAAACGCGTGCAATATTCGCATCACCCAAAGTGTAATAAAAATGTTTTGGCTGAGGGGATCGTGTATAAGACATTACACAGCACTTATCGGGGTTAAAATGCAGTTTGTTTTCCAGGCTCCAAAGATAGACGGCGTTGAGATCGTTTTGAAGCAACTTGCTATCATAATCCTGACTAATGCCCCTGACTAACTTTAGGTCATCTGCATACAGAAGGCATGAAGTATGACGAAGCACGGCATCGAGGTCATTAATCATGATCACAAAAAGAAGCGGACCAAGAATAGAGCCTTGGCTCACTCCTGAACGCGTCAAGTACGGTTTCGACTCGAAACAACCGTGTTTTACGTACTGTTTCCGGTCACTCAGATAATTTGCGAAAAATCGCAAAAGTCTTGGAGATAAACCAATATTGCACAATTTTCTCAGAAGTACATCGTTGTCAACTCTATCGAACGCTTTTTTAAAGTCCAAATAAATGACATCCGCTTGCACACGCTCATCCATTAATCCTGAGACCATGTCAACAAGTGTCAAAAGGTTGGTGTCTACAGAACGATGACTTCTAAAACCGTGCTGGGAGTCACTCAAAAAAGGTTGTATTTGTGGATAAATCTTCTTGTGCACAATTGATTCGAAGACTTTTGCTGGGGAACATAAGTTGGCTATGGGTCTGTACTCGGCAACTGAAGAAGTGTCCCTGGTTTTGGGAATCGGCGTCACGCGTGAGATCTTCCACTTTGCAGGATATTTACCTGTTGTCAGAATAAGGTTATAAATGTATACCAACGGGACCTTAAGTTGGTCTACATAGGTTTTGAGCAAATATGGGGGTAAACCATCTGGACCAATAGAACTTCTAGCCCTAAGACGTTTCAAAGCCAATTCAATCTCAGCAGCATGTATCTGGTTTATATCAATGTACTTGGAGTCCCCGGTGTTGTCCGAGCTATTGATTTGGTCCGAATCTAACATGGGTGTGCCCGGAAGGAACACACTTGCGAAAAAATTGGCAAACGCAGATGCTGCTTCTGCTCCCGTATACTCCTTTCCTTCGTGGAACACATGAGGTACAAAACCTCCCTTTGACTTTAAGCTGGCAATGTGTTTCCAAAAAGCTCGTGGATTGAATTTGATATTTTCTTCAATCTCGCGCATATGCGACTCATAGGCCAATGACATACGAACTTTTAACCCTGCTCTAAGTGCACTGAAATTTGCGTATACTTCTGCATTCCTTGTTGACTTCCAAGTACGATGCAGAGATGCCTTACGACTAAGGTCCCCTATAATATCAGCTGTAAACCACACTGGATATTGTCTTTTGCGTGTATCAGGTCTCTTTTTTTTAGGAACACACTGGTCAAGAATACCGTACATAGTATTATAAAAGGAATCCACGGCATCGTCTACATCATATTGTTGCAGAACTACATCCCACGAGACTTCGGACATCAACTTATGTAGTAGTACATAATCACCCCTACTAAAGTTCCAGTCGTGGTTATTGTCAATGTTGCTGGCATCAACGTAATTAGAGCCGAGAGCACAGTGCAGCCCACAAAGGGGTATGGCAATGTCCAGCGGGGGATGGTAAAGATCTATACGCGGTACTAAACCTCCACACTCCGCCTCACTATGATATGGATGAGAGGGTATTTGCCTCAAGTCGTGGCATCGACTGTGGTGGTGAAAATGCGCCCCAAGAGCCGCTGGAGAGGGTGAAGCAGCGGGAACACCGCGCCGCGCTGGAGTCATGGCACGATAGGCTACATGAGCCGCAAAGTGCCAGACAGCGCGTAGTTGGTGCAATACTGCCCAATTTCTGGACGTGGATGATGCGAGGCTTCGGACGAGTCACGTACCGGATGACGCAAGTGCTCACAGGGCATGGCTGCTTCGGTGAGTATCTGTGTCGAATCGGACGTGAAGAGACGGCCCAGTGTCACCATTGTGATGGTGATCTGGACTCGGCGCAGCACACGCTCGAAGAGTGCCCTGCCTGGGACTCCGAGCGGCAGGACCTAGTAAGTCAGGTTGGGCAGGACCTCTCTCCACCGGCGTTAGTCAATTCTATGCTGACAGGGGAGAGTTCATGGGAAGCCGTTACCAGGTTCTGCGAGAGCGTAATGGTGCGGAAAGAGGAGGCTGAGCGAGAGAGGGAGAGGGCAAATCCCGCTCGAAGGAGGAGGCACCGAGGAGGAAGAGGTGACCACCTCCATACCGCCCAGTAGTTCGGGCATAGAATAAGACTACGGTATCCCCTGCCTGTCGTAAAAGGCGACTAAAAGGGGCTCCCGAGCTGCGGATGCGTGGGGTGGGGGCCCTTCGTATCTACTAAACAGCTCCGGGAGGATGGCAGCACGACGTGGTCTCGTGCTGCCTTGGCACCGAGAGGGTGCAAGGGGAAGCAATACTCAGCTTCCCCAGGGAGGGCCGCAGACGCGGCGTTGCGCCAGAGGGGCACCGGTGCGTTCCACAGGAGATCCCGGAGCCCCTTGATTGGCGTGGAGGAAGGCCACCATGGGGTTTTAGCCGGTAAGAGTCCGGCATAACCTCTCCCGCTCCCCCAAGCCGGAAGGTATCCATGAAGGATTTCCCCATGTAAAAAAAAAAAAAAAAAAAAAAAAAAAAAAAAGGTTAGGTTAGGTTAGGTTAGGTTAGGTTAGGTTAGGTTAGGTTAGGTTCCCGTGGGAGATGCTGGTCTTCTATCGGGCGCGTCCCCAGGTGGCGGATAGGGGAATGCCTCCTAGATATAGGAGGTACCGGTTTATACGGCGCGGACCAAAACCAGCAGGGGGGGAGTTGCTCTCTGCATTCCTCTGCACATCAGAGGAAGCAGAAGATGCAACTGAGTGCGACGAGCTTGGCCAGTATAACAGCTGGCAGGCACGGGCTTCGGCCACCGTCGGACAACCCGTAAGCCCACACATGTGGGAATGGGGGCCTTTCTGCAAGGCCGTGAGGAAGAAAACCTCTTTAAAACAATTACCCTAATCCCAAGGTTTCCCGTGCTGATGGGATGAATGGCTGGAAGGATTCCAGTCCCGAGCGGGAAGGGGGACCGTCCCCCTCTCAGAAAAGGCGATAGGATTATCGACAAAACCACCCATGGAGGCGAATTGTAAAAATAAGCTACCCCAGGAGGGTACCGGCTTAGCCGGAGAATCCCTCCCCGAGCATAGCTCGGGCTGCCCCTCGTATTCTGGGGGGGGCAACAACCGCCGAAATATTGCAGGAGACAGTGACAGTGGAGAGAGCGTTAAATCGTTCCTCTCTATTTCGTCACAAATGTCGACAGCTTCGGATACTACGCGAAAGCGGAAAAAGACTTCAACGGCAAGTCAACGCGGAGGAAAAAAGAAGGTTTTGTTAACCGATGAGAATGAGTTCCTTGTTCCCTGCGAAAGGGGGACCATTGAAACCCGTTCCATGCGGACCTTACCAAGACCGGAGGACCTCGCAAGTTCCATGCAGGACTTGCAGACTGCAGAGTTGGCCAATCGCGTCACCGAGCAGCTGGATGAGGTTGAAAAGGTAGCCATGACATCCGGCAACCTTAAAGGGGGATATGTTCGAAGTCTTCGAATTGCTGCTCGCACCTTGCGGGCGGCAACGTATGAACTGGAAAGAAGAACATTAGCCTCTGCTAATGTGGAGAGGTTGGAGCTGGAGAACACAGTACTACGTTCCCAACTCAGTGTCCTCACCACGCGCGTGGACGAGCTCTCCAAAGAGCAAAGCCGTCTGCAAAGGGAAGGCAAGGAGGCAAATGCCGGGAGTGTCACCTCCGTCACAAGCACGGAACGAGGACAAGAGCGGCTCACTCTTGACCAGATCGGCTCACTTATTGAGGCTAAGTTGAGTCGTTTTAGATCGGAGTTGTTTCCTGATAGGGCGCTCAGGCCCCCATTAAAAGGTCTGACAGCATCGGCTGTGACAGGAGCTGCTGTGGGTGCAGACACTCCGAATCAGCCGAAGAAGAAGGGTGGCCGACCACTGAAGTCTAGTACGTCAGTGGCTTCCCTCAGTCAGCCAGCGCCAGCAAACGCCAGCCAGCCAGCGCTGCAGCCAGACCAGGCTCCTAGAGTTGAGAGCGAGTCCTGGGCGGCAGTGACTCGCAAGAAGGCTAAAGCTGGGACTGCGAAAAAGCAGGACGCACCCCCAAAAAAGCTGGCCAAGAAAGTGGTGAGACCGCCTCGAGCCCCAGCGTCCGCCGCCATCACTGTGACGGTACTGGAGGGGTCCTCCACCACTTACGCCGAGGTTATGGCCGCAGCGAAGGATCGCATCAAGCTGACTGAACTCGGTATTGAGACGGTCAAGCAAAAGCGTGCCATCACAGGAGGCCTGGTTTTGGAGATCTCTGGCCCAGAGTGCTCCTCAAAGGCTGACATCCTAGCCTGCAGAATGCGGGAAGTCCTATCCGAAAAGGACGTGCGCGTGTCCCGGCCGGTAAAGATGGGTGAAGTGCGCGTTAGAGGGCTGGACGATGCCGTTACCCCACAGGAGGTTACGGCTGCTGTGGCTGAGGCCGGAAACTGTCTCGAGGCGGACGTGAAGGTCGGAGAAATCCGCCGCACGGCCTCGACCCTCGGAACGGCGTGGGTGAGATGCCCAGCCACAGTGGTCCAAAGGATGGCTGCAACCAAGCATCTCCGTGTTGGATGGGTGGCAGCAACTGTGGAGGTACTGGAGGCAAGGCCTCTACAATGCTTCCGCTGCCTTGAGTTGGGACACGTTCGCCTCAAGTGTCCCAATAAAGAGGACAGAAGTGGACGGTGCTACGCCTGCGGGGAGCCAGGCCACCGGGCGAGACAGTGCACCGCGAAGGTGTTGAAGTGCCCACTGTGCTCGGATCTTGGCCGCCCAGCCAACCACAGGCTGGGATCAAAACTTTGTGCCCCAAAGAGTAGAAGGAGTAAGCAGGCTCCTTCTGCTTCTAGCCCAACAGCGGCTAGAGTAGAAGCGGCTCCTAGCACCCAGCCGCCACCAACGGAGGAAATGGACACGATACATTCACCGTCATAAATTTCCTTCAGTGCAATCTGAACCACTGCCGTGGTGCGCAGGACCTGCTACTGCAAACCATTGCGGAGGGTTCGATTGCTCTGGCGGTAATTTCGGAGCCTTACAGGGTTCCAAAAGACCCCCACTGGATGTGTGACGGAGCCGCCTTGGTCGCCGTGTACTGGAGAGGCAAGGATGGAGACCCTCCCTGCAGAATCCTGGCCAGAGGGCAAGGTTTCGTTGCGGTCGAGTGGGGCCAGATGGTGGTGGTTGGGTGTTATGTCTCTCCCAATATCTCCCTCGCGGACTACGAGATATTTCTGGACGGGTTGGTGGTATGCATTCGCGGATATCTCACCCGTCCGATGCTTGTCCTGGGGGACTTCAACGCTCATTCTAGAGTGTGGGGGAACCCCTGGGACGACGCTAAGGGAGAGACGTTACTGGAGTGGGCGGCGAGTCTCGACATCCGCCTACTTAACCAGGGGGCGGTGCCAACATGCGTGCGCTGGCAGGGGGAGTCGATCGTTGACTTGTCGTGGGCGACTTCCACTGCAGAGAGCATGGTGTCGGGATGGAGAGTTGCGGAAGAGATGGTCACCCTCTCTGACCATCGCCACATCTTTTTTGAGGTGGCAGTCCGATCTCTCGGTCCTTGTCTCAGGAGTCGCAGCCCTCCGAGGAGGTGGTCCCTGAGGCAAATGGACCGAGATAAGCTCAAAGCTGCTGCTGCCGTGGCAGCCTGGCCGGAGACTCCTGGTGATGAAGTTGACCTCAATCCTGAAGTTGAGGTGGCATGGTTTCGGGAATCCATGTCAATGGTTTGCGATGCTGCAATGCCCCGAGCCAAGCCAGTGGAGAAGAGGTCGATGTACTGGTGGTCGGAAGAGATTGCAGAAATGCGTGCGATCTGCTTGCGGTGCCGACGCCAGTACCTCAGAACCAGGAGAAGGCGACTTGCCACGGCAGAAGAAAGGGCGGTGACCTATGAGGAGTATCGGATTGCCACAAAGCACCTCCAGATTGCCATCACTGAGGCTAAGGCCCGGTCTTGGGCTGAACTTCTACGGGACCTGGACAAGGACCCATGGGGTCGACCATATAAGATGGTCATGGGGAAGCTGCGGCCCTGGGTTCCGCCTTTGACGGAAACCCTTGAACCGAATCTGGTAGACACAGTGGTCAACACTCTCTTCCCCAGAACCCAGGATGACCCTGTGCCCTTGACCCCCGTAGAACTGCCAATCTGGTCCGACGATCTGGAGGTATCAAAACCAGAGCTGACCTGCGCCGTCAAACGCCTAACAGCGCGCAACACCGCCCCTGGCCCAGACGGTATCCCGGGTCGGGCATGGGTGCTCGCCATGGTGGAGCTAGGAGACAGGCTAAGGCGGTGGTTTACAAGCTGTCTCCGCATTGGCCAGTTCCCACGCACCTGGAAGGAGGCCAGGCTGGTGCTTCTGGTGAAGGAGGGCAGAGATCCGGACTCTCCATCCGGTTACCGACCCATATGCCTCTTAGATGAAGTGGGCAAACTATTCGAAAGAATAATTGCCCACCGTCTAAACTCACATCTTGTGAGAGTGGGCCCCGACCTGTCTGACAGCCAGTTCGGCTTTCGACAGGGTCGATCAACATTGGACGCAATTCTCCGTGTTCGACACATGTCAAACCGGGTGGTCTCCCAGGGCGGGGTAGTGTTGGCGATCAGTTTAGACATAGTGAACGCTTTCAACTCCCTACCCTGGAGTGCGATCAGAAGGGCGTTGATTGATCACGACGTCCCTTCTTATCTGCAACGGATCATAGGGGCCTACCTGAGCGACAGGACAATTAAATATACGGGTCGAGACGGCTCAGTACACAGCAGGGAGGTGAACTGCGGCGTTCCCCAGGGGTCAGTGCTGGGTCCCTTGCTGTGGAACATAGCATATGACGCGGTGCTATGCGTCGGTCTCCCCGAGGGTGTCACAGTCGTCTGTTACGCAGATGACACTCTCGTTCTGATCGAGGGTGACACCTTCGAGAATACCGTCCAAAGCGCCGAACTTGGTGTGGCCTGCATCGTGGACAAAATCCACGAGCTTGGGCTACGAGTGGCACCCCAGAAGACCGAGGCTATATGGTTCCACAAGCTTCCTCGAAGCCAGGAACCTTCTAGGAGGTCTTCTAGGTACGAGGCTACCAGGGCATAAAGGTTTTTGGGGCAACGTTTTGAGATCATTTGGTGCTTGAGTGCCGGCCACCACGCATTGTCGAAAGCGCCCTCTATGTCCAAGGATATCATAAGAACGATCTTTTTGTTTCGGACTTCCGACCGTACGTGTTCCATTAAGTCATAGAGGGCGTCCTCGGTTCCACGCTGCGGCATGAACCCATATTGTTTGTTATTGAGGGTGGGTAGGATATGCCACTGCAGCCTTCCAACCAAGAGTTTTTCGACGATCTTCCCAGGAACAGACAACAGGCCAATTGGTCTGTGGGACTTGGGATCGGTGTAGTCTTCCTTGGCCGGTTTCCGGAGTATGCACACGTGGGCGAGCTTCCATTGCTTGGGGAAGTAAGCTAGCGATAAGCATTTGTTCGCTAGCTCCAGAAATACTTCCCTGTCACAATTGATAGCTGCTATGCAGATGTCCGCTGTCAATCCATCTGGTCCGGGGGCTTTCTTTGGATTCAGTCCTTGGAGGATCATGTCCAGCTCCACGGATGTGAATGGTGGATCGTCATCAGACAGTTCTTCTATCTCCGCCGGGGCCAACCCATCTGTAAGTTCCCTGATTTGCGTGTGGTGTAGCTGTTCAGAATCCACAGAGTCATCAGGATAAAAAGTCTTAGCTAGAAGGTTTGCTGATTCTTCGGGGCTCAATGTATTGCCTGCAGCATCCCGTAGAAGCGTGTCTTCCTTCCTTCTGGCTGTTTTTCTGATTACTCTGTAGATTCCATCCCACATGCTCTCATGTTCCTGTGTCGAGCAAAACTCTTTCCAACTTTTTGTCTGAGCTTCTGTGGCTTGGAGAACGTATTCTGTTTTTGCCAGGATATATTCGTCTAGAACGAACTGTCTTCGACTAGGGGCTGCGTTCCGTATTCGTCTCTTCTTTTTAAGAACTTCTCTTTTGAGAAGTTCGAGAGACTCTGACCACCAAGGGGGTTTTGAGTCGCCTTTCCATGATCCTACCTTCGGAATCGAGCTTTCGCACGAGTCCTGGATGGTGAGTATGTAGGTTGTTAGAATGGCTTCCAATTCCTCCGGGTTTGTAACCTCTTTCACTTTACTGGGCGTGATGACTTTTTCTGCTAGACCAGATCTGAAGCATGTCGAGAAGTCTGACCACTTGGCCTTCTTGGTGTTATACTTGCGTGTGGTGATTGCCCTTAGAGATTGAAGGGCCTTCTCCAGGCGCAACGAGAAGGTAATAGCGTTGTGGTCTGATGTTATTAGACTTCTGTCCACACTCCAGTCCTCAAACTTGCCCAGCAGTGACGCGCTGCACGCAGTGACATCTACTCTGCTTGTGCATAGCGTATCGCCCCTGTAGGTCTCGAAAGTTGGCACTTGACCCGTGTTGAGTATTTGGAAGTCCATTTCGTTCAGGAAGGCGTTGTACTCCTCGCCTCGGTGGTCTGTGGACTTGCTGCCCCACCAGATATTCCAGGCATTTGTGTCTCCAGCCAGCAGGATGTTGTTCGTGTGGAGCTTTTCACAGATCTTTTTTATCTTCTTGATGTCTTCTTCTATATCTTCTCCTCCTTCCAGGTAGACAGATATGAGCCCAAGCGTCTGCGTACCGGTTTTAATGGTGGCTGCTGCAATGTTCTCGGAAACCAGCTGAGGATCGTGTATGACTTCCAGCTGATCTCCGAATACCACTATTGCAGCCTTCACCGGCTTTTGGCGGTTAAGTGTACACTGGATAACTCGTGTGCCCGGGTACTGTTTCATAACACCTGTGTTTCCCACGTAGGGTTCTTGCACAAGTGCAATGGAAAATTTTCTGTCCTGGGCCGCCTGGTGTATTTCCGCTGTGGCTGTTTTGGCTCTTTGCAAGTTTATTTGTACAAAATTACACTTACTTGGTCTGTCCACCTTGGGGAGGGGGGATCTGTTGCTTGCCGCTTGGGTGCCCTTAGCAGTACGATACACGCGACCTCGCTATGCCATCCCACTTTATCCTTTCCTGGCACTCATTGCTAAGAGCATTGTGTGCCAGGTCAGGGCTCCCTCTTTTTGCTCTGACACAGTTTACACATATCGGAACCTTACCTTCGGACCTTGCGGGGCACTCCCTCCAAGTGTGAGCGTCTCCACAGTGGCTGCAGAGAGCGTTTTGTTCTTTGCATATGGACTTGGTGTGTCCGTATGCAAGACATTTAGTACACTGAACAAGGGGGGAGTAGTCCTCCACAGGTCTTCTTTGCATTCCGATGTACGCTTTTCCAGCTTGTGTGAACCTTTTCCAGATTTCAGGAGAGAGTTCAATGACCGGGTGGCATTCTAGCGAGTTTCTCGCTCGTTTTCTGTATCGCACCTTAATTGTCCTGTCTGCCATTTCTACACCCTCGAGAAGATGCTTATTTTGTGAGATCAGGGATGTTTCAATCTCAGCATCTGTGTGGTAGGCTAGGACATTTCTAAGGCACACCAGGGGATTGTGTGCTTTTGGCTCCTGCACGGTAAGCTCTTTGTTTGTCTTCTGGACCTGGCTCTTGATCATCAGGAGGTCCTCCTTGCTGGCGCAATTTAAGACCACCTTCTGATTTCTGGCCTTTCTAACGCTGTCTACCCTTACCCCTGTTTGCTTGGGGTTAATGGCTACTCTGACTCTCTCGATCACGTTTTCACCAGTATGTTTGGGGTCCGTGGACGAGACAATCAGGGTGTGGTTGGAGCGGGCATGCTGAGGTGGTTTGGCCGCCACCTGGGCGTAGGTGATTGCTCCTGGCAGCGGCCTTCTCATCTCCTGCATGCCTTTATTAAGGGTATCCAGGTTTTGGTTGACCTTGACCATTGCCAACTCTGTGTCGAGATTTGATGGGGCTGCACATGGTGCCTTCTCCACCGTGTCTCTGACAGCTTTCAGTTCTGTCGATAATTGGTCAAGTCTGTCTTCCATTGGCCGTATGTTGTTGGCCAAGTCCAGAGGTGTTAATGTTGGTGGTGTTGGGGTCAGCTTTTTGTTTGCTGCTGCTACATTTTCTTGCAGTAAGGTTTTTATTGTGGCAATATCCTTTTCAATATTTTCAATTTTGTTGTTCGGAAGTGCAATCTCTGCCATCGTTGTATTGGACTCTGGATTGACAGAGGACTTGTTCCCTAGAGCATCCATCTGCCTTCGCATCATGTCTAGCTGGTTGGACATGTTGGTGGTTTGTCTTCCCAGGTTGACAAGATCCTTTTTAACGGTCTCCCAATTATCTTGGGGACCGATTTGTTGGAGATCTTTCGGAGCGTGAGGCTGGATCTTCACCTCTAGAGACTTAAGTGTCCCCTTGATTTCCCGGATACCTTTAAAGGGTTCATCCGTCTCGTAGCCCAGCCAGTTTCTGATGGCTTTGGCCTCTTCGAAGGTACCTGTGATGGTTTCACGAGCGAGGCTGAGTTCTTGGATGAGACTTTGTCTCATTTCTGCCATCTCCTTGGCGTGGGCTCTCTCAACGTTTACGAGCTCCTTGTGGTGTCGGGTTCTTTCCAGCTCAAGATTATATTTGTGCCTTGATCTTGAGTCGGAAAGGGACAGGCACGTCTCATATAGGGTGTTGAGTTTCTCTAGTGCTGTTGCCTTGCATTCCCTCTTCATGTTACCCGCTGCCTCAAGCGCTTCTTTCGCTTCCAGGAGGCACTCGTTGGCTAGTTTGGTAGCCATGTCCATCCCAACGCCGCTGCCTCTTCTTGATGTAAATAGGAGGCTCTGACGATTGGATATTGGCGAGTCTGATTTTGTTGACTCGTCTGTATCACTTAGGGATGTGTATAGTCTAGGGTCATTGGGAGGGTGTTGTAGGGTCTGCGCCGATGTCTCCCCTTTGGGCTTCAGGCCGATCTTTTTGAGGACCTTTTCCCTTAAAGGTACCGGGGTTTTACGGGCTGACGGCGCGATCCCAGATGACTTTTTGGGCAATGGAGCGGATTTTGAGGATGTTTGTGATGACGAAGATTTTGAAGACATTGTGAATTTTTCTATTTTTATTATACAAAAGTTACTTATTATTATGATTAGTATTTATATAAACTTTACTTACACTATCTTAGAATACCTAAAATCTGCTGTGTGTCGGCAGTGCTCACTGGAATGAGGTTTTCTTGCTGCAGAAGAACACTCTAAGGGAAGGGGAGTGAGGTAAAATTTGCGAGGGGGAAGGGGGATATTTACGGATCGGCTATACTAATATAAGGTGGAGGTGAAAACACGTTTTTGCTCCTGTAGGCTGACCTGGATGGGATATCGAAATTCTGGCAGAGCCAAAATGTTCCTTTCGACGTCCCGGTGAGTTTGAGTCCAAACTCGGTGGTCCTAGGCCAACAGGATCAAAAAAGAAGAGAGGGGGGTGAGGTAAAAATTTTGCGGGGGGAGGGGGAATTTTTCAGAATTGATTATATGGGTAAGGCCAAATGTGTGGTGGGGGTGGGAACACGTTTTAGCTCCTGTAGGCTGACCTGGTTGGGGTATCGAAATTCTGGCAGAGCCAAAATGTTCCTTTCGACGTCCCGGTGAGTTTGAGTCCAAACTCGGTGGTCCTAGGCCAACAGGATCAAAAAAGAAGAGAGGGGGGTGAGGTAAAAATTTTGCGGGGGGAGGGGGAATTTTTCAGAATTGATTATATGGGTAAGGCCAAATGTGTGGTGGGGGTGGGAACACGTTTTAGCTCCTGTAGGCTGACCTGGTTGGGGTATCGAAATTCTGGCAGAGCCAAAATGTTCCTTTCGACGTCCCGGTGAGTTTGAGTCCAAACTCGGTGGTCCTAGGCCAACAGGATCAATAATGAAGAGAGGGGGGGTGAGGTAAAAATTTTGCGGGGGGAGGGGGGATTTTTCAGAATTGATTATATGGGTAAGGCCAAATGTGTAGTGGGGGTGGGAACACGTTTTAGCTCCTGTAGGCTGACCTGGTTGGGGTAACGAAATTCT
>OW203989.1:0-131576 GCA_934047225.1 Ypsolopha sequella
GAATGCTATCAGTTTATTGTACGGTTTGGAGGTAACTTTGTAATTATTTTCTATCGAGAAAATTTAATGGTTTCAAGTATCCACCATGGGTTTGAAATAGCATTAGTCCTCAACTTTACCATATATTTATTTCCTAGTGATTGTTGCGGTGTTTGTTGGTATAAAGCAGGATCATGCGAAGCGAAGTGGGGTATCATACAGCCTTAAACTATAATTAAAGCCTTCACAATCGGCTTTATTATCTAACTAAAAACTGGATACTTTCTACTGCGGGAATCCCACTGTGGCCGCATTATCTTCTTACACGCGGATGAAGTTGGGGGCATCAGCTATTAATTAAATATAAATGTTACACTTTAATGTTATGACAAGAGAAAAAAGAATATAAAATGTTATGTTATAAACGATGTTGATGTGCTTGAGTGGCACGAAACCAACTTACTTTTCTGCAATATTTTAAGCTTAACTATGTGTCGCCGGCAGTAGATATTGATTGTATTTCGTCACCTGGAAAGCACTAGAACTTGTCCTCGATACTTGTGGGCGCCGTGTTAGCAGCCTTGACATAAGTAAACTATATCAATAGGAAATAACTTTAAGATTATCTAAATTTGTGTACAAAGTCCGTACATAGGCAGTGTCAGTTGGTGCGTGATCGCTCTGTTATTTGTTGGGAAGAGTAGGTATACAGTGCCGTTAGCAGTATTTTGTTACAACAATTGGTTAAAATGCCAGAAGGCTTGTGATTATGCACTTAGCTGCAGTCTAAGAAGATGCGCTAAAATGCCCAAGCTTTGTGGCATTTTAACCCATTGTAATAAAACACCGCTAGTGGCACGGTATCCACAGCTTTTAAGGGTTCCGTAGAACCTAAAAGGTAAAAGGAACCTTTATGGTGATACTCCGTTGTCCGTCCGTCCGTATGTCACAGCCTTATAACTTTAGCACCGTTAAAGATAAAGACATGAAATTTCGCACAAAAATAGGATTAAATTGCTAATATATCACGGTGTAAAAAAAAAAATGAAAAATTTGAAATTGTTCAAAATGTTTCTAAACCAAAATTGAGAAAAATAAAAAATATTATCCTAAAAATACAATATGGGTATCAAATTGTAAATTTAAAAAGTTATAAGTAAAAATATATACCTTTACTCTATTTACTGGCACTGGTTTCGAGAAATCTTTAAAAAACCACAAATAGTAGATTATGCACTAAGGGAATAAAACAGTGTCTTACGTCACGGGCGGCATATTGAACTCTGAGCGTAACGAGGGACTCTAGAGTTAAGGGAATCATTGAGTTAGCGGCCGCGGCCGCGATAGGTACAGATCGTTCACAGTTATTTTACCTCTAGGCTGATCGAAAATGTTTCATAAGTATTGGACATAGAACAGCTGTCAGAAGTAAAATAACTGTGATCAGTCTGTATTTGAAAAAAACTATAGCCGTCTTATTCCCGCTGCGCGGCGCACTTGCAAGCGAGTCGCCCCGCGCGCTTCCCGCAACCTTATTCTGTGAGGCGTCCGTATTCTGGTAATGTAAAGAGGTGCGATTGTGTAAGGTTGGTCATGGATGATAAATCTATACCATTGTCAAGGATCGTGTAGTGCAAATTCGAATTGTGTAAAACTGTCCATAAAATGAAGACCGAAAAGTGACCGAAGGTTTAGAAATGACCGATGGTTTAAAAAATGCGAAATGAAATTGCGTTTTATTGTGTACTATCTACATAAAATTAAATTTGATAATTTACTTACTTTAAAATTATGTCAAACACAGAAATAATAGATCTTTTTGATTACATTTTTTAAATCCACCACAAAAATTAATTTTTATAATTTAAAACATAGAATTCAATCGAAAATTATCTCCATGCAACTTGTAAACAAAACGCAACAATTGAAGGAAAACCGAGTTTCAGCTGCTCGACCCCAGGTGGTGGCATAAGTTTACTACTACTCAACAGTAGATGGAGTTGAAGAGCTTGACACGGGATTCCTTATTTTACTAGATGTGATGTCTGAAAGAGACAGCGCTATATCTTATCGTATTATTTGTCTTCGTCCGAGTTTTGTTGTAATAACGCGTCATAGTTTCGAATCAATTCAAGTGTCAAGTCAACTGCAACTGCAAGATATTTTTGAATCGGTCCTGTTTTATTTTATAGTATGTTTATTTAATATATTAGTATGACGAGATAGCAACCAAACCAAAATACAAAAACCGGCCAAGTGCGAGTCGGACTCGCGCACGAAGGGTTCCGTACCATTATATATAAAAACGGCAAAAAAACATGTCTGTTGTATGGGAGCCCCCTTAAATATTTATTTTATTCTGTTTTTTAGTATTTGTTGTTATAGCGGCAACAGAAATACATCATCTGTGAAAACTGCCTAACTATCACGGTTCTTGAGATACAGCCTGTTGACAGACGGACAGCAGAGTCTAAGTAATAGGGACCCGTTGGTTACCCTTTAGGTACGGAACCCTAAAAAGTAAGAAAAAATATTTTATTCTGTGGCCGAACTGCCCTAAACCTTTTCATAATATTTTTCCCTACAAAAATATAACCCCAAACTGTGTTCATATAAAAAACAATTCTTATTTCAGTGCCAAAGCCAAGGGTTTTGACTAAAAAGCACCACAATTTTAATAAATTGAACATCATTTATTGATTTTAATGGTAGAGTAAAAATTGTTTTACCTAATTTTATTCCAAAATAATCAAAAACCCTTACCGTTAAACGATTGTCATAGACCACAAGTCGCCGCAATCATTTGACATTAGCGATGAACTAAAAAATCTTAGACAATTCGAATTATCTGTCAGTTTTGTTATTTTTAGTTCATTCAAAAAACAAATTATATAGTGTCTTTATCCAGATTTATCTTTATTTTTTGGCTGTCACCAGGCTTGCCTGGTGGCAGTCCAAAGCCAGGCAGAATAGACCAAATTACATTCGTGATTATAAAATAGCTAACTAATTTTAAAAGGTAATGCTACAGGATTTTGTATGAAAATTTGACTTGTCCTTCTGGTAGTACAATGACCTTGACCCTGAACGGCACTACGTTATCTTGTCCACTCAGTATGACATTTATGTTTTCTTTGTCAGGATGGTCGTTACTGACACTCAATTTTCTTTGAAAGCTAAAAAACAAACAAATTATTCTAAATAATCATTAAAGCCTCTAACGTTTCAATAGTTCTGTTATCAAGCATTGATTTATATTTTACTGAATGAAGATTCAGCAGCTAGATACTTAGGTACTTCCTCATTACCCTTTCTTGATTTAAATTATCTTGTCCTCTCAGTAGGACATATATATTTTCTTTGTCAGATTGGTCATTCATTACTGACACCTAAATTTTTATGAAAGCTATAATATTTTAATAATATACATATAATTTATTAACTTAACAATTTGTATTTCTTTTACCTCGAATTCATCTACTATTTTATCATTGACGTAAAGATTATATTTTTTGCTCTGTGCCTACTTGAGACCGAGGAGTTGTCGACCTTTATTTTGGTAAACTCGCTTGGCTTTACCAGAACCGTAGTACTTTATTATTCTTTTATTACCCATTATTTACCATTTATTATTGTCTTCTACAATGTTAATTTATTTAATAAATGATACAGCAAACTAACCTAACCTATACATTACACTTACACTTATTGCACAAAAACAAAACAAAAGGGAATATTTATATTACTATACACAACACCCCACTAGTTCACAATATTATACAAAATCGGAATCGTCAAATGCACTACACTACCACAAAAACACCTGATATTAGCCAACATTTTCTTTCCACTTTCTATGTGTTTTTCATTGCCCAAATAAAGACATTTTATTTTTTTATTTTTGCGTGACGGGAGCGTGTCGTTTGACTCTAAGCGCCTGATTAATTTTAAAAGCAATAATCAAAATCGTTAGATCTTGTTTTAGTATTTTTTTTTTGCAGGCGCTTTTAAATATTTTCAAGCTTTTTCCTTCTAAAACAAATTGAATAAATATTCATACCTGAATATGTGATGTCTTCTGCATTTTAGCCCGTATTTGGTGAGAAACTGATGATAAACAGTTTCTTATTTTTATGACTTTGAAGTAACGCGTGAAGCTTATTATAGCTTTAAATGATAAATTATGTAAAAAAGAATTCCAACGGGTCTTAGAATAATGATCAACGTACGTTTATGCAGAGCTGCAATTTCCTAAAGAGACAGGATGCAGCGTCTTCGAAATTCTAAAATGTCGAATTTCACATTTTGTCCGGGATAATCGCCTTAACTCCTGAGCGTAGCGAGGGAGTTATATAATAGAGTCCTGAGTAAAGCGAGGGGTTCAAGATGCCCAAGACAAAGACAGGATTTATTCCAGAGGAGCATACTCTACTTTTCACACCATCTGCGAGACAATAAAAAACTCGACATTTTTTATCAACAATTCAATAAAATTCACTGACAATCACAGCACCAAACACCGTATTTTGTTTCACATTCTTTGTAAACGCTTTTTTTCTTTTTGTTGAATTCTGTTTATGGTGGCCAGTTCGATTTTCGAACAAACTTCTTTACAATCCCATATGGGCATTTGTTTTCCACGAGTTTCCACACGAATTTGACGTTCCAAATTTAAATCACTTTAATCCCTAGGGGTTTTCATATAACTTTATATCCCTTGAGATATAATGCGTTACTTTACGTTGACGTTGCATGATATGTAATTGGACATTGTCGAGCAGCGGGCCTATTATGTATCTCTAGTTGCCTTCTGTACGGGGTGCCTATCATCAAAAACATAGATATACCATCAAATTCCGATTTCCCAACGATATGTTCGCACTTGAAGTGACGACACAGTTCGTTAATAGTTCAATACCCACTAGAGGCACTTTTGAAATTTCAGTTTTTATCTAGGTTTTTGATGATAGGCACCTAGTGCAGTTGGCAACTAAAGATACAGAATAGCCCCCTATTCAGGGGGCAGGTGGTGTGAAAAAATATTTATGTCTTCCCCCTTATCTCCGAAACTGGTAGACCGAAACATATAAAAAAAATTACAATTATAGATCATAACTGGCCAATTACAGAAAACTATAGTGATTTAAAAAACACAAATAAGAAATATAAAAAAAGAAGTAAAAAAAAAATGAAAAAAATATATAATTACACAAAATGGGTTTCAAAGTTTAGGTATTCAAAAGCTGATTGTTAAAATTTATAGTTTGGCTAAATTTAATTGCATCTATTTCGAGAAATCATTGAAAACCATAAAAAATATATGCCTCCCCCCCTTATCTCCAAAACTGGTGGACCGAAAATATGAAAAAAAAGTCATGGTAATACGTTTTTACGTAAAGATTACAGGAAAAATAAAGCGGTTGAGAAATTCACGAAAAACAATGACAAAATAAACTATGACAGAAATAAATTTCTATGTTTGAACACTTGGCGATTTATCCATCGCAAGGAGATATAAATTAACATTATATCATTGCAGTATAGAAACGCAGAAATAAAAGTAAATCTGGATGTGAGGAGCTCTGAACCGGGAATCGAACCCGGGACCTCTCGCCGGGCGATTGCTCTAACCTCTGAGCTATCCAGGTCTCAGATAGCTCAGAGGTTAGAGCAATCGCCCGGCGAGAGGTCCCGGGTTCGATTCCCGGTTCAGAGCTCCTCACATCCAGATTTACTTTTATTTCTGCGTTTCTATACTGCAATGATATAATGTTAATGACAAAATAAACTTTATTATCCACAATACGGAACCCTAGGTACGCGAGTCTGACACGTACTTGGCCGGTTTTTATTTTACTAGTTAAAATTATTGCAACGTTATTTTGAAAATAAAAATGTGTAGTATCATGGTATTAGTATTTACTGTCAAAGTTGTTCCGGGAACGTGCTTGTACAAAAATTGAGAAGTTCTGCGTTTTCTAAACTGTTTTTCGGTTATGAAAAACATATAATTAAAACAAAGATTTAGACTGTATTTTTATGCCTACCTTTAACTGTCCTATTCACAAACTTTGTGCACATCCCTGTCACCCCCACTGCATACTTTACCGTCACCCCTAACAATTGTTATAATAATAATTTGTCTTATATCTTGGCTATGCCACTGGCGGCCGTGTGTCTACATAATAAATACATTGTACGTTTGTTCGTGTTAGACGGAGCGCGGCGTGCAGTACCTGATGGTGACCCCGGACCGCTGCCTCATGTTCCCCTCGGTGGAGTACGTGCGGCGCCTCGTGACCAAGTGCGCGGGGGGTGCGGCAGGCACGGGTGCGGGGGCGGGGGAGAGCAGCGCCGTGCCCGTGGTGCTCGAGTGCACGCACATCTACAGCGCCGACTACACGGCCGCCAAGAGCATCGAACGGCTCACGGCTGACTTCCACGAGCGCCGCCAGCCGCTATACTTCTACAACGTGAAGCCGTCCGTCTGCTCTATCTTCGAGGCGGTCGCCAAGCCCGAGCACTTCGTCGTCTTCTACGAGGACGAGGAGCTAGACCGCCTGCTGGCCGAGGACGAGCGCCTGCGCGCCGCCGACAAGCCGCCCGTCTGAGCGACGCCTTCACTATACATATATCCATACATACCGTGTACCTTACTTGCCAGAGGACTTATTTTAGAAATTATTTGACGGAGAGATAGTGTGATATTTTGAGGACATAAACTATTTATGTCGGATATATAGAGAACCCTATTTTTAGATATTACTCTCAAGCAGCTGATGAAGTTGTGCCACGTCTACTCCTGCACTTAAAGTAGTACGAGTGCCTACTCATAGTTATGTATTTATTGAGGAAGAGGAGAGGGGTCGTTATATAGAGATGTCTGTCGGCAGGTCTATATCACGACACACAAGTGTACGTGTAATGTAAGTAGATAAAGAGCAGGCTGTGACAGGAGACGAACCGAGGTCGCTGTGGTCAGCGTCCTCGGTCGGATATCAGTATTATGTACTTACATACGTCTCCGCAGACGTCAGTATTATGTACTTACATACGTCTCCGCAGACGTCAGTATTATGTACTTACATACGTCTCCGCAGACGTCAGTATTATGTACTTACATACGTCTCCGCAGACGTCAGTATTATGTACTTACATACGTCTCCGCAGACGTCAGTATTATGTACTTACATACGTCTCCGCAGACGTCAGTATTATGTACTTACATACGTCTCCGCAGACGTCAGTATTATGTACTTACATACGTCTCCGCAGACGTCAGTATTATGTACTTACATACGTCTCCGCAGACGTCAGTATTATGTACTTACATACGTCTCCGCAGACGTCAGTATTATGTACTTACATACGTCTCCGCAGACGTCAGTATTATGTACTTACATACGTCTCCGCAGACGTCAGTATTATGTACTTACATACGTCTCCGCAGACGTCAGTATTATGTACTTACATACGTCTCCGCAGACGTCAGTATTATGTACTTACATACGTCTCCGCAGAGCGTTATTTTTGTAATATTTTTCGAGTGAGAGGTTTCGGCGTCTACTCCCTGTCGTTGTGATCTTAGCCAATTAAATCGTTACACGTGTCTACATTCGCTCTTCTGCAATGCATGCACGCTACGTTACGCACGTCTCATTGCATGCAGGGGAGCGATCGCTGGGCACGTTAATATTATTATTATCAGATATAGAATTAAATGAAACTTGAGGATAATTCATGATTTATATTATAAAAACGGCTCACCTCAATACGTGTTATGCTAGGGAAAACCGACCAGTTTCAGCAGATTTAGACTGCTTTCATCTGGGCGAGTGAAGACGTTTATGCGACGACGTTACACCTCACACTGCGGGCTGCGGCCCTATCTACGTCACTTTCACTAAAGTCTGTGAGTGATCCGGTAACTGTTTTTAGCACAGGTTTCCACACCGCGGGCAAAGCCCAACAATTGTCTATAGTCCACTGTCCATAGAAATAAGCCGACGGACGTCCGAATTTCAATAGAGACAGTGGTTGGGCTTTGCCCCGGAAGTAACTAATTGTGCGGATGCCCTACTGGTCCGACCACCAGCACCATCTACATCGATGTCATCCCGAGCCCTGTGGCCCCTGCGTCACTCGCCCAGATGAAGGCAGTCTAAATCTGCGAAACTGGTCGGCTTTACCGATCATAACCATGTATTGAGGTGAGCCGTTTTTATAATATAAATTATCAGATATTGATTCGTTTTAGTGTCGATAGTCTATTTATAATTGTTAAGATGGTCATTACATCACTTAAGTGATTTTAAAGTACAATTTAACTAAGTAGGAAGAAACAGTATCATTATTGAATATTGAAAGTCCTCTATTTATTCATTAATCTGGTCAGTCGGCCAGCTTGCGAAGGGAGAACTCACTTTTGGTTTTTGTAAAAAGTAATGGAGTCTGACACGATAAGTCTCCTCTATCATTGTTACTAGCTATGAACTAAAAGTCATCCTCTCTAAATATGAAGTATAATTGATTCTACCTCTAACTTTCTCGAGAAAAGTTTGGTGTCTCGAAGAAAGTTTAGTACAACGGGTAAATATCAAATTCCAATGAGAACGTTACGGTCCCTATTCCGCAGAAGTTGTTGCGATCAGATCACTCAACCGTATTCATATAAAAAGTGTATAATTCGTTGGGACGTGGTTTATACTCGTTACATTTTATCTTATATTACGTAGACATAAATATTTCAACGAGAAGCTTTAAATGGCCTAGCGAGGAGTGGGAAGCGCTCGGTCGCATCAAAGTATTTAGCTATAACTAGGGTTTGCACTATTCGTTTAATTTTACTATTCGAATAAAATGAATACTTCTAGAGCCAAATATTCGAATATTCGGATATTCGAATATTTTTAAACATTGATTGAAAACAATACAATATCAATTCAAAACAAACAAAAGCAGCTAGACTGTGGTTTGGTTTGATTGCTGCATAATTTTATTCAAATAAAATCAAGTATTTTAATTATTTTTCTTGTTTGTGTTAACACAAGTTAACACAACACAGATGCGTGCGCGCTGTCGCTGGCCGCGTGACTGACTGAGTGAACGAACGAACGAGGCTGAACGAGTAAATGAACACAAGGTGGGGTGGGACTCAGGGGCAGAGTAAGAATAAGACCAAAAACAAAAACTTTATTATTATTCAACTATTCGAATAATTTAAATGAATTATTCGAATTTGAAATTGGAGCGGATATTCGAATAAAATGAATATTCGAATATTCGAATTGCAAACCCTAGCTATAACTTGAGTGAGAGCGGCGGTGCGGCGCGGCGCGGCTTTCACGTGAGGCGATGTGGCCTGCACTAGCGAGGGGCGGGAAGCGCTCGGTCGCATCAAAGTATTTAACTATAACTAGAGTGAGAGCGGCGGCGCGGCGCTCCGCGGCGCGACTTGCACATGAGTCGCGTGAGGCGATGTGGCCTGCACTAGCGAGGAGCGGGGAGCGCTCGGTCGCGTCAATGTATTTAGCAATAACTAGAGTGAACGATGAGCGTGAGGCGATGTGGCCTGCACTAAGCACGCACATCAGTGACGTACTCACTTACTCTAACCACATGTTCCACTGATCATACTGAAGTAACACCAGCACTTCAATTTGTTTTTTTTTCTGTTGTAATGTAAGACCAAGTACCTACGTATCTATAGCAGTACGAAATACCTAATCGTCTCTATAAATTAAATCATTATTGTTATAACACTTTTTCTACTGATTAAATTAAACTACTTTTGGTCAGACCTTAGAAATTACGCCAAAACTTATTTCTGTGAAAACTACTTAAGTGTTAATAATAAAGTCGTCAAATGAAAGTTTTTTTATATGACTAGCGGAGCATGTGAAGTGAGAATGGTGTTTAATGGAGCACGACACTGATACAAGAAGTGCTCCCAAAGTAATAATGCGTATACAAATCTTCGCCGCTTTTCGGCAAAGTTTTTTTCAACACTTTCTATACAATCAACAAGGTCACGTGGTACGTCCGGTCGCTCGGGTATAGATTTGTATGCGCATTATTTCTTTGGGAGTACTGTACATCCTGTACCATTATAATACGAGTAATGTAAGTCTAAAAGTGAATGTATTAGAAGTGACCGAACTGGAACCGCCTACTGTAGTTCAAGAACACTAGCTGTAGCTGTACTTGAGATAAACTACCTGTCGATGTCGTAGTACCTACTGCGCTAGGTGTAGATAGATACTACTTATGTCGTAGTACCTACTGCGCTAGGTGTAGATAGATACTACTTATGTCGTAGTACCTATTGCGCTAGGTGTAGATAGATACTACTTATGTCGTAGTACCTACTGCGCTAGGTGTAGATAGATACTACTTATGTCGTAGTACCTACTGCGCTAGGTGTAGATAGATACTACTTATGTCGTAGTACCTATTGCGCTAGGTGTAGATAGATACTACTTATGTCGTAGTACCTACTGCGCTAGGTGTAGATAGATACTACTTATGTCGTAGTACCTACTGCGCTAGGTGTAGATAGATACTACTTATGTCGTAGTACCTACTGCGCTAGGTGTAGATAGATACTACTTATGTCGTAGTACCTATTGCGCTAGGTGTAGATAGATACTACTTATGTCGTAGTACCTACTGCGCTAGGTGTAGATAGATACTACTTATGTCGTAGTACCTACTGCGCTAGGTGTAGATAGATACTACTTATGTCGTAGTACCTATTGCGCTAGGTGTAGATAGATACTACTTATGTCGTAGTACCTACTGCGCTAGGTGTAGATAGATACTACTTATGTCGTAGTACCTACTGCGCTAGGTGTAGATAGATACTACTTATGTCGTAGTACCTACTGCGCTAGGTGTAGATAGATACTACTTATGTCGTAGTACCTACTGCGCTAGGTGTAGATAGATACTACTTATGTCGTAGTACCTACTGCGCTAGGTGTAGATAGATACTACTTATGTCGTAGTACCTACTGCGCTAGGTGTAGATAGATACTACTTATGTCGTAGTACCTACTGCGCTAGGTGTAGATAGATACTACTTATGTCGTAGTACCTACTGCGCTAGGTGTAGATAGATACTACTTATGTCGTAGTACCTACTGCGCTAGGTGTAGATAGATACTACTTATGTCGTAGTACCTACTGCGCCAGGTGTAGATAGATACTACTTATGTCGTAGTACCTACTGCGCTAGGTGTAGATAGATACTACTTATGTCGTAGTACCTACTGCGCTAGGTGTAGATAGATACTACTTATGTCGTAGTACCTACTGCGCCAGGTGTAGATAGATACTACTTATGTCGTAGTACCTACTGCGCTAGGTGTAGATAGATACTACTTATGTCGTAGTACCTACTGCGCTAGGTGTAGATAGATACTACTTATGTCGTAGTACCTATTGCGCTAGGTGTAGATAGATACTACTTATGTCGTAGTACCTACTGCGCTAGGTGTAGATAGATACTACTTATGTCGTAGTACCTACTGCGCTAGGTGTAGATAGATACTACTTATGTCGTAGTACCTATTGCGCTAGGTGTAGATAGATACTACTTATGTCGTAGTACCTACTGCGCTAGGTGTAGATAGATACTACTTATGTCGTAGTACCTACTGCGCTAGGTGTAGATAGATACTACTTATGTCGTAGTACCTACTGCGCTAGGTGTAGATAGATACTACTTATGTCGTAGTACCTATTGCGCTAGGTGTAGATAGATACTACTTATGTCGTAGTACCTACTGCGCTAGGTGTAGATAGATACTACTTATGTCGTAGTACCTACTGCGCTAGGTGTAGATAGATACTACTTATGTCGTAGTACCTATTGCGCTAGGTGTAGATAGATACTACTTATGTCGTAGTACCTACTGCGCTAGGTGTAGATAGATACTACTTATGTCGTAGTACCTACTGCGCTAGGTGTAGATAGATACTACTTATGTCGTAGTACCTACTGCGCTAGGTGTAGATAGATACTACTTATGTCGTAGTACCTACTGCGCTAGGTGTAGATAGATACTACTTATGTCGTAGTACCTACTGCGCTAGGTGTAGATAGATACTACTTATGTCGTAGTACCTACTGCGCTAGGTGTAGATAGATACTACTTATGTCGTAGTACCTACTGCGCTAGGTGTAGATAGATACTACTTATGTCGTAGTACCTACTGCGCTAGGTGTAGATAGATACTACTTATGTCGTAGTACCTACTGCGCTAGGTGTAGATAGATACTACTTATGTCGTAGTACCTACTGCGCCAGGTGTAGATAGATACTACTTATGTCGTAGTACCTACTGCGCTAGGTGTAGATAGATACTACTTATGTCGTAGTACCTACTGCGCTAGGTGTAGATAGATACTACTTATGTCGTAGTACCTACTGCGCCAGGTGTAGATAGATACTACTTATGTCGTAGTACCTACTGCGCTAGGTGTAGATAGATACTACTTATGTCGTAGTACCTACTGCGCTAGGTGTAGATAGATACTACTTATGTCGTAGTACCTACTGCGCTAGGTGTAGATAGATACTACTTATGTCGTAGTACCTACTGCGCTAGGTGTAGATAGATACTACTTATGTCGTAGTACCTACTGCGCTAGGTGTAGATAGATACTACTTATGCCACAAAATAACTATTCCGTCTGGGGGCGATTGCAAATTAAAGCTTTTTAGAAAATGAAGGGGATAGTCCGCGCTTGCATCAATCACTGTTACTCCATGCGAAAAGACCCGCAGTGCGATTGGGACGGATTCTGGAAAAATACAAAAAAAAAATTTCGTTACTAATGTTAATAAAAAAAAAGTTTTTTGAAATATCTGTTCGTTTTAAGAGTTTAATCCATAAATAATATGCATGTTTTTTTTTCTCAAATATTCTTTAGCCCCGAAACGAATACTTTTTTTAGAACTATCCTTGTTCATATTACTATAATATTTTACCTTTAGCTTTGTGTGAACAATAAACAGAACCATCCTTGGTTTTATTTCTAAATATTGGAATGGCTTCTGAAGATTCTGTTACAATAGTTATATTCTTGACATATAATTATCGATATATTTTTTATATGTCATACTTACCTATTGCTAGATTCATTCATCAAACAAGGAAGACTAAATTATAGTTTCGCGAGGACTATCCTCTTAAGAAAAGCGGTTCTTTAAATTTTTGAATTTTATTTTTATTTGTTTCCAAAATCCCTTATCCTGCAAAAATGTTTATACAAGAAGAACTTTGATCTGCATTCCAACCTATAAGTACATAAAACGTTCTAGAGATACAACGTGCAAGTGAAGTGCACAAACATACATACAACGTGCAAGTGAAGTGCACAAACATACATACAACGTGCAAGTGAAGTGCACAAACATACATACAACGTGCAAGTGAAGTGCACAAACATACATACAACGTGCAAGTGAAGTGCACAAACATACATACAACGTGCAAGTGAAGTGCACAAACATACATACAACGTGCAAGTGAAGTGCACAAACATACATACAACGTGCAAGTGAAGTGCACAAACATACATACAAAGTGCAAGTGAAGTGCACAAACATACAAACAACGTGCAAGTGAAGTGCACAAAAATACATACAAAGTGCAAGTGAAGTGCACAAACATACATACAACGTGCAAGTGAAGTGCACAAACATACATACAAAGTGCAAGTGAAGTGCACAAACATACATACAAAGTGCAAGTGAAGTGCACAAACATACATACAACGTGCAAGTGAAGTGCACAAACATACATACAAAGTGCAAGTGAAGTGCACAAACATACATACAACGTGCAAGTGAAGTGCACAAACATACATCCACCTTAGCCCGTTCAGTTATCGATTTTCGGTAACAATTGAAGAACAACATTTAAGAAGCGCAATCGCTGACTAACTACGCAAAGCTGAATGGCAAACTTGTTACTATAATTTTAATGAAAAAAAATCTATGAACAAGATAACAAAAACCGTTCATTTTTATTTTTTACTGAACAAACTAAATATTATTATTATAAAGATTTTTTTTTGAATATGTAAGACTATGGAAATAATAATGAAATTAATTGTTAAGTTAACGATAGATTATTCACACATCTAATTTCAATACTCATTTTGTGATACTTCGAGCCGTTGAGTACTTTGAATTTGAATTTGAATTTGAGTCATACTCATTTAATGGTAAAATACAAAAACATTTACAAGTCATTTCAAACAATACAATTATGCGATATACAATTACAATTGATATAATAATAATAGAGTGTGATTTATTAGAAAATGAAATGTCAGATAAGGTCAAATAGGAAATATTACAATGCTGTCTTAAAATTAATATCATAGAAGTCTTTCATGTTGTAAAAGGCATTTAGTGTGAGCCATGGCTTCAGCTTTGTTTCGAATTGTGGTTTTTCAGTTATAGATTTAATGTCGGTAGGGAGAGAATTATAAATTTTTGGACCTGCTACATAAACAGACTTAGTACATCTTCTATATTGAAGTAACTCGTAGATCTAACTGGTGTGGGGTCTCAGTTCGGTTGTTTCACCAAGGTATGCGTTATTAAATATTATCGGCCAAAAATGAAGTTTGGCCCATCACAGTGGGCCTTGGAGGAAAGGTACTTTATATATAGGAGATAGACAATTTCGCTCCATAGACACTTTATTTATTTTTATAAGTATTCAAAGGTTTTTGGAAGATTGCCTACTTGAAGCTGAAATCGCAGAGGGAAAATTTTAAAAATAAACCTTTATTTTTAATATTTTTTTGATACTAATAGAAAGAGCCAATTATGGATCAATCCTTTTTTAACAACATAGTCCAATAAAACTAAAGGAAGATATTTTTTAAACAAAATGATGTCTATAAGCGTGTTGTGTGTTTATCTCCAATATTTAAAGTACTTTCCCTCCACAGCCCATTGAGATGAGACGTCCTATTGGACAACTAGCAGTACGAGTGCTGGCGTCATTCAGAATTGAGAAACTCAGTGCCAGATGTCACGCAGTTGTAATATGTTCTGTGGTTGTAGCCTTTAGTTACCTAAAGGAGTAGTTAGTTACCTAAGACTCGGAGGTAAGGTCCATTCCGATGGGTTCATTGCCAGTACCTTCTAATTACTGATAAGTGTGTATTCGAGTCACGCACTTTCGCACGTGTTCCGTGACTAAATTCGTTGTTGTTCCGTTCTAGGCATGTCTAGAGTTACTCCATTTTGAAGTTCCCAGCTCCTGTACTAAAGTAAGTGTAGGTATGTAGATACATTAATGATGAGTGCAGGCCTGAACTATTAGTGTGGTGCTAACTGATGTGATGACTGACGATGTTGATGATGTGTATGACACTGAGTGAGATGTGGAATTTAATTCAAATTAAATAAACTCCCTGGGAGTATACATGAGTTGTTTTATTACGTCATCATCGATGTGTTCCAAATCGTTATAAGTAGGTATGTTGAATATAAAAAGTAGTCAAGTGCGAGTAGAAAGATTTGGGTTAGTTTAGGTTATTACTATTACCACCAATAGTTGGAGGGGGGACCAACGCGTAAGGACCCAGTTCATTGACCTACAACTTGACGTCACTCAACCAACCAACCAACCAACCGAACACCAACCCAACTGTGACCAGAATTGGTGGTATAAAGGTGATACCTTACTTTTGTCATCTTACTTATATTACTTTTCATCACACTTTGGAAAAGGCACAGAAATCCACGCGATTACCACACCTTCCAGTTGGATCAAGAGAAAAGAAACTTCAAGGAAAGTGATACAATTATTTTTTCACTGGCTGAAGATAAAATAAACCGTAACCCAAAGCATTTTTGGACTTATATTAAAACAAAAAAGTCATTTAATGAGGTACCTAAAGCCATGTTCTACGAAGGAGTTTCTTCAACCAGTGGTGACGAGATAAGCGAAATGTTTAATAGTTACTTTCACTCTGTTTTCGAACCAGGTGACAACAATACCCAGCCAACTTCTCCAGAATCTTCTCACCTTCTCACCAATCTTCTCATCTTCAGCTGACTTATTCTTATGACTTATGACATTGTCCTGAAATACCTTAAAGCTGTCGATGTAAATAAAGGAGCGGGACTTGATGTTATCCATCCATTTTTCATCAAGGCGTGTTCTAAGGAGTTGGCAGTACCACTAAGCATTATTTTTGAAAAATCCCTAGTTGAAGGACATTTTCCTTCTATTTGGAAAAAGGCTTTTATTACTCCGAGCTTTAAAACCGGTGACAAGCACGATGTAACAAAATATCGTCCTATTTTCAAATTGTGCATTTTTGGAAAAATCTTTGAGAAAATTGTCACCCAACAGCTCACTTTTGCATTTTCTAAGCACATTCTGCCGCAGCAACATGGTTTTTTGCATGCTCGTAGTGTCGAGACTAATATTGTAACTTTTACTGAGTTTGTCTTTAATGCTTTCGCCGACGGTTACCAAGTAGATGCCGTTTATACAGAATTTTCGAAAGCATTTGACAAAATTAGACATAATGTTATTCTTGGGAAGCTTCTTGAAGTTGGTATTCAAGGCGATCTTTACCGCTGGATGAAATCATACATTGAAAATCGAAGCCAGGCTGTGTCTCTTAAAGGCTACGTATCCCGGTTTCTGTCTATCAGCTCAGGAGTCCCGCAGGGATCTCTAATACTTTATATTCTCTGACTTGGGTCCGTTCCTTTTCACTCTGTATATAAATGACTTAGATGCTTTTGTGAACCCATCTTGTTTTCTCCTATATGAAGATGATACTAAACTTTTTAGCGTTATAAAAACACCTCGTGACTGTCAAGTATTCCAGCAAGAATTAAATTATCTTAATCATTTTTGTCGTCTTAATCATTTATTTCTAAATATTGACAAGTGGTATTCTATTACCTATGCTCGTAAACGTAATCCAATTATTTTTGATTATAACTAAGCTGGTTTTTCGCTTAAGCGCGTTGAAGTCATAAGGGACTTGGGTGTTATCCTTGATTTAAGTAAAATTTCAAAAAACACCTCGATCACATTGTTACAAAAGCTTTCAAGTAGTTGGGCATGATACTTCGATTAGGTAAACCTTTTAAAAATGCAAATTTTCGATATATATTTCGACCCACTTGGGATCGTCGTCAGTCGAATATGGAATAATTAAGTTATAAATAATTAAGGAATAAATAATAAGAGTTAACTCTATTTTATTTATGATATTATTCCATATTCAACTGACGACGATCCCAAGTGGGTCGAAATATATATCGAAAAATTTCTTTTTTATATAATTTCGACCATAATATTCGTAAGAATCTGTATATACATATATTAATTGCATCTATTTCGAGAAATCGTTGAAAAACCTTTAAAAATGTATGTCCCCTTTATCTCCAAAACTGGTAAACCGAAAAATACCATGATTATATTTGTTTACGTATACATTATAGGAAAAATAAAGCGGTTGAGAGATTCATGAAAAAAAAAATTACAAAATCAAATTTATCATCCACAATACGGAACCTTAGGTACGCGATTCTGACTCTTACTTGGCCGGTTTTTTAATCGGTTTGCCCGCCACTTTAAGATAACACAAACTCTTTTTTTTCTTGTAACGTGAATTTCCCATAATTGCGTTTAGTCACAAAAAACCTACTAGGAAATAATCAGATGTAAAAAGCTGCCGTTTGTTGCATAAAATCGTGAGCGCAAGCGGCGCAGCCTTCCCCCGAAGTATAGGACACTTACTCTTTGGGGACTGAATCGGGGGTCGGGCGGCAGGGCGGTCCAGGTTAGGCTGACTACAGCGCGCGATCATTTAGGTATTTTCTTTTTATGGTGAAAATAATGGTTTATTAATTTTTATTTTATTGTTTGTAGCTGCTTTATACTAATATCAGTTGTATTATGCAAAGTTTCAGATCTAATTTCATGTAGGTATTCATTGAATGCTATCAGTTTATTGTACGGTTTGGAGGTAACTTTGTAATTATTTTATTGTTTGTAGCTGCTTTATACTAATATCAGTTGTATTATGCAAAGTTTCAGATCTAATTTCATGTAGGTATTCATTGAATGCTATCAGTTTATTGTACGGTTTGGAGGTAACTTTGTAATTATTTTCTATCGAGAAAATTTAATGGTATCAAGTTTTCACCATTGTTGTGACATAGCATTAGTCCTCAAAATTAAGAGTGGGTCATGTGTGTTCCCCTGTCAAACTGTTTACATTTAAACAGCGCAACTCTCCAATGTGAGATTGCCAAATAAAAGAGGGTATTACTCTGATGATATGCTGATGCAGGCTGCCGACGAGTTCCAGAGGTCCCAGCAGATGTACCACCTGGATAAATCTAAGGAGGTTGCTAGGTTAGTTAGGTTTAAATATGCAAGAAAACAATTTTACTCCGTAATATCATTGTAACAAATTTATTTACATAACGTGACAGATGTCTCATTTGAAATTTGAAAAAGAATCGAGCATAGAGATCTATCAGTGCCTCCGCCGTGAATCTTCAACTCATGCGCCGGCGTCCCTCTCCGTCGCTATTTGTGTCGGCAGTAGTTGGTCTATGTGGCGCTTCCAGATAACCCCTGAGTCTGTTCTAATAAGATAATGGAGTTTTCCAAGCTTTTGGGAGACTGTTCCGAATGTCCATCGGCAACGGCTCTGATCGTAATTGCGGGCTTGAACTCTCTGTCCTACGTCAAAGAATCTAATTTGAGAGAATGAGGTGCTAGACTGTTGTCTCACATTCGGTGCATTTTTACCAAGCATTTTGTGCAATTTTGTCGTTACTTCCCTACCGAACATCAGTTGATATGGGGTGCTGCAAGTTGTACGATAGGAGTTCTGCGGAGCAAGGTTTTAATAGATAGTATCTTATATTGAAGGTTACCAGGTTCGTTTTGCATGCTTTGAAGTGCTTTTTTAGAGTTTGTACGCAACGTTCGGCAAGTCCATTGGTTAATGGGTGGTATGGAGCAGAGGTTCTATGTAATACTCCATATTATTTTAATGCTGTTTCGAACTCCCTAGAAGTAAACTGTCTTCCGTTGTCAGACACAAGAGTGTGTGGAAGTCCAAAAGTTGAGAATAAATCATAAAGTTTGGAGACGCACCATGAACTCGTACTTATTTTTGTTGGAATTATCTCAACCCACTTTGTAAAGGCATCGATAACAATGAAAAGATGGTGACCAGCTATAGGCCCAGCAAAGTCAATGTGAAGTCTTTGCCATGGTGCGGTTGGTTCTTCCCAGTGATGTAATGTAATTTTAGCAGGTTCGTTTTGTTTTAAGCGACATTCACGGCAGTTTTTTACGAGGTCTTCTATATCCTTGTCTATATTTTTTCAATAGACGTAGCTCCGAGCTAACATCTTCATTTTAAGGATTCCTAAATGACCAGCATGCAGTTCATTTAGAATTGTATTTTGTAAGCTTTGTGGGATCATAGTTCTTGTACCTTTTAGTATGCATCCGTTTTCTATTGTCAACTCGTTGTCATTGTATCCATAGTTTGTCAGTGCTTGAAGCAGTATGTGATACTCACCGTCTTTTTCTGTCTCTTCTGCAATTTTCTGAGATGTTACAGGTAAAGTGTTGATCTGGTTCACTTGAAAAATTGTATGACAATCTACCATTTTTGGTGATACATTTTCCACCGGAAACCTGGAGAGAAGGTCAGCATTGCTATGATCAGCTGTACTGCGATATTCAATTTTGTAGTCGAAACCAGATAGGAAGTGTGCGTAATGGAAAAGTCGCATGGTGCTCATTGCTGGGAGGGTTTGGGGATGAAATATTGAAGTCAGTGGTTTATGGTCTAATGTAAATTTTCTACCATAGCAGTAATGGAAGAATTTCTTGAGTCCCCAATAAATTGCCGTTGCTTCCTTATCGATTTGGCTGTATTTATTTTCACTATTTGAAGGTGAAATAAAGGCTATGGGTTTGTCAGTACCATCAGGCATTCTGTGGGATAAGACTGCACCCAAGCCAAAAGGCGAAGCATCGGTTGCCAGAATTAATGGTTTATTAAGGTCAAAGTGTATAAGTACCTTTTCACTTAGTATCTCCTTTTTAACTGTGTTGAAGCTTCGTTCGCATTCTTGAGTCCATTTGTATTCTTTGCTTTTTCTCAGCATATTGTTTAAAGGCTTTGTAATTGTTGCTAGATTAGGGATGAATTTATTGTAGTAGTTAGCCATACCCAGAAATGTACGTAATTCATTAATATTTTTTGGTCTCTCTGTATTAATTACTGCATTAACTTTGTCTTTGTTCTTGTGTAATCCGTTCTTATCTATCGTGTGCCCCAGGTAATTAATACTGCTTTGTAGGAAATGGCACTTCTCTTTGTTAACTCGAAGATTATTTTCTTTCAGTTTTTCAAGTACTTTGCGCAGTCTTTTGAGCAATTGTTCTTCTGATGATCCTTGAATTAAGATATCATCAAAAAAGCACTGTACGCCTTCTATGCCTTGTAGGAGTCTGTCCATGAATTTTTGCCATAAATTCGGTGCAATTTTAACTCAAACATCAGTCTATTTACTTTAAAAGCGCCTTTATGCGTACTTACTGTTCGTAGTAAAGCGCTTTCTTCATCCATCATCATATTTAAGTAGGCTTGGCTAATATCTAGGGTGCATAATACTTCACCACTATTCATTTCTGTGAATATGTCCTCAATTATAGGTATGGGATATTGTTCATCTTTAATGACTTTATTCAAAGTAACTTTGTGGTCTGCGCATAAGCGAATGTCTCCGTTAGATTTAGGGACTGGAACTATAGGTGTACCCCATTCAGCGTTATCAACTTTAGTAATTATCCCTTCTTTTACCAATCTATCAAGTATGTACATCAACTTTTGATTTGATAGAGTAAGGTATGCGTCTCGGTTTGATAAAAATTGGGGATGCATTTTCTTCAACAGTAATGTGGGCTTTGTAATTTGGGATACAACCAAGTGTACCGGTAAATACACTGGAATATTCTTTAAGTAATTCCTCTAGTTTGGGGTAGTAATTAGCGTTCACTGTCTTTATTTCAGCCAAATCAAGAGATATTTCTCGAATCCAAGATCTTCCGAAAATAGAGTCCACATCTTGTTTAATAATGTAAAGTTTACCATGAAATCTTTGGTTTTTGTAATTGCATTTGACGTACGCTACTCCGATTGGTTTGATAGTTTCGCCAGTGTAGGTTTTCATTCTAATGTCAGTTTTGAAAATGTTATTATCAAGGCCTAGCAGTTTGAAGTTTTTTAGTGACATTGAAGATAGGGCCGCACCGGTGTCTAGTTCCATGCAAGTCTTTTTGTTCTCGATGTGTAGGGTGATCATGAATTGGTCTGTTTTCTCCGATCTGATCGAATTTATGTTGCAAATTTCATCTTCACTGGAGTCTTCAATATCAGATGTATTTTCAATTTGGTGTACTTGTCTTGCCCGTTGAAGGCAGACTCGTGCGAGATGGCCCTTGCGTTTGCAATGGTTGCACATGTCATTAATGTATTTACATTTATTTGCCTTATGTTCATCATCACCACACCGGAAACATTTTCCTTTCAGGTCTCGAATTGTTGGTTGAGATGGGAGAAAGGGTAATATCTTTTTTATTATTTTTACAGGGGCCGTATTATTTTTAGTTGTAATGATGTTGTTGTCTTGTTTAGCTATCTCAATTGCTGTCGCTGTTCTCAGCATTTGATGTAATTTCAACTCTGTGGGATTTTCAAGTATTTTAGTGCGAATATCATTGTCTTTTAAGCCTCTAATGAACTGAAGTAGAAGAAAGCTGTTGTAGGTTGACTTTTGACAATTTTCGCATGAAAAGTTGCAATCTAGGGCTAGGTGTTTCAGAGCTGCCATATATTGTTTTATTGATTCGTCATCTTGCTGCACTCTGTTTATAAACTGATGCTGTCTTGCCCAAATTGTAGGTTGAGGATCAATGTATTCTTGTAGTACTTTTGTAAGGTCATCATAGTTCATGTTACGTGGATCTTCCGATGCGCATAGATCGTAGGCTGTTTGATGCAATTCCGGTGCAAGTGCATTTAAAAGCATATAAACTTTTTGGTCAGATTCTTTGTAATTGTTCAGACTGGCATACAGTTCAAGCCGTCTAATGAAATTTTTAAATGTTTCGTCAGGATGTAGTGGTTGGAACGGAAGCTTAGGTGGGGTTGAATGTGTATTTGTAGAAGGTGTAACCATTGAAGTAGACCCCACGTCGCTAACCCTTTTTATAAAATCTTGTAATTTGACTCTTAGTGTTGTAATGTTTTCTTGTATAGAAAATCTTTCTTCAATTTCGATTTCCAGGTCAGTGTCGTCGGTGAGTTGCATTATATCATCTTGTGTAGATAAAAGTTTTTCTTCTAATGTAAGAAGCGTTTGTAGTCTTGCCGTAATTAAAGTATTTGAAGGTTCTTGTAACGTACTTACAAGATTCTGTAGACGTGTAAGTTGACCTTTTAGGCAGGTCCGAGCCTTTTTGTATTTGTTAATTTCCATTTTCTCGTCGCCAGTTTTAAATATGCAAAAAAACAATTTTATTCCGTAATATCATTGTAACAAATTTATTTACATAACGTAACAGATCTCTCATTTGAAATTTGAAAAAGAATCGAGCATAGAGATCTATCAGTTAGGATTAGCTAGATTTCATGTGATCCCCAGGGAATTACCAGTTTCTGGAGATAAAATACAGGACTTCCATTAATCTCGCTGCCAGTTTCATCGCAGCCCGTTGGTTGGTTGCATAAGGGATGGGGTGAAGTTGAAGCTTGGTTGTGTAGCGGAGCAGGTAAGATGTGATATGAAGACGCGCTTTGTTACGCTCGGTGATATACGCGTGCTAAGTACGTAGTACATGTCTACTGTTACCATATACTAAGTATTACTACGTACAGACCGACAACTCCCATACATCAAGGCGTAGCCAAGTTTTACGCGTCCTTAAGTGCATCACATATTCGTTAATTGTCCTTTTAACAATAAATTAAGACCATTGGCGGAGGTACTTAGTGCATGCAATATTTCCCATCCCAATGATAACAATGATGTAATAAATATTTTGTTGTCTTTAAAACATAAAAAAGCAATTTTCATGATGCCGAAATTCATAGAATTAAATGACAATAAATTGTAAGAGTTATTTATCTGTTGTGTTTGTTTTAAATATATTCAGTAATTTTACGTGTTCGTTCTTTTCTTTTAATTGGCAGAAAATGGTGGCAAAAAGCAAGCTAATGGCCAAATAAGAAAAAAAAACCAGTGCGTTTAAATAATTCCCTTTTTAAAATACAGTCAGAAAATATAATATCTAAACTCTAATGGATGTAACTATTAAATTAATTAAGCATACAAAATGTAAAGATCCGTCGAGACTCGAGATTCATGACGCGTGACGTGAGAACTTTGAGAACAATTGTCGCAGATTTTATATGCACAATCGTACTCCGCTGTTCGCTACAACTTGCCGAAGCGTGGGTCGTGGTGGGCTGAAGTGGGCTCTATTCACACAGGATGTGTGTGCGTATGTAAGTAATCACTTTCGGTGATAGAGGAACAAAACACGACACAACTCTCGATCATCATGGTTGTGTGATATTTTTATCAGCTCAAAATTTCATAATTTTGGGGTAGTAATTATAAGTACCCCAAAACAACGAGAAGTTTTTTTCTAAAGTAGCTTGAAACACGATAACTTTCCTTTTTTATTAATGGTTAAAAAATGAGTATCTCAGAGACAGTGTTTCGTTTTTTGTGTCTATTGTGTTTAAGTTTTCTTTCTCTTTCGAGTTCTTTAACACCGAGCGATGAAGGTGTTTGTGTTGTGAAAATCAGGTTAAACATCTTCTACAAGTAATACCTTTAGATTGTTATTGCATACTTATATGTATGTTTCCAACAGCTCTCCGAGAACGAGGACCCGATACCTCACGTCCAACACGAACAAGATGTGCGGCAACAAGAAATGTGTCACCAGGAGGGCCAAGAAGGAGGTAATCTTTACAAATACTTTTATTTTATTATAAATTAGCTTGAGCCCGCGGCTTCGCCCGCGAGGCCTACAGGAAACAGATGACAAGCGCTCTCACTCCTCTCAATTGAATATACAAACTGACAATATCACAAACATAGCTAGCGAGGCCGAAAAACGAGCATGCGAGGACGGACAAAGCGTCCATGAGGCTTCCTTAGTGTGTAAAGTATTATAGCAGATGCCTTGCCCGCGAACCTACCCGCGTTTATTCAACTCTGCCCCGTTTTCAGCTTGGGCGTAATTTTATCAACATCCTTTTATGTTGAACAGGGTCACTACAATGATAATTAAAAAAACCGCATCCAAATTCGTTCAGCGGTTTCGGAGATGTGCGTGATCAAACAGACAGAAAAGAATTCTAAAAATAACTTATTTGTGTTCTATAAAATACTCTTCTTTAGTCAGCCCCTTTCTATTTTTAGGGTTCCGTAGTCAACAACAAGGAACCCTTATAGTTTCGCCATGTCCGTCTGTCTGTCTATCTGTCTGTCCGCGGCTTAGCTTAGAGACTATCTATTAGTACTAGAAAGCTGTAATTTGACATGAGTATTTATATTTATTACGCCCATAAAGTGGTACAGTAAAATTTTGACAAAGATTCTTTTTTAGGGTACCTCCCCTACGCGTAAAGTGGGGAGGATTTTTTTTTCTAGTCTATCCCCTAGTGTGGGGTGTCGTTGGATAGGTAATTTAAAAATATTGGGGGTGTGAGAAAACCATTTTTCTATCCAGGGTTCCGTTTGCAAAATATTAAACTTAAAAGTGTTAATTTTTGTTAGAGTCAAGTGTCCCCCCCCCTGCCGGTGAAACGGTTATTTGGAGACGTGAAAAAAATCACGGCAGTAGTATACATAACGAAATTAAAAGGAAAACTATCATAGCTAAGAAGCCTTTACAAGTTAACGAGTACAGATCGCGCCAAACTTTAAGTGCCCTCTAAACACGGGGTGATTCGCATCAGCAGGAACAAAATGTATGGGCCGTTCTTGGGAAGGGCAACTTCCCAGCGGACTAGAAGTTTGGCGCGATCTGTATTATTATAGATAATGGTACGGAACCCTTCGTGCGCGAGTCCAACTCGCACTTGGCCGGTTTTTATTATTACTTTTCTTCAATGTACAGACACACCGGGTTCTACTGTTTTTGTATATGTAGGTATATGTATGTAATAATATGTACATGCAAAGTAACTGTACCTCCTAGTTACGCCATAGCAACGGTCGGTACCTTTAAGACACATTGAGGACATTCCTTTACAATAAAAGTAAATTTCAGTTCCTTATTTCTTAGAAATGCTTTGTTGCCTTGATCTTACAGAAGTACACAGTATCGACAAACCAAACAGTTTGTTGTAACGGATGGGAGTACCTCAGCGACGTGGACAAGTGCGTTCCCTTGTGCAGCACGGGGTGTGGGGGGGGGCGGTGTGTGGCGCCGGACCTGTGTGAGTGCGAGCACACCTCCGCGCGTCTCGACCCGCGCCACCCCAACACTTGCCTGCAGCCCGAGTGCGACCACCGCTGCACTGACGGGGTCTGTGGACGAAATAACACCTGTCATTGCAACATCGGTTACCAACTATTTAACGCGACGCATTGTGTTACAAAATGTGACGAAGGGTACCAAAACGACCCTTCGAGCTTACTATGTACCCCTCGATGTAATTCTTGTGCAAATGGGACGTGCACAGCTCCAAACACCTGCATTTGTTCGGAAGGGTTTAAGTCGAGCGAAGGAACCTGTCATCCGATCTGTAGCCCTGCCTGTGAGAATTCAGACTGTATCGGTGTCGATACGTGCTCGTGTTTTAATGGCTTTGAAGAGTCAACCGACAAATGGAGATGTGAACCGAAGTGTGATTCTTGTGATAACGGCGAGTGTGTGGGTCCCGGGGTCTGCGAGTGTCGCGATCAGTTCGCCAGGATAACGGCGAGTGTGTGGGTCCCGGGGTCTGCGAGTGTCGCGATCAGTTCGCCAGGATAACGGCGAGTGTGTGGGTCCCGGGGTCTGCGAGTGTCGCGATCAGTTCGCCAGGATAACGGCGAGTGTGTGAGTCCCGGGGTCTGCGAGTGTCGCGATCAGTTCGCCAGGATAACGGCGAGTGTGTGGGTCCCGGGGTCTGCGAGTGTCGCGATCAGTTCGCCAGGATAACGGCGAGTGTGTGGGTCCCGGGGTCTGCGAGTGTTGCGATCAGTTCGCCAGGATAACGGCGAGTGTGTGGGTCCCGGGGTCTGCGAGTGTCGCGATCAGTTCGCCAGGATCAACGGCGAGTGTGTGGGTCCCGGGGTCTGCGAGTGTCGCGATCAGTTCGCCAGGATCAACGGCGAGTGTGTGGGTCCCGGGGTCTGCGAGTGTCGCGATCAGTTCGCCAGGATCAACGGCGAGTGTGTGGGTCCCGGGGTCTGCGAGTGTCGCGATCAGTTCGCCAGGATAACGGCGAGTGTGTGGGTCCCGGGGTCTGCGAGTGTCGCGATCAGTTCGCCAGGATCAACGGCGAGTGTGTGGGTCCCGGGGTCTGCGAGTGTCGCGATCAGTTCGCCAGGATCAACGGCGAGTGTGTGGGTCCCGGGGTCTGCGAGTGTCGCGATCAGTTCGCCAGGATAACGGCGAGTGTGTGGGTCCCGGGGTCTGCGAGTGTCGCGATCAGTTCGCTAGGATAACGGCGAGTGTGTGGGTCCTGGGGTCTGCGAGTGTCGCGATCAGTTCGCCAGGATAACGGCGAGTGTGTGGGTCCCGGGGTCTGCGAGTGTCGCGATCAGTTCGCCAGGATCAACGGCGAGTGTGTGGGTCCCGGGGTCTGCGAGTGTCGCGATCAGTTCGCCAGGATCAACGGCGAGTGTGTGGGTCCCGGGGTCTGCGAGTGTCGCGATCAGTTCGCCAGGATCAACGGCGAGTGTGTGGGTCCCGGGGTCTGCGAGTGTCGCGATCAGTTCGCCAGGATCAACGGCGAGTGTGTGGGTCCCGGGGTCTGCGAGTGTCGCGATCAGTTCGCCAGGATAACGGCGAGTGTGTGGGTCCCGGGGTCTGCGAGTGTCGCGATCAGTTCGCCAGGATAACGGCGAGTGTGTGGGTCCCGGGGTCTGCGAGTGTCGCGATCAGTTCGCCAGGATAACGGCGAGTGTGTGGGTCCCGGGGTCTGCGAGTGTCGCGATCAGTTCGCCAGGATCAACGGCGAGTGTGTGGGTCCCGGGGTCTGCGAGTGTCGCGATCAGTTCGCCAGGATAACGGCGAGTGTGTGGGTCCCGGGGTCTGCGAGTGTCGCGATCAGTTCGCCAGGATAACGGCGAGTGTGTGGGTCCCGGGGTCTGCGAGTGTCGCGATCAGTTCGCCAGGATAACGGCGAGTGTGTGGGTCCCGGGGTCTGCGAGTGTCGCGATCAGTTCGCCAGGATAACGGCGAGTGTGTGGGTCCCGGGGTCTGCGAGTGTCGCGATCAGTTCGCCAGGATCAACGGCACGTGTCAACCGACATGTTTTGATCCTTGCGTCAACGGTTATTGCTCTGCGCCTGGTGTGTGTTCCTGTCACGATGGCTTCCTCAAGAATGTGACAACAGTAAGTCTGCTGACTAAGTATCTTCGTGTGACGGTTTGCTACAAGCCGTGCGGAGAGTGCAACGGAACTTGCAACGCTAAGGGAGAATGCATCCCCCGAAGAGGATGTCAAACAACTACCTACCAGAAGTAAGTACAAATGAAATTATTATAACATGCGGCTTGAAAACTCACGTGTGATTGTTGTTGTATTATTTTCAACCATTTCACCGATATGATTCGGCATTATCAAGGCGAGTGTCGTTCTTAGGACGACGATGCAGCGTTCACCATCGTTGTTAAACGGGCACTGGCAACCACTGATCGGCGTGCTGAGCGTTGGCTGCATCGTCGAAGGAGGTGGGATGGTGGATGCACTTGATTCTTTTAATTGTTCCAAATGTTCGCGCGCGGACTTCATAGTCGATCGGTCGTGTTTTGCGCGTGTTACTCCGTACGCCAAAGTTTTCGGACATTTAATTTTATTCGTTGATAAAATTAAAATCGAAAAGCAGTCTGTCCCGTACTATCTTGGGGCCTTCGCCGTAAGACGCCGCGGCCATCTTGGATTGTGCATCTCCATCTCCCTCGCACTCGTGAGTTCGTCGTGGTTGCAACACCGGAGGTGCAGCTGGAAGTGCATGTGCATGTGCAAGTGCATGTGCATGTGCAACCGGAAGTGCAACCGGAAGTGCAACCGGAAGTGCAACCGGAAGTGGACCGGAAGTGGACCGGAAGTGGACCGGAAGTGGACCGGAAGTAGACCGGAAGTGGACCAAAAGTGGACCCCGAGTGAGACAGGACTCGTAGGATAAGTATTAGGCTTAAGAACTCGCGATTGAACGCTATTTATCTTGTTTTTACCGTGTTTTAGCAGAGGCTCAATATATCAGTTTTTGTTCCTTAGATCTGTATTGTTTTTCACTACATATTGATGGAACAGGACATTGCGACAGGACGCTTGCCCATTGATATTCTTTGACACTTATTTTATAAGCACTTGCCCGCGCATGGACGCTCTCTTACTTTCTCAACATATCAGTTTTGTTCCTTAGATCTGGGACTCTGTGTACCAGTTGTGTTTCTCAGCGTTTCTTGTGTTGTGTTGTGTGGTTTACAGCACCAGCCTGTGTGTCATAATCTTTTGTGCCCCTTCTCTTCCGTGATAAGGGGATAAACAGACAATAGTGGCCGCAACGTGCTGAACGATGGCAGACCCACCCGACGACCCCAGCCATACTCCTTTTAGGAGGTCCACGAATGTGCAGCGGACTCCACCAAGCGGCGCAAGCACAGTGCCAGCTGGTATCTTTGCTGCGGGCATCCCCTCCACCCAGCTGCCGCCTCCTAAAGCAACCGCCGAGAAGAGAACTTTAGACCTCATTTCTCCGCCTAATCCTGAGGACCAGCAGCGACTCCGCCCATCAATAAACCCCATCCCCTTTGCCGCTGCTGCCGCTGAAGATGTCGCCATCTCCCCTGCATCTGCTCCCGAGCGCGACGAGAACCCGCATCAGTACTCGCACGACGCGATATTTGAGCGCGCAACTGGATACTGCCAGGCTCTTATGGCAGATATCCAGGAACAGAACTCGCGCCTCAACAAGACGCAGATCACTAATATGGGTAGCCATGTAACAGGGATGCTGGAGCTAGTCAGTATAATGCACTCGCGCATAAAGGAGCTAGAAATACGCACTTTACGCGCAGAAATAATAAGCCGTCAGAGCGCCCCATCGACATTTACAGTCACTCACGCCACCCCCGCCGCTGCCGAACCATCTTATGCCTCTGCGCTAAAACTCCGCAAGGGAGACCCTCCCCGGCGACTCCCCACCAACACCGGCCACACTCTGGCCATTTACCCCGCTGCGACCACTGAGGGCTCTACGGCAGCTAGCACCAAAAAGCAGCTTAAAGAGGCTATTGACCCTGCGAAGCTGCAGGGTGTGCAAGTGCAGAGCGTCCGGATGGTGGGAAATGCGGGGGTCGTTATCCAAACAACCACTGCTGAGGCTGCCACCAAAATTAAGTCCGCGCTACCAGCCACTTTACGAGTGACCGAACCGAGGCAAAGACAGCCTATGGTTGCCCTCCAGAGTGTGGATGGCAACATGGATTTTGAGGAGCTGCTGGAAGCCATCCACACCCAGAACTTCAGAGAAGACCCCGAATGGCAGCTTGCCAAAATAAAAGCTGAATGTCGCCTCGCCTTTAAAAAATGGCGCTTTAACAAAACGGCGACAAAGTTTGTGGTCTCGTGCTCGAGTCAGTTGCGCAACGCCCTTACAGCAAAGGGCCGCTTATTTGTGGGCTGGCAGGTCGTTGAGGTCGTGGACTTTTTGGAGGTCACCTGCTGCTCCAAGTGCCAGAACTACGGCCACCCACTCCGATTCTGCAAAGCGACAGTGGAGACGTGCTCCAAATGCGGCAAGGACGGCCACCGTCGGGACACATGTGAATCCACGACAACCGCGTGCGCCACATGCTCCCACTTCGGGCACAAGAGCGCCGCTGACCACACCACCATGGCTAGGGACTGCCCAGCTCGTCTTCATGCAGAACAGCGCCAGCTCCAGATGACCCAGTATGTGTAGTAGCCGTAACTGGAGGATAGGCCAGCTAAATCTAAACGGCAGTGAGCTGGCGACGAAGGAGTTCCGCATTATCGCCAGGGACCTCAACCTGGACGTGGCCCTCATACAGGAGCAGTACCCGGGTCAATACAACACCATTGAAAGCGGTACTCCTGCCATGGCAGGTGTACTCGTAATTAATAAAAACCTCGCTTGTGCGGTGCTCCATCATCTCTCTGGTACTCACTGTGTGGTATGCCACCTCACCGATGGACGGTCGGAATTATACATCATCTCCTGCTACGCGCAATACTCACACGACGTCGCCCGCCACCTCGCTCATCTCGACCACGTCTTTGACGTACTTCGTGGGAAACCAGTCGTCCTCGGTATCGACTCAAACGCGCACTCACCCATGTGGCACTGCCTCCCACGGCAATATTCCGGTCGCGGCCCTGACACTGAATATAGAAGGACGAATGTCGAAAACTTCATCCTGGGACGCGACCTCATAATTCATAACGTCGCAAACCAACCGCCGACCTTCAAGGGACCCATGGGTGAGTCAAATGTCGACCTCACGATCAGTACCAGAGGGGTGAGAGTGGATGAATGGATGGTGCACGAGGCTCTCAGCGCGAGTGACCACCAGCTGATTACGTTCCGCATCAAAAACGTCTCCGACACCAACCAGCCTGATGCAGCACAACAGCCCGGGGTTGAGCCGATGAGATTCCGGGACGCAGGGGTCAACTGGGCGCGCTTTCGTGCCGTGATCCACCAGCGAATGGGGGGTCTTGTCTTCAGTCTACCCGCTCCAAAGGTATGTGAGGATTTTACGAATATTGTTTTAAAAACTGCAGCTGAATGTTTGGGTGTAAAGAAGGACATGAAAGATAAGGGCTATGATTGGTGGAGTGAAAAACTGGACGCTTTGAGAAGGGATAACCGGCGAAAAAGGAGAGAATGGCAGAAAGTTAGAAAACAAGGTGGCAAGATCGAAGAAATTCGAAGGCATGAGTTTCACGATGCGAGGTCTCGCTACAGACTTGAAATGGAGGCGGCGGAAATGGCATTCTTCCGAGGGATAGCCGACACCGGCAATGACGATCCTTGGGGTCTGGCATACCGCACTGCAAGCGGCCGTGTTAGGCCACAAGAACATGTCATCAACGGCACAGCCTACCTCTCGGGATTCGCGGACGATGCGCGCGGCGCCATGCGCAGTCTGATGCGTGCGCTTTGCCCGGACGACTCGTGCGTCACGGACAGTGTGCACCACGCACAGATTCGGCTCATGGCGCGGTGCGTGCCGTCCGGGGAGGATTCTCCGCCTCCATCAGTACAAACGGTGGGCAAGATTATTCGTAATTTGCCCCGGACTGCTCCGGGTTTGGATGGAATGAGTGCTAGGATCGTGGGGAACGTGTGGATGGCGGCTCAGGCCGAATTGTATGGAATCTTGGCTATGTGCGTGCGAGAGGGAGTGTTCCCTTCTGTTTGGAAAGACGGCCGGCTCCTCGTCCTGCCAAAGGGTAACAACAAACCACTGACGGACCCCAAGGCTTACCGTCCTATTACCTCGCTTCCGGTGCTCGGTAAAACTTTAGAGCGAGTCCTTCTGACTTGCGCGCCCAGCATCACTAGTGGTCTCTCCAGCGACCAGCATGGGTTCATGCGTGGTCGCTCGACTATAACGGCGCTTAACGCTATCATAGAGCGCACTCGCGAGTCTACGTCCAAATACGTGCAACTCATTTTTCTCGACATCTCAGGCGCCTTCGACAACGCATGGTGGCCTATGGTCTTACTCAAGGCGAAGAGGGGAGGTTGTCCTCCAAACATCTATAAGATGCTGGTGGACTACTTCACTGATCGCCGAGTGGGCATGTTCGTGGGTCCCCTAGTGGAGTGGAAGACGTCAACAATGGGGTGTCCGCAGGGCTCTGTGCTAGGACCGACGCTGTGGAACGTGCTCATGGACGACCTGCTGCGATTGCCACTACCACAGGACACGGCGCTTACAGCTTACGCAGACGATGTCACTATCTTGATAGAGTCTCAGTCCAGAGCGGCCATTGAACGCACAGCCGCCGCCGTGCTGGCCAGCGTGGCCGAGTGGGGCATGCGGAACCGACTCTCCTTCTCCCCGGCAAAGTCGCTAACTATGACCGCCCGGGGAAAGTTCCAACGCCCCCCGATCATTAAAATGAACGGCGACTCTATCAAGAGCGTGACGCAGGCGACGGTGCTGGGGGTGGTTCTCGACGCGGGACTGTCCTTCGCTCCACACGCGCAGTCCATCGGCGAACGCGCGTCCAAATGCTTCGGCAAGATGGCGCGCGTGTCGGCCAGTAGGTGGGGGATGCGCCACCAGGCGCTGCGCTTCGTGTACCGTGGCACGTATGTCGCGACCATAACATACGCAGCTGCATGTTGGTACCAGCGTGCCTCGTTCCACACGGTGCGTACCGCTCTGTTGCGCACCCAACGCCCATCGCTCGTCCTGCTGACCAAGGCGTACCGCTCGTGCAGCACGCCGGCACTTGCCGTGTTGGCCGGTGTGTTGCCGGCCGACCTCGACGTGGTGCGCGCGGGGAGGGAATACGAGGCAAAGGAAGGCGCTACGCCGCGGGAGTTAAGGCAGCGACAGAAGGACATACGGACTGACGTCGTCACTCAATGGCAGGACCGCTGGACCTCTGAAGAGAGGGGGAGGGACTTGTTCCTCTTCTTCCCGGACGTGGCGACTCGGCTCAGTGCTCACTGGGTCGAGCCGGACTACGAGACCTCGCAGATTTTGACAGGTCATGGATGCTTCAGACAGAGACTGTATGATATGAAACTGTGCGAAATATGCGAGTGCGAGTGTGGCGCGGGCTCTGAGGACCGGGATCATGTTCTTTGGCACTGTCCGCTTTACGAGGACGAGCGCAAGGATATGCTGCAAGGAATATTGCGTGGAGAGTCGCGCCCATTGCACCACTGCGACCTGGTCTCTTCGCAGGCCAACTACAGGCTGCTAAGGATATACGCTCACGCGTGGCACCGCAGGCGAAGACAGTGGGAATGCGGCTAAGGTTTGGTCGATGGATTTATTTAATAATATTTATATATATAAGAGAGCAGATGTACAGCAGCAGAAGCTAAATGTTGGACCACAATACATAGGATGCGGTACATGTATACTGTAATTTGTTTAGCCCAGAACGGGCGGCAGCGTCTGAAACGCCCGCTCCCACTCCTTCAGAGTGGGAGAGACGGGTTAGGGACATTTTTTTGAAAGTAAAAAAAGAACTTGTAGGGGGGTTCAAGCAATGCAGAGAGCAGGGTAACCAGAATGGTATTAAATCCCGAAGAGCCGTGCATACCCCCCGCGTTTGGGCATTATAACCATAGAGTTGGTATGGCCATGGGAAGGTTGGTGGGTAATGTTCCAAATGTTCGTTATTAGGGGTGGTTATTAAACAGACCGAGCTCACAACTGTCACTGAGCACTGTTATAAAGTTGCTCGATCCATTGAGAATTCTAACAATTAAAAGAATCAAGTGCATCCACCATCCCACCAATTCGTGTCTGTTTCCAAAACCATAGCAATTCGGGCTATTTATAGTATTTATAAAATGAAGCACTGGGATTCGTTTTGAGAAAAATTCAAAGAAATTTATATATTAACTGTTCCTTGTGAATTTATTTACCACTAGATTTTGCCCGCGGCTTCGCCCGAGTTGGTATAGTTTTTGTGAAGATAATCGAATCTGTCAATATTTTTCGGACCCTTAATTTGATATAACATATCCCATCAAAAACATAAAATGTACAAAAATGTCATGTCTCGCAGCGCAATCCTTCCACCGTAAAAAGTTGTGAGATCTTATGTAAAGCCAAGTCTGTTATTTTAGTTTGTATGGAAGCGACTTTTCATTTTAGTTAGTATGGGAGCACCTATTTAACAAATTTATCATTAATTGTTTCCTAATTAGTTACCTACCAACATTAAGTGACTGTATTAATATTAGTCATCTTTATTTCTATAATAAAATATAGTGATTTCGCAATCGCACAGCAACATATACAACATATCTACCTAATATCAATTTATTAGCGATTTGAGTAGATATTTCTACGCATTAGCGCTTTATTTGTGCTATGCGATTGCCAAGTCACTATATTTTATTAGAGATATAAAGATGACTAATGCTAATGCAGTCACTTAATGTTGGTAGGTAACTAATTAGGAAACAATTAATGGTACATTTGTTAAATAGGTGCTCCCATACTAACTAAAATGAAAAGGTGCTTCCATACAAACTAAAATAACAGACTTGGCTTTACATAAGATCTCACAACTTTTTACGGTGGAAGGATTGCGCTGCGAGACTCGACATTTTTGTACATTTTATGTTTTTGATGGGATCTTATTTCTTTTTGTAAGTAGTCCTTCTTTTTTTCTTCTCGGGTAATATTTCTTGCACGTCAGCTACGGATTCTCTTAAAGCCCAGTCCCTTTAACTGATCATTAAGACATACTCCAGAGAAACTAGTATCAGCACTTCATAATGACCATCTAAGAAACAACCAGAGAATCGTAAACGTTTCACTGGCATCCCAGGATCGCCACCAAATGATCCTCTCAAACGGCCCTTTTTCACCTGGTCTTTATTAAATGACACACGAGTACATAGACATTTCAATGTACCTACATCATAGAGGATGCATATACAAATAATACAACATTAGCCGCTTTATTTTTCCTGTAAGCTTTACTTGATAAATAAACTTTTACCTTGGTTTTTCGGGTTCCGTATCCTAAGGTTCCGTGACTCTATTACTAAGCCTCCGCTGTCTATCCATCTATCACGGGGGCTACAGCTTCAGCCGTTATAGGTGAATATAGCGCGTAAATATTTTCACATAATATAAGTTACTTTGTCCTCTATCACGGCAAATAATAATATGGCCCTATCACAGCATAAAAACTTCAATAAATGGAAATCCAAGGAGAGTCCAATTATTCGAAGTTGTTTGTTTCAGCTCTTATCTTTATAATAGAACAATTTTGGGCAGATAAATATTATAGTTCCGTATTCAAAAGGTGCTAATTTGTTTGTCAGGCGCTACCATTTTATCGCCTTGTTTTTTGGCACCCTAATGTTGCTATGTCATCTTTATTGTTGGTATTTACCATAATGATTTGGGGTTTCGTACCCATATTGTGTGATGGTAGTACGGAACCCTTCGTGAAATGTTGATATTCCTCTTCGTGATTTAGGGTTCCTTACCCAAAGCACAGATTATTATAACAAAGGCTCTATCGTTAGAACGGTTATACATACAAGTACCTACAAGTTGAAAATTGAGGCAGAATAATAAAAATTAGGGTTCCTTCCTAAAAAGGTACCGAATTGTTTGTCAGGCGCTACCGTTTTATCGCTTTGTTTTTTATCACCTTGATGGTGCTATGGCATCTATGTTGTTGCAATTTACTTTTAGCAATTTACCCCCACACAATACGGGTACGGAACCCTTTTCGCACTTAACTTTAGAGATACATCTTATTAATTTAATTGTAATTAATGACATTGTAATTAATTATAAGTTGTTAGTTTGTAGTTATTTTTAAGTATTTATTAATGTGACATATAATGAATATTATGAAATAAATGAATATGAATATGACTATGAATATGAATATGAATAACATACAAGGCGGCTTTCTCAGCAAATACTTTCAATCGAGTTGTTTTTAGAGGAATCAAAAACATATATTTTGTGTGCAACCGAACACCATTTACATGAACATAATATGCAATTCAATGTATATAATTTTCGTGTTATTAGCTGCTACAATAGATTAACAATACAAAAAATTGGCTCCATGATTCTTGTTAAAAATAATATAAAAGCAAAAGAAAGAAAAGATATTGTAAAACTTTCTGTAGAACATCAACTAGAATTAGCTTGCATAGAAATGAGTACATATATTATTCTCTGTATTTACCGACCCTCGGGACAAGATAACAACATTTTTGAAAAAGCAATGGAAGAGGTTTTAAAATTATTATTTGATACCAAGAAAAAAGGTATTGTATGTGGTGATTTTAACGTAGATTTACTAGAAAAATCGATTATGCGCTCAAAATTAATACATTTATTCAAATCATTTAATTGGTCTAATGTGTTCTTAAAACCTACTCGAATTACTCGGGATACTGCGTCATGCCTCGACAATATTATATTCTGTGATTGTGAATATTCAGACAATAAAGTAATCAACCGCTTGCAGTCCGATCACAGTGGCCAAACTATAACCATTAAACAAAGCGTAAAACATTTGCCCAAAAAAGCCTTTTGCAGACCTATTACAACTCACAAAGTAGATTGTTTCAAAGCAAACCTAGAAGTTAAATTAGCACATTTAAATCTTCTCCAAGACGATCCAAACGTTCTCTTTACAGATCTTTTTAACGTTGTCTCCAAAGAGTTCGAAAATACGTTTAAGATGCAAAAACTTTCTAACAAAAGTAAAATCACCTTCAGTGACTGGGTGATTCCATGTATTTACAAAAGCAGAAATCATTTATAGTTACGAATTATTCGACATAAAGTCCTACAATAATAATGTTAAATTTGCTGAATTTTTGAAAAATTACTCACGCCTCTTCAAATTGGTGTGTTTAAAAGCAAAAAGTATCTACTTGAATAAAAAACTTAAAATGTCCGATAACAAAGTAAAAACAGTATGGAACATAACAAACACTCTTATGTAAATTGGATCACTACGGAGTGAGGGGCAAATCTCTGGCGTTATTGAAGTCATATCTTAGTGATCGCATTCAAAAGGTAGACATTAATGGGGTAAAATCATGTGGAGCATTAGTTAAAATGGGTGTCCCGCAGGGTTCCATATTGGGGCCCTTGCGATTTTGAATTTACATAAATGACCTTCCTTATTTAGTTAAAGACTTAACTAAGATAGTACTATTCGCAGACGACACGTCACTTATTTTTAAAGTGGATAGACATAAACATATCCTTGACGATGCGAATATAACTTTATCACTGGTGCTTGATTGGTTTACTGCAAATAATTTAGTTTTAAACGCAAAAAAGACAAAATCTATAAAATGTACGTTACCAAATGTAATTCAAGAGGATGTTAATTTGCTTTTGAAGGGGTCTAAGCTGGAGTTGGTTAACGAAACTAAGTTTTTAGGCATTACGATAGACTCTCGTCTTCAGTGGGGTCCCCACATAGAAGCCCTATGTGGTACACTTAGTTCGGCCGCATACGCTGTAGATGCATAAGGCAAATTACTGATGTAGATACTGCAAGGGGCCCCTTATCTCTGAAAACAGGTAGACCGAAAAATGTGTAAAATATGTCAAAAATATAAAAAAAGAAAGAAAAAAAATAAAAAATAATATGGAATATGAAAATCAAATTGTAGATATTGAAAATCTGATTGGAAAAGTATATAGTTTGGTTATATTTAATTGCATATATTTCGAGAAATCCTTGAAAAACCATAAAAATCCCCCCCCCCCCCTTATCTCCAAAACTGGTGGACCAAGAAATACGAAAAAAATGATATGTGTAATATGTGTTTACGTAAAGATTAAAGGGAAAAATAAAGCGGTTGGGAAATTCACAAAAAAAAGAGAAAATTAAATTTATCATCCTCAATACGGAACCCTAGATACGCGAGTCTGACTCGCACTTGGCCGGTTTTTTTTGTAGTGTCTTACACTTTTTTTATTGCTACTTTCATTAATTTAAAAATAAGTTTAAATGTGTCCCTGTGGTCATTCATAGACAAGATTTATGTAGATACACCCAGGGTGCTGGTTGTAGGGTATTACTTTATACTAGGGTGCTGGTTGTAGGTTATTACTTTATACTAGGGTGCTGGTTGTAGGTTATTACTTTATACTAGGGTGCTGGTTGTAGGTTATTACTTTATACTAGGGTGGTGGTTGTAGGGTATTACTTTATACTAGGGTGCTGGTTGTAGGGTATTACTTTATACTAGGGTGCTGGTTGTAGGTTATTACTTTATACTAGGGTGGTGGTTGTAGGGTATTACTTTATACTAGGGTGCTGGTTGTAGGTTATTACTTTATACTAGGGTGCTGGTTGTAGGGTATTACTTTATACTAGGGTGCTGGTTGTAGGTTATTACTTTATACTAGGGTGCTGGTTGTAGGGTATTACTTTATACTAGGGTGCTGGTTGTAGGGTATTACTTTATACTAGGGTGCTGGTTGTAGGGTATTACTTTATACTAGGGTGCTGGTTGTAGGTTATTACTTTATACTAGGGTGGTGGTTGTAGGGTATTACTTTATACTAGGGTGCTGGTTGTAGGTTATTACTTTATACTAGGGTGCTGGTTGTAGGGTATTACTTTATACTAGGGTGCTGGTTGTAGGTTATTACTTTATACTAGGGTGCTGGTTGTAGGGTATTACTTTATACTAGGGTGCTGGTTGTAGGGTATAACTTTATACTAGGGTGCTGGTTGTAGGGTATTTCTTTATACTAGGGTGCTGGTTGTAGGTTATTACTTTATACTAGGGTGCTGGTTGTAGGGTATTACTTTATACTAGGGTGCTGTTTGTAGGTTATTACTTTATACTAGGGTGCTGGTTGTAGCGTATTACTTTACACTAGGGTGCTGGTTGTAGGTTATTACTTTATACTAGGGTGCTTGTTGTAGGGTATTACTTTATACTAGGGTGCTGGTTGTAGGGTATTACTTTATACTAGGGTGCTGGTTGTAGGGTATTACTTTATACTAGGGTGCTGGTTGTAGGTTATTACTTTATACTAGGGTGCTTATTGTAGGGTATTACTTTATACTAGGGTGCTGGTTGTAGGGTATTACTTTATACTAGGGTGCTGGTTGTAGGGTATTACTTTATACTAGGGTGCTGGTTGTAGGGTATTACTTTATACTAGGGTGCTGGTTGTAGGGTATTACTTTATACTAGGGTGCTGGTTGTAGGGTATTACTTTATGCTAGGGTGCTGGTTGTAGGGTATTACTTTATACTAGGGTGCTGGTTGTAGGGTATTACTTTATACTAGGGTGCTGGTTGTAGGGTATTACTTTATACTAGGGTGCTGGTTGTAGGTTATTACTTTATACTAGGGTGCTGGTTGTAGGGTATTACTTTATACTAGGGTGCTGGTTGTAGGGTATTACTTTATACTAGGGTGCTGGTTGTAGGGTATTACTTTATACTAGGGTGCTGGTTGTAGGGTATTACTTTATACTAGGGTGCTGGTTGTAGGGTATTACTTTATGCTAGGGTGCTGGTTGTAGGGTATTACTTTATACTAGGGTGCTGGTTGTAGGGTATTACTTTATACTAGGGTGCTGGTTGTAGGGTATTACTTTATACTAGGGTGCTGGTTGTAGGGTATTACTTTATACTAGGGTGCTGGTTGTAGGGTATTACTTTATACTAGGGTGCTGGTTGTAGGGTATTACTTTATACTAGGGTGCTGGTTGTAGGGTATTACTTTATACTAGGGTGCTGGTTGTAGGGTATTACTTTATGCTAGGGTGCTGGTTGTAGGGTATTACTTTATACTAGGGTGCTGGTTGTAGGGTATTACTTTATACTAGGGTGCTGGTTGTAGGGTATTACTTTATACTAGGGTGCTGGTTGTAGGTTATTACTTTATACTAGGGTGCTGGTTGTAGGGAATTACTTTATACTAGGGTGCTGGTTGTAGGGTATTACTTTATACTAGGGTGCTGGTTGTAGGGTATTACGTTATACTAGGGTGCTGGTTGTAGGGTATTACTTTATACTAGGGTGCTTGTTGTAGGGTATTACTTTATACTAGGGTGCTGGTTGTAGGGTATTACTTTATACTAGGGTGCTGGTTGTAGGGTATTACTTTATGCTAGGGTGCTGGTTGTAGGGTATTACTTTATACTAGGGTGCTGGTTGTAGGGTATTACTTTATACTAGGGTGCTGGTTGTAGGTTATTACTTTATGCTAGGGTGCTGGTTGTAGGGTATTACTTTATACTAGGGTGCTGGTTGTAGGGTATTACTTTATAGTAGGGTGCTGGTTGTAGGGTATTACTTTATACTAGGGTGCTGGTTGTAGGGTATTACTTTATACTAGGGTGCTGGTTGTAGTTTATTACTTTATACTAGGGTGCTGGTTGTAGGGTATTACTTTATACTAGGGTGCTGGTTGTAGGTTATTACTTTATGCTAGGGTGCTGGTTGTAGGGTATTACTTTATACTAGGGTGCTGGTTGTAGGGTATTACTTTATACTAGGGTGCTGGTTGTAGGGTATTACTTTATACTAGGGTGCTGGTTGTAGGGTATTACTTTATACTAGGGTGCTGGTTGTAGGGTATTACTTTATACTAGGGTGCTGGTTGTAGGGTGTTACTTGAAAATCGTCAGTATGTAATACCTACCTGACCTTCGATCCTGGTCTCATCACCAGAGAACTCTTCAACGGTACTTCACTCAGTATTTGTTTATCAATAACAGGAAAACTCCTGTCCCGTTGTCGCACTCGTGGAACTGAAACTTATCATTGAGTCAGTCAATTAGTGAGTGTTTAATAATAAAATAATAGTGATTACGTCAGTTAACAAACATTTAGTTATAATGTACATAATACTCCTTTACATTCATTTCTAAATGTTTACGGTATTAATTAATTTTTCTCACACCAACGTATATTTTATCCATTTCTGTTTCAACAATCACTGCTTCTTTACTTGTATACAGCTACATATTATCAGCAGAAAGCTCTGTAGAGCCCATACCGTGTGTCCGGCACACGTGTGTGGAATATCATCAGCGCTGCTCGAGTCCTGCATATCTATCTGTGACGTCATGTCCGTTCACCGGATATACCTACTTGTAAATTATAATATGCAATACACGGCCATTGTCCTATTGGCGCCATCTGATATCAAAGTTTTCTTGGCACAGACGCCGATGACCACATTCGAATATTAATTTCTATTTTCAACTTTATCCCGAGTCCCATAGAGTATATTATTCTTTTCCAGGTGACTGTAATGTGTCACGATTGATATATTCAATTCGCGAACACCCTTTGTATAAGCTGTAGCTTGTAGTTGTTGTTAAAAACTTTTTCTAGTGTCTAATATACAAGGTGTAACAGGAATGTGTAACCATATTTGAAGAGCTTATTCAGTCAATAGTATAGAACAACTTCTCCTATGGAGTCAACCTTGAAATCTCAAAAAAAAATCTGCCTTCCATACATTTTGGCTGAGTGGCATTGCATTTTCCTATGAAGCAAGAATTTTTTTTTCGATACATAGGATTTGTTCCATATAGACTACGCGACGACAGGAAAATTGAATACGATCAAGGATACGAGTAGATTTGTTTTAATGGGTTGTAGCACGGATATCGGATATCTATGGGTTGTATAGTGATCAAGGATACGAGTAGATTTGTTTTAATGGGTTGTAGCACGGATATCGGATATCTATGGGTTGTATAGTGATCAAGGATACGAGTGGATTTGTTTTAATGGGTTGTAGCACGGATATCGGATATCTATGGGTTGTATAGTGATCAAGGATACGAGTAGATTTGTTTTAATGGGTTGTAGCACGGATATCGGATATCTATGGGTTGTATAGTGATCAAGGATACGAGTAGATTTGTTTTAATGGGTTGTAGCACGGATATCGGATATCTATGGGTTGTATAGTGATCAAGGATACGAGTGGATTTGTTTTAATGGGTTGTAGCACGGATATCGGATATCTATGGGTTGTATAGTGATCAAGGATACGAGTAGATTTGTTTTAATGGGTTGTAGCACGGATATCGGATATCTATGGGTTGTATAGTGATCAAGGATACGAGTAGATTTGTTTTAGTGGGTTGTAGCACGGATATAGGATATCTATGGGTTGTATAGTGATCAAGGATACGAGTAGATTTGTTTTAGTGGGTTGTAGCACGGATATAGGATATCTATGGGTTGTATAGTGATCAAGGATACGAGTAGATTTGTTTTAGTGGGTTGTAGCACGGATATAGGATATCTATGGGCTGTATAGTGATCAAGGATACGAGTAGATTTGTTTTAATGGGTTGTAGCACGGATATCGGATATCTATGGGTTGTATAGTGATCAAGGATACGAGTAGATTTGTTTTAATGGGTTGTAGCACGGATATCGGATATCTATGGGTTGTATAGTGATCAAGGATACGAGTAGATTTGTTTTAGTGGGTTGTAGCACGGATATAGGATATCTATGGGTTGTATAGTGATCAAGGATACGAGTAGATTTGTTTTAGTGGGTTGTAGCACGGATATAGGATATCTATGGGCTGTATAGTGATCAAGGATACGAGTAGATTTGTTTTAATGGGTTGTAGCACGGATATCGGATATCTATGGGTTGTATAGTGATCAAGGATACGAGTAGATTTGTTTTAGTGGGTTGTAGCACGGATATAGGATATCTATGGGTTGTATAGTGATCAAGGATACGAGTAGATTTGTTTTAGTGGGTTGTAGCACGGATATAGGATAACTATGGGTTGTATAGTGATCAAGGATACGAGTAGATTTGTTTTAATGGGTTGTAGCACGGATATCGGATATCTATGGGTTGTATAGTGATCAAGGATACGAGTAGATTTGTTTTAGTGGGTTGTAGCACGGATATAGGATATCTATGGGTTGTATAGTGATCAAGGATACGAGTAGATTTGTTTTAGTGGGTTGTAGCACGGATATAGGATATCTATGGGTTGTATAGTGATCAAGGATACGAGTAGATTTGTTTTAATGGGTTGTAGCACGGATATCGGATATCTATGGGTTGTATAGTGATCAAGGATACGAGTAGATTTGTTTTAGTGGGTTGTAGCACGGATATAGGATATCTATGGGTTGTATAGTGATCAAGGATACGAGTAGATTTGTTTTAGTGGGTTGTAGCACGGATATAGGATATCTATGGGCTGTATAGTGATCAAGGATACGAGTAGATTTGTTTTAATGGGTTGTAGCACGGATATCGAATATCTATGGGTTGTATAGTGATCAAGGATACGAGTAGATTTGTTTTAGTGGGTTGTAGCACGGATATAGGATATCTATGGGTTGTATAGTGATCAAGGATACGAGTAGATTTGTTTTAGTGGGTTGTAGCACGGATATAGGATATCTATGGGCTGTATAGTGATCAAGGATACGAGTAGATTTGTTTTAATGGGTTGTAGCACGGATATCGGATATCTATGGGTTGTATAGTGATCAAGGATACGAGTAGATTTGTTTTAGTGGGTTGTAGCACGGATATAGGATATCTATGGGTTGTATAGTGATCAAGGATACGAGTAGATTTGTTTTAGTGGGTTGTAGCACGGATATAGGATATCTATGGGCTGTATAGTGATCAAGGATACGAGTAGATTTGTTTTAATGGGTTGTAGCATGGATATCGGATATCTATGGGTTGTATAGTGATCAAGGATACGAGTAGATTTGTTTTAGTGGGTTGTAGCACGGATATAGGATATCTATGGGTTGTATAGTGATCAAGGATACGAGTAGATTTGTTTTAGTGGGTTGTAGCACGGATATAGGATAACTATGGGTTGTATAGTGATCAAGGATACGAGTAGATTTGTTTTAATGGGTTGTAGCACGGATATCGGATATCTATGGGTTGTATAGTGATCAAGGATACGAGTAGATTTGTTTTAGTGGGTTGTAGCACGGATATAGGATATCTATGGGTTGTATAGTGATCAAGGATACGAGTAGATTTGTTTTAGTGGGTTGAAGCACGGATATAGGATATCTATGGGTTGTATAGTGATCAAGGATACGAGTAGATTTGTTTTAATGGGTTGTAGCACGGATATCGGATATCTATGGGTTGTATAGTGATCAAGGATACGAGTAGATTTGTTTTAGTGGATTGTAGCACGGATATAGGATATCTATGGGTTGTATAGTGATCAAGGATACGAGTAGATTTGTTTTAGTGGGTTGTAGCACGGATATAGGATATCTATGGGCTGTATAGTGATCAAGGATACGAGTAGATTTGTTTTAATGGGTTGTAGCACAGATATCGAATATCTATGGGTTGTATAGTGATCAAGGATACGAGTAGATTTGTTTTAGTGGGTTGTAGCACGGATATAGGATATCTATGGGTTGTATAGTGATCAAGGATACGAGTAGATTTGTTTTAGTGGGTTGTAGCACGGATATAGGATAACTATGGGTTGTATAGTGATCAAGGATACGAGTAGATTTGTTTTAATGGGCTGTAGCACGGATATCGGATATCTATGGGTTGTATAGTGATCAAGGATACGAGTAGATTTGTTTTAGTGGGTTGTAGCACGGATATAGGATATCTATGGGTTGTATAGTGATCAAGGATACGAGTAGATTTGTTTTAGTGGGTTGTAGCACGGATATAGGATATCTATGGGTTGTATAGTGATCAAGGATACGAGTAGATTTGTTTTAATGGGTTGTAGCACGGATATCGGATATCTATGGGTTGTATAGTGATCAAGGATACGAGTACATTTGTTTTAGTGGGTTGTAGCACGGATATAGGATATCTATGGGCTGTATAGTGATCAAGGATACGAGTAGATTTGTTTTAATGGGTTGTAGCACGGATATCGGATATCTATGGGTTGTATAGTGATCAAGGATACGAGTGGATTTGTTTTAATGGGTTGTAGCACGGATATCGGATATCTATGGTTTGTAGAGTGTTGAAAACGATCAAGGATACGAGTAGATTTGTTTTAATGGGTTCTAGCACGGATATCGGATATCTATGGGTTGTAGAGTGATCTCCTGATGTGAATTATGTCGGTCTGCCTGCTCTCAGCGGTTGCGTCTTCGGGATATAGCGCATGAAAGGGTCTTCATTGTTGAGAAAAAAAAACGATAATGGAAATGGTCAGTTTTGGTATGTATCTATAGTATGATATCTACGGTGCTGAAATAAGTTGGTCTGCCGGCTCTCAGTGGTTGCATCTTAGAATTAGCGCTTAAAATAAGCTTCAATGTTGAAAAAATACGCTAAGGGAAATGGTTAGTTTTGATGTGTATTTGAAGTACGACATCTCCAGTACTGAAACAAGTTGTATTTCAGAGGTAAAGTGCGCGAGTTTCTTCAATGGTGAAAAAATAAATAATGAAATCAGCAAAATACTGTGTTTTATTGATTAAACTTAACTAATCATCTTTGGATAAAAATCATCTATTAATTATTAAGATATCAGTAGACATTGACGCATTAAAAGTTACTGAATAAACTCTTCAAATATGTTTTGACATTGAACTAAGCTGTCAATTAGTTATTCTAGTGTCTAATATATAGACATTGAACTAGCTGTCAGTTAGTTATTCTAGTGTCGAATATATAGACATTGAACTAGCTGTCAGTTAGTTATTCTAGTGTCTAATATATAGACATTGAACTAGCTGTCAGTTAGTTATTCTAGTGTCTAATATATAGACATTGAACTAGTTGTCAGTTAGTTATTCTAGTATCTAATATATAGACATTGAACTAGCTGTCAGTTAGTTATTCTAGTGTCTAATATATAGACATTGAACTAGTTGTCAGTTAGTTATTCTAGTATCTAATATATAGACATTGAACTAGTTGTCAGTTAGTTATTCTAGTGTCTAATATATATACATTGAACTAGCTGTCAGTTAGTTATTCTAGTGTCTAATATATAGACATTGAACTAGTTGTCAGTTAGTTATTCTAGTATCTAATATATAAACATTGAACTAGCTGTCAGTTAGTTATTCTAGTGTCTAATATATAGACATTGGACTAGCTGTCAGTTAGTTATTCTAGTGTCTAATATATATACATTGAACTAGCTGTCAGTTAGTTATTCTAGTGTCTAATATATAGACATTGTACTAGTTGTCAGTTAGTTATTCTAGTATCTAATATATAGACATTGAACTAGCTGTCAGTTAGTTATTCTAGTGTCTAATATACAGACATTGAACTAGCTGTCAGTTAGTTATTCTAGTATCTAATATATAGACATTGAACTAGCTGTCAGTTAATTATTCTAGTGTCTAATATATAGACATTGAACTAGCTGTCAGTTAGTTATTCTAGTGTTTAATATATAGACATTGAACTAGCTGTCAGTTAGTTATTCTAGTGTCTAATATATATACATTGAACTAGCTGTCAGTTAGTTATTCTAGTGTTTAATATATAGACATTGAACTAGCTATCAGTTAGTTATTCTAGTGTCTAATATATAGACATTGAACTAGCTGTCAGTTAGTTATTCTAGTGTCTAATATATAGACATTGAACTAGCTGTCAGTTAGTTATTCTAGTGTCTAATATAAAGACATTGAACTAGCTGTCAGTTAGTTATTCTAGTGTCTAATATATAGACATTGAACTAGCTGTCAGTTAGTTATTCTAGTGTCTAATATACAGACATTGAACTAGCTGTCAGTTAGTTATTCTAGTGTCTAATATACAGACATTGAACTAGCTGTCAGTTAGTTATTCTAGTGTCTAATATATATACATTGAACTAGCTGTCAGTTAGTTATTCTAGTGTCTAATATACAGACATTGAACTAGCTGTCAGTTAGTTATTCTAGTGTCTAATATACAGACATTGAACCAGCTGTCAGTTAGTTTTTTTTTATTTTTTTTTTATTTATTTATTTACTTTAATTAAAACGGACAAACCAATTACAATAATTAAAGATAGTAACACAAACATAAAATGGTACAATCAACTAAAATAAATAAGAGTAACACGTAAAGTCAGAAACAAGCCTTCTCACAAAAACACGAACACTCTGACAATATTTTCTGCCATCCATCAGCAAACAGATCACAATCCTGATTGGCGTTTAGAAGAGCGTTGAGGGAGAGAAGAGTACGCGGTATGGGTGAGTTAGATCGCGCCTTTGTGCGACACGACGGCACAGCGAAAAACCTGTGCTTACGGCCGCGAAGATAATTAGTGGGAGTGAAAAATCGACACAGCTTACCATGCAGATCTGGAGCATCAATATCTCCCCGAAGAATTCTACACATGACCGCAAGCTGGTGCTTTCCTCGTCTGATTTCCAGTGAGTTGTACCCAAGACAACCTAATAAAAATTTCGTGGGATACATGAAAGGATAATATCCTTTAACACGTTTGTAAAGGTATCTTAAGAAGGCTTTTTGCACCTTCTCAAGCAAAAGGACATAAGTGCTCTCGTGCGGATTCCACACACACATTGCACTTTCTAATTTGCTCCGTACTAAAGCCCCAAAAATTAGCCGTATTACTTGCTCATTCCTAAAGTCATGGGAATTTCTTAGGATAAAACCCAACCGCCTGAAACACTCTTTTGCTAACGCAATTATGTGGTCGTGAAATGTCAACTTTCGATCAAATATGACTCCCAAATCCTTTATAGTTGTTGTACGGGTTATGCTAACCCCATTTATTTCGTAGCCATAACTTATTGGGTGCCACATTCGACCAAAGGTCATTGCGTAGCATTTAGAGGCATTGAATTCCATCCCGTTGTCATTACTCCATTGGTATACAGCATCAACGTCCTGCTGCAGGGCTATGCAATCTGCGTCATACCTCACTTCTATGAAAAGTTTGAGGTCGTCAGCGTAAAGCAAACAGTGGGAGTGCTCTAGAACGGTAGGAAGGTCGTTTACCATCAATAAAAATAAGAGAGGCCCAAGTATTGAGCCCTGACTCACGCCGCAACGCGTATGATAAGGGCTAGACTCGTATATTCCAAGTCTGACATACTGACATAGTTATTCTAGTGTCTAATATATATACATTGAACTAGCTGTCAGTTAGTTATTCTAGTGTCTAATATATAGACATTGAACTAGCTGTCAGTTAGTTATTCTAGTGTCTAATATATAGACATTGAACTAGCTGTCAGTTAGTTATTCTAGTGTCTAATATACAGACATTGAACTAGCTGTCAGTTAGTTATTCTAGTGTCTAATATATATACATTGAACTAGCTGTCAGTTAGTTATTCTAGTGTCTAATATATAGACATTGAACTAGCTGTCAGTTAGTTATTCTAGTGTCTAATATATAGACATTGAACTAGCTGTCAGTTAGTTATTCTAGTGTCTAATATATAGACATTGAACTAGCTGTCAGTTAGTTATTCTAGTGTCTAATATACAGACATTGAACTAGCTGTCAGTTAGTTATTCTAGTGTCTAATATACAGACATTGAACTAGCTGTCAGTTAGTTATTCTAGTGTCTAATATATATACATTGAACTAGCTGTCAGTTAGTTATTCTAGTGTCTAATATATAGACATTGAACTAGCTGTCAGTTAGTTATTCTAGTGTCTAATATATAGACATTGAACTAGCTGTCAGTTAGTTATTCTAGTGTCTAATATATAGACATTGAACTAGCTGTCAGTTAGTTATTCTAGTGTCTAATATACAGACATTGAACTAGCTGTCAGTTAGTTATTCTAGTGTCTAATATACAGACATTGAACTAGCTGTCAGTTAGTTATTCTAGTGTCTAATATATATACATTGAACTAGCTGTCAGTTAGTTATTCTAGTGTCTAATATATAGACATTGAACTAGCTGTCAGTTAGTTATTCTAGTGTCTAATATATAGACATTGAACTAGCTGTCAGTTAGTTATTCTAGTGTCTAATATATAGACATTGAACTAGCTGTCAGTTAGTTATTCTAGTGTCTAATATATAGACATTGAACTAGCTGTCAGTTAGTTATTCTAGTATCTAATATATAGACACTGATCTAGTTGACAGTTAGTTATTTAACTTGAAGGCTAGATGAAGCTTTATAAACTTACTTAATATACCTATGATTGTGCTAAAAACACTTGTACTGTTCCACAAAATTTGTTTAACCGACAACTAACGGAAAATATTACATATAATGTAATGCGAAGACGATATTTAGATAGTCGTAGATAAAGTATTGTGTGTAACTGGACATAATTAGACAATGGGACACAGTTGCACAAAATACCGGAGCGTGGCCAAATACTTTATATTCTTTGGCGTGGCGGTGATTTTCCAATAGTTTCTGAATCCTGTTATTATTAAGCGGCGCGAGAGCTTCCGGCTGATAACTGACTGAAGGACTCGGCAACGCACCCTGCCCCGCACCCTGCCCCGCACCCTGCCCCGCACCCTGCCCCGCTCCCCACTATCAACTCCAAGCTCCCACAACACAATGCACGTTACATTGTTGCTCACTGGTATTCGTTTATTTATTAGTTAGTTGCAACTCGCAAGCTTAATCCCACTGTAAATGACCTGTGAAGTATATAGATGATAACGTGAGGATGTCGAGAAGGACGAACTGGTTGGTGGTCGGTGTCGCGGTACTGTTGGAGATCGTCATGTTCTGTGAGTCGTTCCGGCCCGGAGATAGAGGTGTTTGTAGATTCTCCGGTACTAGGTGAGACCTTCACTTTTCATTATACAATTAAAAATTTTAAACGGTGTACTGACTGTCACTTACGAAATACATGAATATTTGGCAATATTATTTCTTATCATTATATCAGTAAGATTTACTCTACACTAATTATATATTTACTTGGTTGAAATCGAATACGTACAGAAACATGACAGAAACAGATCATCATAACATAACCCGGTTTGCACGATCTCAGGTAGCTAGTTTAAAAATGACCCTTTCTTGTCCACCATTCACAAACGAACTGCTTATCTGTGACGTCAGAGGACTAGCGAAAAGCATTTTTTTTGCGGTCTATTCACTGTAGTTTTTGCAACAATCTGCTTGTGTAGTGCGTTGTGTTTGTGAACACTTAGCGGTAAGTACTTATTTCTTTTTTTCACGGAATGGCAATTATTGTTGGATCAGGAAGTGTAAACTCTCTATAACTAAAGTTTTATAATAAATACATTATGTGTTTTTTACACATATCGGGAATTGTTTAATAAAACCAAAAATAGTAGATTGTATCACAAGGAAGCGAAATAATATTTTTACGTCGAGGGCGTTATTTTGAATCCAGAGCAGAGCGAGGGACTCTAAAGTAGAATCCTGAGCGCAGCGAGGGATTCAAAATACGTCGCCCAAAGAAAAATAATTTGGCGGCCGTGTGAGACACTCTACTTTTCATCCCATCTATGGGGAAAAGAAACAAAAGGCGCTATTAGAGACACATCTAGAACTTATTTATTAACACAATGATATTCGGAAAAGAATTATTTTTTTGATATATGCTAATTTTTGGAAATAGAACAAGAAAACAGATTCCGAAAAAGTCTTCGTTCCATTTGTATTTTTCCATATGAGGAAATTATCATACGCTTTCAAATATTTTTCTCGGGATTTACATGGTAATAGGTTCTCTATCACATTAAATGCGTCTCTTCTTATATTTTCGGGTGTTAATGTAACACTTTCACTATCTGACGAACCCATTTTTGTTTAATTATATTAAAATTAAAATTATGCTATGAATGGTATTCGTACCGAGCACGTAGTTCGCGCGTTTACGAGCGTAGCGAGTGTTTTTAAACGTAACCGGAAAATGTATTGCTCTTACGCCCGTGTATCATAATCATACTACGTTTTTCAATACATAGTGTAAGGAAATAAAATAAATATAATCTGCCAACCATTGTAAATAAAAAAAAAAATAATAATAATAAAGCCCTAGGGCAAAATAATCGACTTTCTGTTCGGTTTTGATGCATAAAAAGTGGGCTTTTACGAGCACTTGCATTGAAAAATATATTATGATAATATGGTAGTTTTTTACTCCCTCCATAATTTTTAACGACAAGAATGATGGAAAAGATCGGCGTATGACCACGCTAAATAAGCAACTCGATGTTTGTCGGTACAAATATCAACGGAAACGACATTGAAATAATGTTCATTTCGACTAGCGCAAAATAGGAGAATATAATACTTTTCACATGGACGGACGCCATGAACGAAAAAAAAATGTTGAACTTAAATTTTTTAGATCTAAAATTTTCCTATAATTTGGTGAAATAATAATTAAAATCGCCTTAGGCGTTTGGAAGGAGTAAGAGAATTCTTGTGTTAATCATGTGATACTTTCGATGACTTCGATTTTTTTTGTCAAAACTTACAATAGAAAAACAGTTTATGAAACTTAAAATTTATTTTTGTCTCTATAATGCCTATCATATATTTTTATGAAAGTTTTGGACCACCCGTGTGGGAGGAGTAGGCCTTCAAAGACAGGTCCAAATTGCAGTTGGCGTATCCATTCGCCTTGTTTCGTTGTAGAGAGCTTAGATACACTGCTTATTATTAAGACTTTATTTTGAGACGGTGTATCCAGCATACTGTCGCCCTAGTACTATTTTGAGACGGCGTATCCAGCATACTGTCGCCCTAGTACTATTTTGAGACGGCGTATCCAGCATACTGTCGCCCTAGTACTATTTTGAGACGGCGTATCCAGCATACTGTCGCCCTAGTACTATTTTGAGACGGCGTATCCAGCATACTGTCGCCCTAGTACTATTTTGAGACGGCGTATCCAGCATACTGTCGCCCTAGTACTATTTTGAGACGGCGTATCCAGCATACTGTCGCCCTAGTACTATTTTGAGACGGCGTATCCAGCATACTGTCGCCCTAGTACTATTTTGAGACGGCGTATCCAGCATACTGTCGCCCTAGTACTATTTTGAGACGGCGTATCCAGCATACTGTCGCCCTAGTACTATTTTGAGACGGCGTATCCAGCATACTGTCGCCCTAGTACTATTTTGAGACGGCGTATCCAGCATACTGTCGCCCTAGTACTATTTTGAGACGGCGTATCCAGCATACTGTCGCCCTAGTACTATTTTGAGACGGCGTATCCAGCATACTGTCGCCCTAGTACTCATTTGTTCGAACGGCTCAATTGAAGCCAGGCGAAAATCACTTTTAAATGTAGGTGGTTGCGTCAATGTACGTTCCCAAACGCAGAACTTATTGTTTTCCTTATTTTTTAATAAAATGTATTAAATATATATGATTTTTGGCATTACGCCATAATAATTTAATGTCAGTTAAGCTTTTTAGCAACATAGCACATCAACTTTAAAACGTATGTTTAGTTATTGTGCAGGATAATTCACAATGTAGTACAACATTGCTAGAAAAGTCGAAGTGACTATGTTGGTACTTTTAACAATTAAGCACTAGGGCGCCGAATGCGTCTAATATGTCTGAGCTTGAATCAGAGCGTTTGTACTAAGATTCGTTACGCTATTTTATATTTACTTATACTTACTATTTTATATTTACTTATACTTACTATTTTATATTTACTTATACTTACTCGGTAAGTATGTTTACTTGGAAATATTGGAATGCTTCTAAAAGAGTCTGAACATTAGTATCGAACGAGGTTTTGTTGTTATGTCGAAAAATATTTCATAACACTTTACCGCTGTCAGTTATTCCATTTAATAAAATAGTTGTAACAGCCCACGTGAGTCGTTATTAATTTTGTAGTTACATCTAACCAAGCGAGCCGATGATGGAAAGCTTTAGCATGATTCGACACAACTAGAAACGGAGTCGTTGGAATCAGGAACTTTGACAGAGCATGCTCTAGATAAAGCGTAAATATTGTATTATATTTTAGAACATTCAAAAAATGGACGCCCCGCAGCCCTCTACATCACGATTTATCACAACACATATGGGCAAAACTACAAAAGGTCATAACGAACAGCCCTCTACATCACAATATGCATCAACACAACTGGGCACATCTACAAAAGGTGGTCATCTTTTATTACATCGTGGATTTGAGTACTACTGGGAAAGAGAGAACAAGGACGGTACAGATTTATGGTGTTGTGCAAAGAAAAATTCATGCTATGTATCGTTAAAAATAATAAACAACTCTTTGACAATACTACGCAAGACATCCCATAATCATAAACCTAAAGACTTTGAGAAAAATTAAATTAACCAAGAAATGAATAGATGCATTTACGCAGTTCAACATGATGTGACCATTCCCGATCCTCAGATTTTTAATAAGCACATGAAAAAACTCAAAAAAAAAAGTATTAAAAAAAAACCTTAAAATGTAAGTAAAAATTTGTATTAAAAAAGAAACTACTCAATTGGAGCCAAAAGACTCCGCTTTAATAAAGCAGCAGATATTGCAGTACCTGAAAAATATGAATTTTTACTGTTTGCTGATTATCGGTAGGTACAGAGGGAAAATAATATTAATATTTAGACATAAGGATTTGATTATCTATCTGAGAGAGTCAAGACACTTTTTTTTTGATATATGGTCTGCCCGAAGACCTTTTATATACTTTTTTCAATTCATGTAGACATTGGAAGCACAGAAGAATTTGTCAATGTGATTCCTATTTTGTACGCATTATTGCCCGATAAAAAACTTGACATATATCAGTTACTGTTAGAAATTATAAAAAGTCAGGAGCCAGAATTAGAACCAGCGTTTGCCAACATGGATTTCGAAGTAAACTTGATACATATCAGTTACTCTTAGAAATTGTCGCGTCGTACGCGATTCGCTATCCGCCCCATTGGTAAGTGTAACATATCATGACATTATTTTGATTGGCAACACTGCTTTCCGTTTGTCATAACCGTTATGTTGGCACTTTTGAAATAATATAAATAATAGCTCGAGACACGATACAACTCTGGTGAGTGTTCATACTAATATAAGTTAGACTGTTGCTTTGCTATCCATGAGATATGGAACGATGACAAGACCAAGCCAATAGTGAGTCTCTCATATAATTACGAAACGACGTATCACATACGTCAGGTATTTGGCGTTAGAGCATTCAGATTACAACTAGTGGTTAACCCGTGAGCGTAGACCCTCTAGGCTTGTCGGGATGCTCACCTAGGAGCAGGACACGAACTGAGCGCGCCAATGGTCAACTAAGATGATGGAGCAACCGTGGCGGGACTATGGGGAAGGTGGAGGTCCTCGTGGGGGGAAACCCCTCCACGTCCGGGATAGGACGGGCAGCCATAGTGAGTTGATAGCCCAGCTGCTGTGCACGATAGGGGGAGGTAGCGCGATGCTGAGACCCTCAGACAACCCCTGCACAGTGTAGGGTTATGACAGTTCACTAGCCAGCCAGCCTATAAACGTCCCTAGGCAGCCATAGTGAGATGATAGCCCAGCTGCTGTGCACGATAGGGGGAGGTAGCGCGATGCTGAGACCCTCAGACAACCCCTGCACAGTGTAGGGTTATGACAGTTCACTAGCCAGCCAGCCTATAAACGTCCCTAGGCAGCCATAGTGAGATGATAGCCCAGCTGCTGTGCACGATAGGGGGAGGTAGCGCGATGCTGAGACCCTCAGACAACCCCTGCACAGTGTAGGGTTATGACAGTTCACTAGCCAGCCAGCCTATAAACGTCCCTAGGCAGCCATAGTGAGATGATAGCCGAGCTGCTGTGCACGATAGGGGGAGGTAGCGCGATGCTGAGACCCTCAGACAACCCCTGCACAGTGTAGGGTTATGACAGTTCACTAGCCAGCCAGCCTATAAACGTCCCTAGGCAGCCATAGTGAGATGATAGCCCAGCTGCTGTGCACGATAGAGGGAGGTAGCGCGATGCTGAGACCCTCAGGCAACCCCTGCACAGTGTAGGGCTATGACAATCCACTAGCCAGCCTACAAACCGGAGCAATAGTCAACCGTTAGGGTACATGTCGTACATAGCCATGCTATGTACAAGATAAAAACGAAATAGACATTTAGTCACGCACGGTCGACTCATCCTTTCTATCTTATTATATTTATACTTTGTTGCCCGTGTTCATTTTGTAGTAGAACTCAAGGCGTTACGATCATTGATCCCAGCATCTCCACCAATTTTGTCGCGCCTTTCTGTGCGGCATTGTCACACCTTCCTCCGCAATTCATGGGCTGGCTTTATATCATTGCAGGGTGTCCTAATAGCCCAGAAATAATAAATTCAATGATTATTTTGTTAACACATGGCTAGAATTTTATGATTGACGAATTGTAGGTAATTTTATGATGAATAAGTGGTATTAATTTTTATCTAATGTGTGACATAATTATTCAAAAATTTTAGACATGGTTTATATTATTATTTCGTTAGTGTTAAGAATTGTTTTGTTGTGATTTAGTTTTAGTTACTTGTGTTCAAATATCATGTATATGGTTTGTGAATAAATAAATGAAATAAATGAAATGAAATGAAGACAATGTGATTTCCAGTATTTGGTGCACATATAATGAGTACCATAGAACGAACAACAATGTAGAGTCATGGAACAACAGAATAAAAAAAGTTGTAGCGGTAAAACCAAATATAGGACAACTTTTGCAAGGGTTGCTTGAGGACGTAAAAGATTATTTAGACCAGCTCAGAAAACCTGCATCAACATTTCAAAGAGACTACCTGAAACGTTAGCAAGAAACTGGAAAATACGGACTGCAGTACATGAATTATTTACTGGTCAGATAATCGTGGGTCGTTGTTTAGAAATACTAAAAATGTAAGTAAGTTCCTAAACTTACTTAGATTACTGCAAAAGTCTTAAGTTAAGGCTATGTGTTTTGTTCTTACATATATGTTCTGATCATGTGATCAGAAATACGTATGTGATTTTGATTTTTTTTATCGATGTTAATTTACTTATTTAAAATAAGACTGATTTATATTTTAGAATTGTGCAAGTGCTTTACTCAGATTTATGAGATATAACGGTTGATTTATTTATAAGCTGTTTTATAATTATACAAATTTGCAATCAACACATTGTAATAGGTAGATAACCTACCTCTACTCTATTTGATGTTGATTTATTAGTTTAAAATAAGACTGATTTGTACTTTAAAATTGTTAACTGTTCAAGTTTCAAATTACAATATTATACATTTTATAGTGATCGATTATTTATTTAGGTGGTTTATTATGTAAGCGTGTAATCAACGCTTTAAAATAGGTAACTTACGCCTATTACTATATTTACTTGACCAAATATACACTGAGTTTATTTTAATGTTGATTTATTTGTATATTTAAATTGTATTTTAAAATTGTTTGATTGCTAAATTCAAATTTGTAATGGTTGATTTTGATTATTAATTTAGGTGTTTTACAATGTAAGTGTGTTTTACAATGTAAGTGTGAAACCAACATATTAAAATAACCTACCCCTACTTGGAAATAGTTCCTCGATCAAATGTATACAGAACTTATTTTAAAGTTGATTTATATTTTAAAAATAAGACTGTACTTTTAAATTGTTTGTTGATTATTTTTACAACGAAGATAATATAAATCTATGAAAATAATATGTTTATTTATTTGTGCAAAAATCAATAGTTATATCAAACTATAATTCCCTTGCGTTGCCACGGTGTGACTCCACTTTTGTAGGTGACTGTACTTAATTATTGATATTACATTGAAATTTTTATGACCGCCCCCCTTGTCAAAGGACCACCCCATTCGAACGTAGTCGATTTCAGTTTACGTTGCGCGACCGCAACGTCGTATATGCCGCGACCCATCCTGACGTAATACCCCATATACTATGTCACAAGCCCCGTGCTGTTGAGACAACGTCGTATATGCCGCGACCCATCCTGACGTAATACCCCATATACTATGTCACAAGCCCCGTGCTGTTGAGACAACGTCGTATATGCCGCGACCCATTCTGACGTAATACCCCATATACAAGCCCCGTGCTGTTGAGACAACAGTTGTAGCCGTTCTGAATTTGTAATAAATATGGGTGTTTTCCGTAATACCAAAAATGATAAATGAAAACTTAATATATTGTCAATTTTGACAATTTTTAATCTGTAACTGATAACATAAGCTGTGTTTTTTGCTCGAACAATATTATACGTATTGTTGTTTTTAATATAAAGCAAATAACTACGCTGCAAAAATGTACGAAATGCAATTCGATTAAAATTTTGTTTGAGGTTAGTATTTTTTAATAAAAAATATCCAGGAACATAAATAATTACTGTCTATATCGGAATAACAGTATAATATGGTTGAAATATCGGAATAACAGTATAATATGGTTGAAATATCGGAATAACAGTATAATATGGTTGAAATATGCTCTAATTGCAAATTATTTCCGTATTACGTTTGTTTGGCCAGTTCATTTATCGTCGGCCTCTTTAGCAACGTGACGTGACCATTCCATACTTTGATATTATTGTGATTGTGCTTGTGCCATACCTACCTTGTAACCATACCTACCTTGTCACCATACCTACCTTGTAAACATACCTACCTTGTAAACATACCTACCTTGTAACCATACCTACCTTGTAACCATACCTACCTTGTAACCATACCTACCTTGTAACCATACCTACCTTGTAACCATACCTACCTTGTAACCATACCTACCTTGTAACCATACCTACCTTGTAACCATACCTACCTTGTAACCATACCTACCTTGTAACCATACCTACCTTGTAACCATACCTACCTTGTAACCATACCTACCTTGTAACCATACCTACCTTGTAACCATACCTACCTTGTTACCATACCTACCTTGTAACCATACCTACCTTGTAACCATACCTACCTTGTAACCATACCTACCTTGTAACCATACCTACCTTGTAACCATACCTACCTTGTAACCATACCTACCTTGTAACCATACCTACCTTGTAACCATACCTACATTGTAACCATACCTACCTTGTAACCATACCTACCTTGTAACCATACCTACCTTGTAACCATACCTACCTTGTAACCATACCTACCTTGTAACCATACCTACCTTGTAACCATACCTACCTTGTTACCATACCTACCTTGTAACCATACCTACCTTGTAACCATACCTACCTTGTAACCATACCTACCTTGTAACCATACCTACCTTGTAACCATACCTACCTTGTAACCATACCTACATTGTAACCATACCTACCTTGTAACCATACCTACCTTGTAACCATACCTACCTTGTAACCATACCTACCTTGTAACCATACCTACCTTGTAACCATACCCACATTGTAACCATACCTACCTTGTAACCATACCTACCTTGTAACCATACCTACATTGTAACCATACCTACCTTGTAACCATACCTACCTTGTAACCATACCTACCTTGTAACCATACCTACCTTGTAACCATACCTACCTTGTAACCATACCTACCTTGTAACCATACCTACCTTGTAACCATACCTACCTTGTAACCATACCTACCTTGTAACCATACCTACCTTGTAACCATACCTACATTGTAACCATACCTACCTTGTTACCATACCTACCTTGTAACCATACCTACCTTGTAACCATACCTACCTTGTAACCATACCTACCTTGTAACCATACCTACCTTGTAACCATACCTACCTTGTAACCATACCTACCTTGTAACCATACCTACCTTGTAACCATACCTACCTTGTAACCATACCTACCTTGTAACCATACCTACCTTGTAACCATACCTACCTTGTAACCATACCTACCTTGTAACCATACCTACCTTGTAACCATACCTACCTTGTAACCATACCTAGTTGTAACCATACCTACCTTGTAACCATACCTACCTTGTAACCATACCTACATTGTAACCATACCTACCTTGTAACCATACCTACCTTGTAACCATACCTACATTGTAACGATACCTACCTTGTAACCATACCTACCTTGTAACCATACCTACCTTGTAACCATACCTACCTTGTAACCATACCTACCTTGTAACCATACCTACCTTGTAACCATACCTACCTTGTAACCATACCTACCTTGTAACCATACCTACATTGTAACCATACCTACCTTGTAACCATACCTACCTTGTAACCATACCTACCTTGTAACCATACCTACCTTGTAAACATACCTACATTGTAACCATACCTACCTTGTAACCATACCTACATTGTAACCATACCTACCTTGTAACCATACCTACCTTGTTACCATACCTACCTTGTAACCATACCTACCTTGTAACCATACCTACCTTGTAACCATACCTACCTTGTAACCATACCTACCTTGTAACCATACCTACATTGTAACCATACCTACCTTGTAACCATACCTACATTGTAACCATACCTACCTTGTAACCATACCTACCTTGTAACCATACCTACCTTGTAACCATACCTACATTGTAACCATACCTACCTTGTAACCATACCTACCTTGTAACCATACCTACCTTGTAACCATACCTACCTTGTAACCATACCTACCTTGTAACCATACCTACCTTGTAACCATACCTACCTTGTAACCATACCTACCTTGTAACCATACCTACCTTGTAACCATACTTACCTTTAACATTGTTATTTTATCAAAAATAGCTCTATATTGTTTATATCGTTTACCATTGTCGCAATCCAAGGAATCGATTTGCATAATTTTTTTCGTAAATTTAGTGTTCGTTTGATACACGCACTCGAAGATCTGTAAAGCACCATCTCACTATTTGATACACGCACTCGAAGATCTGTAAAGCACCATCTCACTTTTTCCCGTGAATTTTGTCCCTAACTTTTTGACTTTAAATAATAAATGTTAAATCCGCCTTATATAGTTCCATGATATTGATATTTTACGAAAAACCATATTTTTCGTCGGAATGAAAAAAATACTTTCTTGAAAATCATTGGCCCATTTAAATACTACTTTTGCTCTGTACAAATATCGTTGTGTACAAAGATATCATATTACAGAGATTTCAAAATCAATTTACGGTGATGAACTTCTCCACTTATTAATTTTAATTTTCTTTTCTTACAGTGTAAAGAAAATAGAATACAAGAATGTGAAATATAAATGTGGAAAGAAAATGTGCACAAAGAAAGTGAAGGTACGTATCAAAATATATATTGCTCATATAGAAAAAGGTACAAATTCTTGCTGTTGTCCTTTCTCATCTGTATATCCTTTATTGCACACAAAAACTTAAACTTACATAACAATATTTAAAAAGATATGCACAAAGGGGCTTTAATTCGATACTACTGGTAAGTAAATGCTTTCGAGTTCATTATTTTTTTAGTGAAAGATATGTTTACAAGAAGACATTCTGTGTTAGTCGCGTTTTGCAAATCGAATTAGTTTTTGAGATATGATTTTTCAAAATTTCATAAATTCTATGCATTTTTTCGTAACGAAACGTTTGACAATTGTAACCAAACGCAATTTTGTGACACGAACGTTCCGTTTCACAAAACAAAAGAAGTTGCCAAGTTTTAAGGCTGATATTTTAACGTTTCGAGCAGCAAAAATTTGCATGGAACGAAACGCATCCCTTTGCGGTTGCTTATCATTGGTTAGGGGTCGGCCACCTTATTTTCATTCAGTCAGTGTTTGTACTCGCAGTTGACCCACTTCCTCGGGATATAGGTTGAATCTATACCAAAACCGAATCAGAGCGACCCACTTCCTCGGGATATAGGTTGAATCTATACCAAAACCGAATCAGAGCAACCCACTTCCTCGGGATATAGGTTGAATCTATACCAAAACCGAATCAGAGCAACCCACTTCCTCGGGATATAGGTTGAATCTGTACCAAAACCGAATCAGAGCAACCCACTTCCTCGGGGTATAGGTTGAATCTGTACCAAAACCGAATCAGAGTACCCCCGACTCCACGCAGTCTTGTGGTTACTACAACTAGAGTGTATATCGAAAACCGGAGGCGTCGTCGAAGGGGCGCGCCGACAGCGTGCGGTGAGTAACGATGCCTGCGACTAATTGCACGTGTCAGTCAGGTGCCGCGCCACGAGCGCCGGAGCTAAAGCAAGAGTCAATTTTATCCATAAAAAGTAGTTTTCATATTCTAAACTGCGTAAATTATTAATTTGGACCAACATAACCTCAAAATTTAAAAAATTCATATCTCAAAAATAAACTTTTAACAAAAAAATAGTAACCGACTTCAATAGTAACAGCAGTCATTCACTAAAAAGTTAATAATAATCCTATAAAGACCGATGGTACCGAAGCAACACTTTTGCCGACTTCTTTCTCCCTGAAACGTTATGTTATCTAGAAGTCGGCGTTCTTATATTGGTTTTTATGTTGCTATATCGTAGGAAATACACCGACTTCTAGATAACATAATGTTTCAGGTAGAAAGAAGTCAGCAAAAGTGTTGCTTCGGTACCATCGGTCTTTATAGAATTATTATAAACTTATTAGTGAATGACTGCTGTTACTATTGAAGTCGGTTACTATTTTTTTGTTAAAAGTTCATTTTATTTCACATTTTTTAGTGTTTCTGGGTTAAATTGCGAGGTATGGGTAGTTCTTGCAAACGTGGTGTACACGCTAGTACATGAAATGCAGAGCTGATGAGAAAGGGAAAATGGATGAGTTGACACGGGAGAATTGTGGAAGAAACGTGAGTGAACTAACCTTTGTTCTGGATGGTTCTGGATGGGCCGGCGAATGCGCCGCGTGGCGTCCCTCCTTGTTGGGCTGATTGAGCTGGTCTTGAGCAGGGATGAGCAGGATGTATTGGTTGGAGTAATGTGAACACGACACTGGTATGAGCGCAAGGTACGCGAGATTTATCGGCGTGTCGGCGGCGCGAGTGTGCACACGTGTGTTTCGGGAGACGTCCGCCGCGGAAGAGAGCAAGCGCCGGCGCGCGAGTCGAGTCCTTTGGCGCGAGGCGCTGTGGTGCGAGATTACCCATGCGCATGCGCATGCGTCACGCTTGTGGCGTGAACACGTGGTGTTAATATAAAACGAAGTTCAAGTTAGTATAAGTAGCTATGTTTGAGTAGCTTCCTGCTATCAGCACCCTCACACAACATAATTACCGCAATCTCAAGTTATGTGCTGTCATCCGTTGAAGAGTTATATGGTGATGAAGCCAAGATCGAAGGTCAGGTGGGTACACTGGCAATTTTCAAGCAATGCCCTGCAACTTAGAGAATATACCAAAGGAGACGCCTTTAACAGGCGTTCCCCTCTGCCAAAGGTATAAGATTCTATATCTAACGCGTTATATAAAACTAGTTCAGCCGCCATTTCTGTCATACGATTCCCGAACGTCTTTGCATAAAGAGCTCCGAGAAAAATGCCGTTTTGTGCTGTGTATGAGTGCAAAAAAATGTCTAACACATCAAATTTACAAAAAGATGGTGTTACATTTCACTTGTAAGTATATTTTTGGTTATTTCATTCGTAATTTACTCATATCCAACATTTTTGAAAATGTACAAAATTCATATTTGGCGCCATAACTTCTTCACGATGACGTAGGCGTACTCCCTACGAGACTAACTTAGTCTCGTAGGGAGTACGCCTACGTCACGATTCAGGAATGCGTCGCAGCGAGACTATTTTTGGTGTTGCCAACTACTACAAAAAATTACCTAGAAATTCATCAATACCTTAACATTAATTCACCTTAACTTGATTTTTGTGTTGAGAAATATGCTACTATTTCATAAAGTGTACAGCAAAATTTAAGTATTTATATTTTTCTTGTACCGAATCCACTGTTTTTATTTTTCTAAAACTAATTTCAATTTATTCATCGTAGGCAGCAATATAAGCAATAGTTAATTAATATTTTTACTGAAAATATTACTAAATCTATTATAAATCTACTTGCTCGAAAAATTCAACAACTATATTTTTTCTAAAACTTAAGAATTTACCTAAAAATCAGAACTTAAAAACTATGGCAACACAATAGTCCCGCTAAATAGTCTCGCTGCTCCAAACAGGCTGCCATGTAGCCTCGTCGGGAATAACTAGGCATGTATCAGTTATTATCGATGGTAGTTATCGATAAAAGACAATCAGTTTAAAATTTTAATAATTTCTTGTTTGTTTATGACTAATAAATAGATCTATCTCCATAAATGTTTTCAATCTCAGATAAATTTAAGTTATCTGAAGAAATTACATGTTAATTGTATCTTATAATATTATATATTATATAAGGTCTTTCAATTGAAATTGAAAGTAATTTAGGAGGTGATTCAGTATCGTTAATACATCACATTCCACTGCAAAGTACTTTTTTTTGCGCGAACTTTTTCTTGACTTGTCCATACAAACTGAGTCAGCTGATCGGACCACTTTGTACTGAGAAGTGAAAAAAAAGTTCGCGCAAAAAAAAGTGCTTTGCAGTGGAATGTGATGTATTAACGATACTGAATCACCTCCTAAATTACTTTCAATTTAAAGTGAAAGACCTTATATATTGTTTGCAACACAAGATGACGGAGCGCCCCTGCCGGACGAGCGTGGCAACAGTTTGAGTCATCGACGGCTGCGCGCGCACGGTGGATATAAAAGGCTGTAACTGAGCGGCGCGCGCCATTGTGTTTTGCAACTTTGTGCTGAAGTGATTAAATCATGGTTTACATTTCTTTCGTGACTCCTGACCAAAGACCTGCAGACCATCAGCCGCCTGTATCTAACAATATCATACCGTGATGATACATAGCCTAATACCTTCCTCGAGAAACTACGTAACAATGAAAATTGCATCAAAATCCAATGAGATGTTCCCAAGTTATAAGCAAGCGTCCATACAGACACACAGACAGATGTTGCATTTTATATGTAGATATAGAGAAGATTTTGTCCACCTGAACAGATTCTGATGGAATGGTGTCAGTAATGTATTTATCGATAAACGTGTTTCCAACTCTATTAAATTTAACGCACACATTCAAAGACCGTACGTATTTACGTAAATTTGTGTTGCAGGTGTGCAAATTGCATGTGGGTGCGTTTGTAGAAACATGATTCGGTTATGTAAGGGTGGTTACCTCGTCCCCCACCAAACGTGGCAGAACCGACTGTATGTGGAAATACGCCTAAAACTGGTCCAGTGTTATCTTGTCTAAGCCCTGCAATGAGCACCCTAACACAAACTGATTGCCGCAATCCAAAGTTAAGTGCTGTCATCCGTTGAGGAGTTCTATGGTGATGAAGCCAGGATCGAAAGTAGGTGGAAGAATGTCGATTTTCAAGTAATACCTTGTAATCAGCACCCAGGTACATAGCGATTATCTCAATTTTGAGAGGTATGCTGTCATTTTCTGAAGAGTTCCACTGCCTATCTCTGAAGACCTTGATCAAATCATAACCAAACCCAAAATGGAAGTAAGTACACTCTTACAAACTAAAAAAAGAATTATTCAAATCGGTAAAAAAATACTGTCGAATTGAGAACCTCCTCCTTTTTTGAAGTCGGTTAAAATCTACGCGGTTTCGCACTCAGAACATTTAAATAGTTAGAAAGGCCTTGGAGCTGTATGCGTACCAGAACCTTTGTCGCCTCACACCCACAGGCACACACCTTGTCGTATTTGAAATACTATCAAAACTTTAATCCAAATGGTTGCTGAAATTTGGTATGCAGGCTAGGATTAGCACACAAACGACAAAAAAATTAAGAAATCTGTAACTTTTAATCTGCAACCCCTCTTAAGAGGGGGTCGTTCTGTATTAAATGAAAATTTTAATTCCAAACTTCCTGAAGTCCTAGAAAGCTGAAATTTTGTATGCAAGCTAGGACTAGCACATAAACAACAAGAAAGTTAAGAAATCTCTAACTTTCACCCTCCAACTCCTCTTAAGGGGGGTCTGGTTCTGTATTAAATAAAAAATTCAATTTCAAGCTTCCTGGAGTCCTAGAAAGCTGAAATTTGGTATGCAGGCTAGGATTAGCACACAAACAACAAAAAAATTAAGAAATCTGTAATGTTTACCCGCCAACCCCACTTAAGGGGAGTCCGGTTCTGTAATATTAAAAATATATACCCAACTTCCAAGTCCTAGAAATTTTAATTTTATTATTTGCCGTGTTAGAGGCCATAGTAACAAACAGGTAGGTAGGTAAGCGCGGAAAGACAAGTTTTTAATTCTTTCAAACTAATGTAGAAGGTACTACGTGTCGTTTACAGCACGATATAACTTTTCCCTACATGTTGAAATCGTTACTAATATTAGTTATACTTTTGATAGGTACTCTCTGGTAGCTGACTGATTTCTGTTCTATTATTGAAAGTAAAGTTTAGTTAGTTAGACATCGTCGTCGAAAACTAAGGTCCGGTTACTTGTACGTGAATTGACAGCTAGAATTGCTCATTTTATTGCGCGCGCAGATAAATATTAACGAGTATACTACTGCAACTGTATTCTTGTGCTGAGGACGGAGAAACCTATCATGATTCCGAGTCTTATTCTTGAGCTAAAGATAAAAATAAGGCAATAAGAGTTATAATTATTTTTAATAACGCTCTTAAACATGAACTTGCGCCTGAAAAAACAAAATTTGAAATAATTAATAGAGCATTCGTACACCATGAGCAGTTTACGATCTGTATCGCGTATGCCATCACTATCCATAAAATCCAAGGGCTAAGTTTAAATAATACTCTCATTGATATCGGGTCATCGACGTTTTCTTCTGGGCATACTTATGTTGCACTTTCGAGGGTGACTGGTTTGATAGGGGTTCACCTTATTAATATTGACTTTGCAACAGTCAGCCATAAATTAATATAATCGCTTAATGACTAAGTACCACCCTGATCTATCGCTTATTGCAAATAATAAAACAACAAAAAAAAGAAGCAAAGATAGGGAGTGGGATATAAAAAAGTTATAGCACAGGCGCAAGAAATGCAGCCTGAAAAATAAAAGAAGTAGAGCATCTTACAAAAAGAAATGAAATCCCATCAAAAACAATTCATGTAAACTATCGCCAAGACACAAGCTCAAAACGCTTTTACTGATAAAAAGTTATCAGATCTCATGTAGAGCCAAGCCCTTAACTCTACAAGGCCTAACTCTACAAGCTCTAACTCTACAAATCCTACATCTTGATCAAAAAGTTTGGCTTGGCCGTTTTGCGGTCGTCAAACAGACACTTCCATTTGTGTCATGCAATAGTGCCATGAAACGGCCAAGCCATACTTTATGATCAAGATGTAGGGTTTGTAGAGTTAGGGCTTGTAGAGTTAGGCCTTGTAGAGTTAAGGGCTTGGCTCTACATGAGATCTGATAACTTTTTAACAGTAAAAGCGTTTTGAGCTTGTGTCTTGGCGATAGTTTACATGAAATGTTTTTGATGGGTTATTGATTCACTTTTTGTAACGGCAGTCGTATATTTAACTATTTAATTTTAATTCTTACATTTTAGTTACAACTACTTAATTTATCGATAACTGCGCTCGCGGCGAACAATTGCCCATCTCTATTTGTCACATATCTATCACATGTGCGATATAAGCGCTCTGTAACTACTATAGATACTCCTAGATTATAAACTACTTGTAGAATTACCGCTTGATTGAGAGGGATTGTTATATATCTGCTACAAAATATAATGGCTTCCTTTTTTGGAATTAAGGTGAATGGTCCAAGGCAATCTTCATACAAACTTGTGGGAACCAATAACGACGACAAAAGTATTATTATTTCATTCTGTTAACTTTTCGCACACGTTCCGTCAACTTTGCATCTGCGAATAACATTTACAAAAAAACTGTTTAACAATCTAATTTTGCTATTTAAAACTGTTAAAACATTTTATTTAAAAAAATATTGATTATTTGCGAGTATAAAATAATTTGAACGTGTAAAAAAAAGTAACAAAACGAAACTATACTACTTTTGTCGTCGTTATTGGTTCTCATAAGTTTTTTATAAAAACTGCCTTGGACCATCCACCTTGGACCATCCACCTTGGACCATCCACCTTGGACCATCCACCATGGACCATCCACCATGGACCATCCACCTTGGACCATCCACCATGGACCATCCACCTTGGACCATCCACCTTGGACCATCCACCATGGACCATCCACCTTGGACCATCCACCTTGGACCATCCACCTTGGACCATCCACCATGGACCATCCACCTTGGACCATCCACCATGGACCATCCACCTTGGACCATCCACCTTGGACCATCCACCATGGACCATCCACCTTGGACCATCCACCTTGGACCATCCACCTTGGACCATCCACCTTGGACCATCCACCTTGGACCATCCACCTTGGACCATCCACCTTGGACCATCCACCTTGGACCATCCACCTTGGACCATCCACCTTGGGCCATCCACCTTGGACCATCCACCTTGGACCATCCACCTTGGACTATCCACCTTGGACCATCCACCTTGGACCATCCACCTTGGACCATCCACTTTGGACCATCCACCTTGGGCCATCCACCTTGGACCATCCACCTTGGACCATCCACCTTGGACCATCCACCTTGGACCATCCACCTTGGACCATCCACCATGGACCATCCACCTTGGACCATCCACCTTGGACCATCCACCTTGGACCATCCACCTTGGACCATCCACCTTGGACCATCCACCTTGGACCATCCACCTTGGACCATCCACCTTGGACCATCCACCATGGACCATCCACCTTGGACCATCCACCTTGGACCATCCACCTTGGACCATCCACCTTGGACCATCCACCATGGACCATCCACCTTGGACCATCCACCTTGGACCATCCACCATGGACCATCCACCTTGGACCATCCACCTTGGACCATCCACCTTGGACCATCCACCTTGGACCATCCACCTTGGACCATCCACCTTGGACCATCCACCTTGGACCATCCACCTTGGACCATCCACCATGGACCATCCACCTTGGACCATCCACCTTGGACCATCCACCATGGACCATCCACCTTGGACCATCCACCTTGGGCCATCCACCTTGGACCATCCACCTTGGACCATCCACCTTGGACCATCCACCTTGGACCATCCACCTTGGACCATCCACCTTTGACCATCCACCTTGGACCATCCACCATGGACCATCCACCTTGGACCATCCACCTTGGACCATCCACCTTGGACCATCCACCTTGGACCATCCACCTTGGACCATCCACCTTGGACCATCCACCATGGACCATCCACCTTGGACCATCCACCTTGGACCATCCACCATGGACCATCCACCTTGGGCCATCCACCTTGGGCCATCCACCTTGGACCATCCACCTTGGGCCATCCACCTTGGACTATCTACAACCATAAGTCCAAAAGCCTGAAGGCCCAACTGTAAATATTTGAAAGATCACACAAATTTCTGAGATATCATTATTTACCTCAGTTACGTCAAAGTGGAGTTGTAGATTATTTATTTTATTTATTTAAAATTTGCCTTTGCTCTTGTAATAGCTGGGGCTCAGTTTGAGCGACTTGAGCCCCCAAGGCTGTGGTGTCGTAACTGAGCTCCCTGAGCATATCAGTGGACTACTTTTCTGTTTGTTGTGGGGTAGCCATGCCGAAATTAGGCAGCCGTTTACCTACCATTGAGAAAACTTTGTCCTCAATAAATTTAAGTGCTTCGTTAAAATATATATCGTCGTTGGCCTGTACTATCCCTCGGTACTTGAGTGCGATATCTTCCGATATAGCAGTTTATACTTGTCCCAAAGTTGCAGGGGGTTTGAGAATCCGCAGGTGCTCGCACAGGTGAGCCTTCGTGAAATAAACGCGCTCGCCGTCGTGAAGGTACACCGTAAGACGTGTCACTGTCGGGTGCATCTCGTGAAGGTGCACCGTAAGACGTGTCACTGTCGGGTGCATCTCGTGATGGTGCACCGTAAGACGTGTCACTGTCGGGTGCATCTCGTGAAGGTGCACCGTAAGACGTGTCACTGTCGGGTGCATCTCGTGAAGGTGCACCGTAAGACGTGTCACTGTCGGGTGCATCTCGTGAAGGTGCACCGTAAGACGTGTCACTGTCGGGTGCATCTCGTGAAGGTGCACCGTAAGACGTGTCACTGTCGGGTGCATCTCGTGAAGGTGCACCGTAAGACGTGTCACTGTCGGGTGCATCTCGTGAAGGTGCACCGTAAGACGTGTCACTGTCGGGTGCATCTCGTGAAGGTGCACCGTAAGACGTGTCACTGTCGGGTGCATCTCGTGAAGGTGCACCGTAAGACGTGTCACTGTCGGGTGCATCTCGTGAAGGTGCACCGTAAGACGTGTCACTGTCGGGTGCATCTCGTGAAGGTGCACCGTAAGACGTGTCACTGTCGGGTGCATCTCGTGAAGGTGCACCGTAAGACGTGTCACTGTCGGGTGCATCTCGTGAAGGTGCACCGTAAGACGTGTCACTGTCGGGTGCATCTCGTGAAGGTGCACCGTAAGACGTGTCACTGTCGGGTGCATCTCGTGAAGGTGCACCGTAAGACGTGTCACTGTCGGGTGCATCTCGTGAAGGTGCACCGTAAGACGCGTCACTGTCGGGTGCATCCCGTGAAGTGGCACCGTAAGACGTGTCACTGTCGGGTGCATCTCGTGAAGGTGCACCGTAAGACGTGTCACTGTCGGGTGCATCTCGTGAAGGTGCACCGTAAGACGTGTCACTGTCGGGTGCATCTCGTGAAGGTGCACCGTAAGACGTGTCACTGTCGGGTGCATCTCGTGAAGGTGCACCGTAAGACGCGTCACTGTCGGGTGCATCCCGTGAAGCGGCAAGCCCAATATCCGCCATGCCGCTTCGTTGCCAGCTGTAAATACTTGCATTTCGTCTCGTGGGTCAATATTAGCATTGCCTTGCTGCTGCACAATAAATATCGCCGGGTAAGTGCCTTTGTTTATGTACTTACAAATGTATTTAATTGCCTGAACCGCGTTACAGAACTCCACATTAATGTGAGCATCAAAAAGCGCCCGAGGATACTTTTTGGTGCATGCCCTGTCCCACATGTACAGGGGATGTGGTATCCAGGAATACCAAATAAAACACGGGACGTAAGGGGAAACAGACAGTTGTATTCAGAGACTAAAAGTCGACTGACTAGTCAGAGAAATCTCTGCTTACCTACATATATCACATCCCTCCACAACATTTAACAAAATCAAAAACACATCCCTCCACAACATTTAACAAAATCAAACAAACATGAAAATATAACTAATTTAACTTAACCTTCTAAACTAGTAAATAAAGATTACCACTAACAACGTCTATTACTAATTTCATACCAACTTAGTTATCTATACCTACACACATGTATATACAAAATTTTATAAAGTCCGATGATACAAATGTTTTAGCATTATCACTAACAATAATTTTTGGGTTTCCAAATCTCGCGAAAATTTATGACAATTTATTTATGAGTGTCTGAGTCATTAAATTTGGCATTTCTATACATTCGAGCCATTTGCTCCGTGCATCAACTAACACCAAGTACATCTTACCACGAAGCGGGCCGAGAAAATCTAAATGAATTCTCTCAAAAACAGAATCAGGCCATTCCCAATTCTTTATAGGGGCTTGAGCGGGATTTGATCGTGTCGAAACACAACGGTCACAATTTGACACCAAATTTTCGATCTCACGATCAATACCGGGGTACCAGAAACGTTCCCTCGCCAGCAACTTCATCTTAACAATACCAAGATGGGCGGCGTGGAGTTCCTGCAGTACTGCCGACCGGTACATCTTAGGGATTACCACCCGATGTCCACGCATCAGACACCCCTCCTCGACATGCAATTCATGTCGGCAACGTTGATAAGGCAGCAATTCTGCCTCAACTTTCTTAGGCCACCCCTCGGCCACATAGCACTGCACCCGGGTGAACACCGGCTCGGCAGCGGCGGCGGCGCGCAGCTCCTGCACGCTCGCCGGTAGCGGCGCGCCCACCGCAACCAGCGCGTTCACATAGCTCGCGCCCACCGCAACCAGCGCGTTCACATAGCTCGCGCCCGCCGCAACCAGCGCGTTCACATAGCTCGCGCCCTCCTCGCTCGATACTACCGCAGCCGCGGGCTCGTCCCCTGCAGGCGACCGACTCAAATAGTCAGCCTTTCACTACTTACATACTCAATCTTATAGTTATAGGCGGCTAGGAATAAAGCATACCTTTTTATCTGGCGAAAAAATTGACAGCAAGGGCTTGTGGTCAGTTTTTAACACGAACATCTCCGTCCGCCCGTAAAGATACTGATGGTATTTTTTTACGCCAAAAATTATAGCCGCAGCTTCCTTTTGTATCTGACTGTAGACGCGCTCGCTAGAAGCAAGGGCGCGAGACGCATATCCGAGCGGGCGCTCCGAGCCGTCCTCGTACCGCGCCGCCAGCACTGCGCCCAGACCTCCCGCGCCGCGTCCACTGTCAGTACTAGCTCCTGGTTCGGGTCAAAGTGCGCCAACACGCGCTCCGAGCACATTTCTCGCTTTACCGCTTCAAATGCCCCCTGCTGTTCTTCTAACCACTCCCATTTTGCGTCTTTCCTCAGCAGCCGATGCAGCGGCTCGAGAACAATCGATGCGCCCGGAATAAAACTGCGATAGAAATTTACAAGCCCTAAGAATTTTGCGTCGAACAATGAATTACATAATTCGTTTATTTTTGGTAGCGGATATTTATCTATTTTTAAATCTTTGTTGATAGAAACCGAATAATCTCCGCAAATACGAACATCGTTATTTTTCTTTAATACTGCTACAATAGGCGACGCGTATTGAGAATAAGAAACCGGTTTTAAAATACCTACCTGCACCAACCGATCTAATTCCGCGCTTATCTTATATAAGGTCGAGCCTTGAAAAACTTTGGATTAGACCCCTCTTTCAGAAACAACGTCAGGTCATATTTATGAAACGTGCCTAGTTTCTCCGAAAACAGTGACTGATATCTTTGATATAAACGATTCATCTCGTTTTGAGAACAGTAATTAATCGGGGCGAGCGTAAATTTAAACTTAGCCATAAAATCACGCCCGAGCAACGGCACCGGTCCATTTTGCACCACAAAGAAATCTATCTCATGGGTAACACCATTATATGTAAGTGGCAAAGATCCCACTCCTAATGGGGTTAACAACGCGCCCCCATAGGTACGAAGAGCTTTATGAGACTCACCCAGCGGCAACTGCGAGAAATACCTAAACCAGACGGTCACCGGCAGCGCCGACACCGCGCTCCCCGAGTCCAGCTCCGTGCGCAGTACCGCGCCGCTCACACGCACCTCCAAACACATGGGGCGGTCATCTTAACACCTAATGTTATTTATCGGAGCAAAATCATCCGCTACCGCCGAACCGTTTTCACAAATAAAATGATTACGCCACTGACTACGATTTTTCCTATTACGGTTTGGCTTTTTAACATAACCCGCACTTCTTGGACACATTCTTTTCAAATGGCCTTTATCACCACAAATGTCACAGTTCAAATGACGATAGCCGCAACCCGATGAGTCATGCGTCCTGCCACCGCATACTGAACAGCTGGACGGACCGGATTGGTCACGTGGCTGGGCACCCCTCGCGCCCCCCACGGCCGCATACAAGAGTGGCTCGATCTTCACAGCTGGCATCGGGAGCGAGGCCGTCACGGCCTGCGAGCTCTCCACTGCACATGCCAGGTCCACTGCACGAGCCAGCTTTAATTTTTCTGCATCTTCCCGGAACAACCGCTCACGAACTGCACTGTTATCTACCCCCAGCACGAACCGATCCGTCAGACACATTTCGAGTGCCGAACCAAAACAACAATTTGCTGCTAAACCTCGCAATCCCGCTGCAAACTCCGGTACAGTCTCGTGACACTCCTTCACCGCTGAATAAAACTTCTGCCGTTCCACATACACACATTTCTTTGGCTCAAAATGACTTGCCAACGTGGAAATGATGACGTCATACGCAGTTGTGTCCGGGTCCTTGGGATGAAGCAGGTCTCTGACGAGCCGATACGAATCCTGAGTCATGCAATTCAACAAAATTGCACGTCGTTTCTCTCCATCCTTATCCGCAGTGGAGTTTATTGAATTTGCCGTAAAGAAATTATTTAACTGTGCGCGATGCACGGGCCACTCATCAGTTTTACAGTCGAAAACGGGCACATTACCGAAAACCGACATAATTCACTGGTCACGCGCGGCACTAACAATAGTTTTCAAGATAATTAGTCCTCGTCGCCACTGTGGTATCCAGGAATACCAAATAAAACACGGGACGTAAAGGGAAACAGACAGTTGTATTCAGAGACTAAAAGTCGACTGACTAGTCAGAGAAATCTCTGCTTACCTACATATATCACAGGGGACGTAGGGTTCAGTGCTCCACAAAGACTCATGCTCTTAGTGATCGTGTCATATAGCTGTTTGTCCAAGTTGGGGTCGGGCAGCTCTGCTGATATCACTTCATCGATTCGGTTCGGACGCAATTTTTTTTCAATCACAGCAGCTCCAATTTATAATGTAATTTCGGGGTTCCCTGCCCGAAAACTTCACCAACTTAGTATTGCAGCTTTGTTTTATAAAATTTAAATATTTTTGCGAAAATCTAATAAAAAGTTATTAATAATCTGCGTACTAAAATTAAATAAAGACACAAAAAAAGCTCAATTGCATCTATCAAGATAACCTTTACAAGCGAAAAATAAATAAAAAGACTATTATTCTAAACATCGATTTAAATATTCGTTTACACCATTTCAATAAGAGCCATTATGTATTTTTGCCTTTCGGTTATTATCATCAGTTCGAAATATGTTTATTGCCAAAATTCAATAAGGTGAGTTATTTTTTTTATCCTAATGAAAAAAACTACAGGTAGAGTCAATGTCTTTAATCCTTTTTGTATAAGTGATTTTAATATAGTTTTCCCAATCAGTTTTCTAGTAGTTTTCCGTATTAACTAGTTTGGCCACAAACAGCTTTCTCCGGAAATAAAGGGAGTAGGAAAACGATTCCCAGACCAAAAGATGGAGAAAAAAATCGGAAGTTTAGAAAATGCAATAAAACGTGTTTTGGAAAAATGTTACTTATATAATTTTCCATTTAAGGTGACGTAATCTACTTCGTTTTTGTTTCTTTTGTATCGGATTTAGTTTTGTATTGGATTTAGTTTGCTGATTTGTTGGAGGGTGGTGGTCGGTTTCCCCACAGTGACCGCCTGGCTTGGGGAATGGGTTTTTTTTTTTGTTGCTGCATTGTTTGTATTGTTGGTTCTCCGGGGGACTTCTTTTGTTGCTATTTTTATTTGTGCCGGGTAATGAGTTAGTTCTGGGATGAATCATGATGTTGTATGCATTTATTTTATTGATTTTGTTAGGTGCCTTTGTTGTTGATTCATCTTTATAGTGATCAGGAGTAGGTGATTTAGATGGTGACCGTTTTCTTTTCTCAGTTGCGTTGTTGGGATCAGATTTTTCTTTGATAATAAGTCGGTCATAGCGAATCTTTGCTGAGTTTCCCTTAATAATTTCTTCCTACAATTTTGTTTTTAATTCTTCCCTGATAGGTCATCCTTTGGGTAATTTTCTGTTACATAGGATCCAGTAGGGAAGCTTTTGTTGTTTTTCAAAAGTTCTAATAGTCTCCACGCAAGAGTGAGCTTTACTTATAAAAGTCTGCATTTCTTATTTTGTTTTTTACCCAATCTGTAGACGTCGCGTCGTTTAGTTTCCATTTATCGAATTCTTCCGATCCCACCTCTGTGCACACAGTATTTAATGTTTTCAGAACTATCATTTGAAGTTCCTGATAGTTTTTTTCAGTTTCATCGATTCCATGAAGAATAAGCTTATTATTAATACTCACCGATAGTTATTAATAACAATCTAATTTATTACTTTTCTCTAAACATTTACATATAGATATATATATATATTTTTTCGTTTTTTTCTTGCAGTCAGAACGCACCGTGAAATCTCCAGCTAAAATTGCATGTTGTGTTGGATGGGGATACGACGGTGCAGACGAAGCATGCCACCCACAGTGTAAAAATGACTGTGTAAATGGTGAATGTGTTGCAGCAACCAATACCTGCACTTGTAACTCTGGGTTCTTAGAATACAATGGTACACATTGCGCTCCTCAATGTGATCAAGGCTACATTGTTGACAATGAGAAATTGATCTGTGTTCCCCAGTGTAGTCGACCATGCTTGAACGGCTCATGTACAGATCCAGACACATGCAGCTGTATCGACGGTTTCAAATTAAAGGATAACGACAAATACACCTGCATTCCAGATTGTAATCCAAGTTGTGAGCACTCAGATTGTATTGCTCCTGACACATGCTCATGCCATGAAGGTTTCTTCAAAGATAATGACTGGATGTGCAAACCGACATGTGATCTCTGTAATTTCGGAGATTGCATAGCACCAAACAAATGTAGATGTCATGAAGGGTATTCCAGCTCAGCGAGAGATCGTTGCGAACCAATATGCAGTCGTCCATGCCGTAACGGAACGTGCTCTGCACCAGATACCTGTGAATGCTCAATCGGATACAAGATCGACGAAGAAGACAAGTTTAAATGTACACCAGTATGTAACCCTATCTGCATCAATTCTACTTGCTCTTCCACAAATAAATGCTCATGTGATTCTGGTTACGAATCAGTAAACGCTTGGAGCTGTAAACCAAAATGTAATGAATGTGAACATGGAGATTGCATAGCTCCTGAAACCTGCTTATGCCACGAAGGATTCACAAATAGAGGTGGAAAATGCATACCACACTGCAATAAAGAATGCATCAACGGTGTTTGCTCAGAACCCAATACGTGCACCTGCCATGTAGGATATGAGATGGATAACAAAAACCAGTTCACATGTAGCCCTGTTTGTATTCCCGGCTGCGTTAACGCTTCCTGTGACTCACCAAATACTTGCATCTGCTTTCCTGGATACGTGTCGGCTAATAACATTACTTGCAAACCGAAATGTAGTTCTTGTATCAATGGAGTGTGTACGGAACCAAACGTATGCCAATGTCATAAGGGATATGAACTTAGTAGTGGGATCTGTGAGCCGGTGTGTCAGGAACCATGTACAAATGGAAATTGTTCAGCTCCAGGAGTTTGCACGTGTTTTCCAGAATATTTCAGGAACGAAAAAAGTCCATCAGAGTGCTATAAACCATGCAAAGGCTTATGTGACATGGGAACTTGCACTACGGAAGGCATCTGCAATTGTAATTCTGGATTCGAGTTGGATAATGACACTTGTGTTTCAATGAGACCGTAAGTATCTTCAATATATATAAATTTAAATAGATTTATTTATGTAATTGAGGTACAATATAATACACGTCTTATAAAACACATACATTTTGTTGTAAAATAAAAAAACAATTGGACTTAATAGGTATAATTAATACGCGGAAACACAAATTAAGATAAAAATTCAATTCGGCTTACTTACATTTAACAAAAAAACAATATAATTGGGTCATACACAAATTCAAGTTCAAGCAAAACATTCACATATATATATTTTTATACTGACAATTTATTATGATTTATATTGATTTCAGCAACATATACTAACTATCCACGAAAGTGTAAACGTACAATTTTTAAACATTAACTTTATTTTTATTTTATCAAAGTGTTTTCAAATTTTCCTATCTGTGGACTGTTATTCAGAAACGTTCTTTATCTTTTATTGTTCGTATTTGGAGAAACATTATTTTTATATTATATTTTATCTTAGTTTATTGTTTTTTATTTACTCGGCAATAATACCTTCAATATGTTCATCACATTTTTTGATAAACATCTGGTTACACAAAATCTCGACTTTTCTGTGGACCTAAAAATTTAACCTTATTTTCACACAACTAAAACCACCATGATTCGATAAAAATTCCTTGCCTTGGAATTTTTTTGTTTATTTCCCCATATTATTATTATTTATTACTTAAAACTATAAGACAAATATTATTTAATTATATTATTTTAAAACCGACCTGTAGTAAGTGTATCTGATATCATATTTTATTTCATGCTGTTAATTTTACATTGGAAAATCTCTTTTGTGGACATTTTTTCTGTGAGCTCTTATGTGAGCTCTTATATGAACTCTTATGTGAGCTCTTATATGAACTCTTATGTGAGCTCTTATGTAAACTCTCATGTCCACAGGAAATACAAAGAAGAATAAATTAGAAGGTAGAAGTTAGAAATTAGAAGTTTAATGAAAACGATCCATTTTTTAACATTATATCATTGCAGTATTCAGAACCAGGATTCAGAGCTCCTCACATCCAGATTTACTTTTCTTTCTGCGTTTCTATACTGCAATGATATAATGTTAATTTATATCTCCTTGCGATGGATAAATCGCCAAGTGTTCAAACATAGAAATTTACTTCTATCATAGATCTATTTTTTGTTTTTAATATTGTTCCTTTTTATTAAGATTCAATAAAACAGACTGATTAGGATTAAAAACTCGACTTTTTTTCTTAAAAATGTTATGCTTGTTTTGTGAATGACCTACTCTCAGAATAAGACCCATCAGCATCATAAGACCCACCAGCATAATCAGAAAATTTAGGAATAAATAATAAATGTAATGCAACAAATATGACAAAGTGGATGTACCTATAAATAAGTACAAATACGTTAATAGTAGTTTATGAAACTGTTGCATAATAGAGGCTATTAAAACACGACTGGTTTTTTGATAGTATCACAAGAGTGTTTAAAGTGCAGTTTCATAGACTACTTTATCTAGACTCATGCAATTGGTTAATAAAGTCTTGGTAATGTAATTTGTCGCTTTTGTTTATTTTGCTAGGTTATTCGTCATTTTCACAGTACACAGTACCTAAATATTAAATTAATAATTTAAATAAATTGTTAATAAATTATTAACCTCAATTATTACGCAAAAATCCTGACCGCGCATGTAAATCAAAGAGTTTGGCCATAAGTTGGACCATGGTCATGCTGTTAGAGAAAATACAAAACAAATTTACGAGATTACTCTACATGAAACTTTATGGCGTATATCCTAAATACCCGTTGATGTATCCCACATTATTCGTTTTGGGTATGGTGGGATATAATCAGCTAGAGGTTAGGTGCGAACTTGCTCTGGCGTCATACTTGTTTAGGGTATAGCGTGGAAAAGAATTCAACTTAGTTTTGCTTGCGCAATGTAAGTTACGGGTGCCCAATGTTCACTGAGGGCGCCGCAGAACCGACTGTTTAAGATAGGGCGCAGTAAGACCAACCTCCACCAGAAGGCTTCTCTGACACGAGCGCTGGAGCTGCTTAATAGGATCCATGACCATATTGACATATTTCACTGTTCCCTGAGTGAGTTCACACGAACAGCGTTATATGTTATTTGTTATTTATGATTGTGTATAATATTAATGATTTTGCCTGTTGTTGTAGTTGTTGTGTTATAAAATTGTATCTGCTTTGTTTCTAATGTGTTGTTTGTAATATAGTTATTTGTAAGTATAGATATATAGTAGGTAGGTATATATAATATTCATGTTCACTATCGCATTGGCTTAGCTGTAAGGATAGTGTTCTATTGTTGATAATAAATAAATAAATAAATAAATCTTTCGAACCAATCTCTATTAAATCAAAGAGTTTGGCCATAAGTTGGACCATGGTCATGCATCTTTCGAACCAATCTCTATTAAAACAAAGAGTTTGGCCATAAGTTGAACCAGGGTTATGCATCTTTCTAACTAATCTCTATTAAAACAAAGAGTTTGGCCATAAGTTGGACCATGGTCATGCATCTTTCGAACTAATCTCTATTAAAACAAAGAGTTTGGCCATAAGTTGGACCATGGTCATGCATCTTTCGAACTAATCTCTATTAAAACAAAGAGTTTGGCCATAAGTTGGACCATGGTCATGCATCTTTCGAACCAATCTCTATTAAAACAAAGAGTTTGGCCATAAGTTGGACCATGGTCGTGCATCTTTCGAACCAATCTCTATTAAAACAAAGAGTTTGGCCATAAGTTGGACCATGGTCATGCATCGTTCGAACTAATCTCTATTAAAACAAAGAGTTTGGCCATAAGTTGGACCATGGTCGTGCATCTTTCGAACCAATCTCTATTAAAACAAAGAGTTTGGCCATAAGTTGGACCATGGTCATGCATCGTTCGAACTAATCTCTATTAAAACAAAGAGTTTGGCCATAAGTTGGACCATGGTCGTGCATCTTTCGAACCAATCTCTATTAAAACAAAGAGTTTGGCCATAAGTTGGACCATGGTCATGCATCTTTCGAACCAATCTCTATTAAAACCTCAGACATGGGTGTATGAGCTGTTTCCTCTGCCTTTCCGCTTAGTGTACAAGTATTTTAATAGCAAAAAAAAGTGGTATTATGTGCAACTGTGACATAGTGGGACTTCAATAGTCAATCCACGAGCTTCACAATGGCTAATTATGTCCAGTTGGACACAATACTTTATCTATGACATTATATATAATACATTAACTCTCTTGTGATAACTTTTAGTATCGAGTGCCGCGTCTGCAACAGCAGCTGCCCCGAGAGCCCGTGCTGGTGCTCCGACGGGAGACCTTGTCACGTCATACTGGAGGTTGAGCGGTCCACGTCACCACGGTACGTCCGTGGAGTCCTCCCTCCGTTCCTTCGGGTTATTCCCAGAGCTCCAAAAATTTCTTCCCACGGCTCCAAAAATTCAATTTAATATTTATTATTATCATAATTTTATCCTCGTCGGCTCCAAAAGATTAACTGTACATATATGCAGAACAGGACGAACACATAGTTTTACTAAAAGCAGGTCCCGTAGCATAGTGTTTAATCGCGCGCGACGTCACTAGTTGAATCACAAATGCAAGGAGCGTGACGTACTGTTTACTCGCAAAAACATCGTGTCACGCTCCTTGCACTTGTGATTCAACTAAGTCGTATCGTATGCCTATTAACCGAAGATCGTCACACCACCAAAACAACATTCTTCAAATTGTACAGGAACTCAAGAATGAATGCCTAAAAATCGTTAACAAAGGCCATATTCCAATACCAAAGGTTTATAAAAATGCCAAGAAGAAATTTGTCGACCGACGTTATCACCTATTAGGAGACGTTCCCAGTTTTACAAGTGTAAAAAGCTCTTTGTACAGATCCAGAAATGCAAGTTTGGATCTTAGTAGAACTAGATATACTAATCCCATCAAAAACATTTCATGTAAACTACCTAAGTAGGCATTGTTGCCACTTTAGCTACTTTGTAGCTAGATCTAGCAACTTTTAGGGTCAACTAAGCTACTAAAATTGTTGGAAGTTTCATACATTTGGCTAATTTTTGAGGACTGAAGCTCCATACATTCAGCTACTTTTCGTAGTAAAAGTAACAGATCTGGCAACTTTTCGTGTTAAATTTAGCTACTAACGCTTAGCCGTAGGTGGCAACACTGTAAGTAGGTAGGTCGCCGGAGGTTGATTGGAGCCGTCAAGACGGATGGACGTGTCAAATTGCTCCGCAAAACCTTTGTGTAAAAGAGCCCGTTGTTTACAGTTGTTTAGTGCCGTGTTTATGTGTCCATCATTTTCGGTACTCGACGTACGCGTAACAGTGTAGTGTGTGTGTTGTTAAGTTTAGCTAAATCCAAGCTTTTGACTTAGCATTAGCTAAGTACAATACTGCGGACCTAAATCTGGGTGACGCAACATGCCCCCAATGCAAGTGTATAGGAGCCAGCCATCAGCACAGGACAGCTGCAACACAGAAGACACTACGGGAGACCCTCGGCGAGACCGTTCCTGCCTCAAATAAAACTAATTGCAACCAAATTCTCCATTATCACGCAGGAACGAGAACGCGAGCTGAGCCGGGAGCGTGTCAACAAACCACCACTTATATTCGCATTTTACCACCTTCATAAAGCTAGGGTTTTACTTGCAGTACAAAACACACAGAGAAGAGGACCCCAAGACCTATGCTGACTTAAATAAGCTCACACTTGTAAAACCCACACCCAAAATATTAGGTTAAAAACCGATAAACCGCTTAATACCTACATATCTACCAGTGGCGGCTGGTTCAAAAGTGCGCTCGTAAACTGAACCACCAAATAATATCACCAAGATAACACCAATAAATCTAGTCTTACCAAGTAACACGAAGACCTTACTATAAACAATGAACAACGAAGTCCCTTTTATCCATAGTAGTATATTGCCGCAAACTTGTAAACAAAGTCGTATGAGTTATTGTTAAAGAAGTTTGAACTTTAATTCCAGCCACCAAAACATAATTTACCTCGCGCTACACATCTCTTGTGCGTTTTCAATCTTGGACCTGTATTTGTATGTAATAAATCGCCTAGCGCGGGAAACAAAACAAACAGTACAAAATGTATGACGAATTTCGCTAGATCTCGTACGCCGCACGCGCCTAGTGAGGCCGATAGGCGTCAACATATCCCGAATAATTTGAGCTTTACCTATTATTTTATGTAAGTAAGACACAGGACACAGCAGGTGTGACAAATCAGTCAATGACCGCTCATTGATGATTATCTTAATTAATTACAGAATGTTACTGCGCGGTAAAATAACGACTGCTACTTTTAATATTGACTACAATAAAAACAACAGAGTGACTTTGACCTAAATATCAAATCAGTGGGACCACCAAAACCAGAGTGTAACGTGAAGAGTTAAATATTAACGCGAACTGTTAAACGTGAAATGTATAAAGAAATGATTGTTTGAACTTGTGTGGATGTGAACGTTTTTTTGTTTTTTGGGTACTTACTTAATTATCATTTTCATTCAAAAGTTATTTAACAATTCGCATCAGAAAAATCACGCCGGCTCGACCTCATTAGGTATGTTATACATAGAATAAATAAGTGACATATGTGCTTACTTATATGCAATGGTAGGTAACTATATATTTTTTGGTTTTACTGTAATTTTAGTGAGTTGAACCACCAGTTTCCTAGAGCACGAGCCGCCACTTTTGTTAACAAACCAACGGGTGATCCAGTTTCCGGAAACATTCACAGTTTTTACGATAGAAACCACTATGACAGCATCTCAATCAACAGTAACTCCACGGAAACATTAAAAACAAAAGTATAGCCTTGGCCAATTGAACACTACACGCTTAAAGTCAAAACTTTCAGAATTAAAACAAACAACTACTATACCAAAGACGCCGAATCTGAAATTACACTATCACGTGAGCACCGGAGCCGACCCCAAAGACAGCAGCTGCAGCCAAGCCCTCTGATACAAATCATGACGTGTACTTCTGACACTCCACGCAGCCTACAACTATGCAGAATCAAGAAGGAAAGCTGGACGACCAATATACACCTAGCTTAATTCTATGTTCCAAGACGTAAAAATGTAAATTAAAAAAAACAGAGGTTTTTGGAAAAACATTTCTGGAGACAGGCTCCTCGTAAAGAAGACAGCAGAAGAAATCTAAAATTTACCTAAAACAGATACAGAAGCGGAACCCGAATGACAAAACAGATCCACACTTTAAAGCGCAGCTTCCAGTACACCCATATTTATAACACACACACTATCGTATATATTTAATCCTTAAATGCTCACTTTACGATGCCTGAATTCGGGTGGGCCTCCAATCTCCCTTCACTCCTCATCCTGCAGCTGCCATTCGACAGTCCCCTCCTATATACTACGTGGCTCACCGGTATCTCGGGTCTTTGCACCCTTGCAGCAGAACTGCTGGCTGGATGAGTCACCAGAACAGAACAGAACAGAACTACCTAAGTAGGTCGCCAAGATTCATAAGCTGATAACGCTTTCACTGTTAAAAGGTTATCAGATCTCATGTAAAGCCGAGTCCTTAACTCTACAAGGCCTAAATCTACAAACCCTACATCTTGGTAAAAAAGCATGGCTTGGCCCTTTCGTGGCCGCCAAACAGTGCCGGATTAAGCCAGCGCGGGGCCTGTAACAAATTCTATCAAGAGGCCCAAGATATAAGATAATATTTAAAAAAAACTGTTCTGAATAAAATCATAAAATTTGTTCGATAAAAAACAATCACAAAAAGACGTCTTATTTTTTACCAATTTTCAATAGTATGCATGTGAATACGCCAATATTTTAATAATAGTATGTAAGCAAAAACCGAAATGGGCATACTGTCTTTGTGGGTCTGATAAAAATCAAATCTCCGACCTGACCCACCCGTATACAGTATAAGTATCATAACTGTATGTATATCCCTTCTTAAGAAATAACATAATGAACACTTTCGTCACTTTCCATGCGAATGGAGTCACGGACATCCAACCAGATAATTTAAAAAAATCACAATTAATTGTTATTTTTTATAAGGTTGGCTACGGTCAGATCTTTCAGATGAACCCAGCAACTGCTCAGAGTGAAAAGTAATAATAATTTCTTATTTTAACTTAAAAATATCTTACCTTATGCACAGTTATTATCGTTGAATACGTTTCTCTTCTTGACTACGTAAGAACATTGTTCTATTTAGTATATTTTAAGAGATAACTGAATACTTAAAAAAATCGGTTGCACCGCTATATTATGTAAGAAAATAATACTCAACACAATTACGAAACCACTTTTCTCAAGAATGGTTCATATCGAAAGTACTATTATTATCATCCAAACGTAAATATCGATCATTCCTTATAGATTGGTAGTCAATATAACCCTTTTCAAATCGGTCGGGTTATTACGACTAGCACGGAGAAAATATTAGGGAATTCCCTGTTTTGTTTAGCAGTATTGCCAACTCGTGTTTGGGCGGTGCGAAACATGATTTTTGGTATGACCAGCAGATAGAAAAATAAAATTATAGTTGATCATTTTGATGCAAATATTTTCTTCTTAGTAATTTTGACTAAATGTAATATATAAATACCTAATACTTTTTTATGGTCAGAAAACGTTGGTGCGCGGGGCCCCCAAATGCGCGGGGCCCGCAGCATTTGCTACTCTTGCTTCGTGGCTAATCCGGCACTGCCGCCAAATAGACATTCCTATGTAATATAATGCTATGTTATGCAATAGTTTCATGAAACGGCCAAGCCATACTTTTTGAGCAAGATGTAGGGTTTGTAGAGCTAGGGTTTGTAGAGTTAGGCCTTGTAGAGCTAAGGACTTGGCTTTACATGAGATCTGATAACTTTTTAACAGTGAAAGCGTTATCAGCTTATGAGTATTGGCGACCTAGTTTACATGAAATGTTTTTGATGGGATTTCATTTCTTTTTGTAAGATGCTGCACTTCTTTTTATTTTTTCAGGCTGCATTTCTTGCGCCTCTGATATGACTTTTTTTGTAGCCCACTCCTTATCTTTGCCTCTTTTCTTTGTTGTCTTTTTATTTGCAATAAGCAATAGATCAGGGCGGTACTTAGTTATTAAGCGATTATATTCAACTATGGCTGACTGTTGCAAAGTCAATATTAACAAGGTAAACCCCTATCAAACCAGTCACTCAGATACCCAGATACCACAATGTTTAAAATTTTTGGAAAGCAATTTGATAGCAATTTTATTTTTAAGATTGTTATAACTTATTATTTTAAGGCTGATTAACTGTCATAAAATGTATGACAATAATTTTAAAACTAGACTGTATAACATTCAATAATATTCTACCTGCTCGTCTTGGAGACAAACCATCTGCTCCGGTCAGTATCTATACTGATGGCAGCAAGATCGAGGGCAAAGTCGGATGTGCATTCACATGCTGGCGAGACGGTATCGAGGTGCGGTCAAAGAAGTTCCGACTGGAAGCATTTTGTACTGTTTACCAGTCGGAGCTTCTCGCACTGCGGCAGGCAATCAGGCTGACGGTGAAGGACAAACACTTCAGGGAGGCAGACATCCTTAGCGACTCACGCTCCTCCCTGGATGCAATTGCGAACCCGCGTTCCACGCATCCCCTTGCGACAGACATCAGGGCAGACCTGGCAGTTGCGGCTGAAAAGGGCGTCCAAATAAAGCTATGGTGGGTGCGGGCTCACATTGGCACTGCTGGAAACGAGCGCGCCGACGAGCTAGCTAAGCATGCCGCCCTACACAAAAAGACGGCCGTAGATTATGACAGATTCCCTCTGTCATATGCCAGGAGAGTGATCCGCTAACGGATCCTAGAAATCTGGCGGGAGGAATACTCCACGTCCGGGAAGGGCAGAATCACCAAACTTTTCTTCCCGGACATTTGCCAGTCTTTCCGAACAAAAGTGAATTTTAGGGTCTCATATTGGATCACTGAAGCGTGGACTGGTCACGGCGGGAACGCACACTACCTTCACCGCTTCAAATGTCGTGACGACCCAGGCTGCTCTTGCTCCCCAGACGTCGATCAGACAATCGAACACGTCCTGAACGAATGTCCAATGTTCGGATCCAGGAGGTTGCAGCTCGAACGCCATATGCGCTAATAAATAAAAATAAAATAAAAAATTTCATTGATTAATTATAATAACAGTAAAAATTTTATTAGATAAAATTAAAGATAAAGATATTAAAGATGTAATAAAATATTCAATAAAAATTTAAGTAACATAATAAACAATGTAAAAGTATTATGATGCAAATAAATATAATAATAAATAAATTAAAAAAAACAAGGTCCCTGAAAAATTAAAATCGGGGGAAACTGGATAAAAAAAAAAAATATATATATATATATATCCATTTATCTCCACCTAACATAATAATTTTTAAACTGCGTGCTTTAGTGTGTGTTTTGGCCTGCATAGGAGATTGATTGTCTGTGTTAAATAATCAGTCACGTGTGATTTATTAATTACTCAATTAAGCTGTGTTTTTTTTTTATATTATTGCTTTTATGTAAGTAATATAAAAAATCAAAACCATCATCGAAGCTGTCAATAAGTATAAAGGTGTTTCTCAGAGAAACCCTTAAAGCATTCTGTTTAAAATTTTTGGAAAGCGTTTAATTTTTATAATTGTGATAATTTATAATTTTAAGGCCGATTAATTGTGATAAAACATGTCCTTAACAATAAAAACTGTGTTTAGCTGTGATTATTTTATAAATAATTTAATATAGAGTGTATCAAATCACTTAATTTTTTAATTATTTATCCATCTATGCTTTTATATATTAAGACAGTGCATCAGTTTACTATGTCGCAATTGGCGCCCTCATTGCGTTTCTCCTCATAGAGTACAAGAAAAGAAACGCTTCGTTGTGCACTGTAGTATATTTATATGCTTCTACTTGAATTTGTTATTTACGTACAATGTGACTGTACATGATAGCTTTTGGAGCCGGTGAGAAATGAATATTTTCTACAAATAAATTTTTGGAGTCATGGGAATCTCTGTATTTTTTTGAGAACAATGTATTTTGGAGTCCTGGAAATAGCCCGTTTGTTGGGTGTTCACGGTATCAACTTGGAAATGGTTAGACCTAACTGGTGGATTGATGCATTTATGTGGAGACCGGGACCCCGAGGTGGCACGTATCAAATCGGGTTTTAATGTAGATTACTTCGATATTGACAGAACTTGATACCTATACTCGTGTACCTCGCAAACTTGACATTTTGTATACGATGTACTTCTAAGTTGATTGTACACTGAGGTTCCTAAAAAATTTAACAATTTCAGTAACTTGGCGACAGTGACGTGGGTGTTCGGCGGCACCGTCGTCGTGCTGCTGCTGAGCCTGGTGTGCGTCATACAGGCGATGTGGAGGAGGCGCCAGCTCGCCGCCGGGAAGACTTCTCCAGGGGACGGTAAGCATGCAGTGTGTATTGTGTCGTCACCCTCCGGAGATACAAGTACTGTCGGGACAAGTTCCACAGGCTTGTGTGTGGCTAACAGTACTACACCGTGGCCCAAAATAACGTTGACAAAATTCATAAGTTAAAATTTCAAAAATGGAATAGTTTGCGTTCTCTTTTGTTTTTTGTTGATGTATACTCATTCATCGGCGTCATTTTGAACATAGTTCGTTTACTAAAAAGTGTAAAAATATATTTATTTCGCTATGTCAGTGCAACATGGAGCCATAATTTCATTGCATGACCGTGGAAAAAGGCAGTTTGAGATAGTGAAGATTCTTGGTGTTAGCCGTCAGTTAGTTTCTGCAGCAATTAAACGCTATAACGAGCTCGGCAACATCGGAGACCGTCCTGGAAGAGGACGCAAGAGGACTGTTAGAACTTCTAGGAACCGACACATTATCAAACAAAGATTAGTGCGTAATCCACAGACCAAGGTGAGGAAAAGGTCGCGAGACTTGGGGATTAGTCGCTCGACCATACAGCGTATAGTGAAACATGATCTGCAATTGGTACCATACAAACTCAGAAAAGCGCAATTGCTTACGGAAAAAGACAAAAAAGTTTGACTTGAGAGATGTCGTTTGCTTAAACAACGCTCCGCAGCGTCAAATTGGGAAAATATCGTATTCTCTGACGAAAAATTATTTACGATAGAACAAGCCCATAATCACCAAAATGACAGGATCTGGTCTTCTACTCGTCCTGGAGCTGCTGCATGTGTTCCACATTGCCAAAACGTTGAAACAGTTATGGTTTGGGGTGCGATTTGCGCCACTGGCAAAACTCCCCTAATTTTTGTAGAAAAGGGTATCAAAATCAATCAAGAAAACTACCGACGAGACATTCTTGAAAATGTGCTCCTTCCTTGGAGCCAACAGCACTTTGGTAATCGTCCATGGATATTTCAGCAAGACTCCGCTATAGCTCACACCACAGGGAGGGCCGCGTCTTATTAAACCATACTACTATTCAGCGCGCTCCCGTGTTGAACAGCAGGATGTTTTACTAAACGCTTTTGCAAAGTTTAGCTCCGTAAACAATACTCTATTTATGCGTTGAACGCGAGGATGATTTCCGAGCGCTTATTATTTAAAATGTCTTACGAAAACATCCTACGGCTCAACATGCTTACGTATTTAAAGACTTGAACTGACTTACTGAAATATTTCGTACAATCTTATGCACAAATCTGTGAATCATTATATAGCGTTATATGCTGTTGGCATATGGATAATTAAAATTCATTGAGAATCAATGAACTGATATAACTGATATAATTTTTCCGTTGGATAAAATCCTATATCGAAAATCGGTCGCAGGCTGTGGCGGTGGGAGGTTATATTTCTCAGTATAAACCTATTACTTCTGGCGTTCCACAAGGGTCACATTTAGGGCCATTATTATTTATTTTGTATCTTAATGACGTTACTCAATGCATAACTAGCTCAAATTTACTACTATATGCCGAAGACACAAAAAAAAAAATTTTTAGAGTTATTCGTAATACAGATGATTGCAATATCTTGCAAAATGATTTAAATAACTTTGCGTCTTTTTGTAGATCAAACAACTTACTTTTGAATCCTGACAAATGTTTTGTAATAAGCTTTAGCAGAAAGAGAACTCATGTCAATTTTAAGTATAAACTCTGTCAAAAAGAACTGACCCGCGTAAATCAAATTCGTGATCTTGGTGTTCTAATGGACTCAAAACTTACCTTTTTACCTCACATAGATAACATATTAAATAAAGCTTTCAAACAATTAGGTTTCATATTACGTGTAGGAAAGCCCTTTAAGAATCCTTTAACATACAAGATACTTTATAACAGCTATGTTCGCAGTCGCTTAGAATTTGCTAGTTCTGTTTGGAATCCATTTTATAAAATCCATATTGAAAGGATAGAAAAAGTACAGAAAAAATTTGTAAAAGCTATTGAGTACCGTACTGGTCACACATATATAGATTATGTCAGTTCTATGAAAAGACAAAAGATTGTTTCTCTAAGTTGTCGTCGTGATTGTATTGATGTGTCAATTATTTATAAAATTATTAACAATTATATTGATGCTCCCACATTGTTGCACTCGTTAGCTTTCAGAGTACCTCGACGTCGGGAACGAAGTTGCCGAAATAAACCACTTTTTAATATTTCGCGTAGTCGCACATGTTATGCAAATAATAGTTTCATAAGACGGGCTTGCAGGTTGTATAACGATAAGTTTGTTAACGTGGACATATTTAGTGAGTATTTAATTAGTTTTAAAAGATTATTATTGCAGTGTATCTCTGAGCATGTATAGCTTACGTTAAAAAGCTTTTTTGTAAACCTAAAGTTATATTTATTTAGTTTAGTTTTATTTAATATATTTAGAATGTTTTATAACAAGTAAGGAAACTGTAGGTCTACATTATAATAATATTTTGTGTTATGTATAAATATATAAGACTGTTTGTTTCTTGGAAAAAAAAAAAAAAAAAAAAAAAAAAAAAAAATTATGTGTCTGAAAAGAAAAATCACAAACAAATGCAGCTAGGACAAATCAACCAATTAATTAAATCTTTATTACTTAGCGTTAGGCACATTATTAGACACATTTTGAGAAAGATCGTTTTCTTTCTTACTGACTTTTTTCTCCCTTACTGTTGGACGGCCAGCCTGAACTCTGTATTGGCTATGCTACCGAAAGAGACAGAATATGAGGTATATGCAACAGACATTGCTCGGTGTTGGCGTCGAGGATGATTTCCGCATTTGCAATATTTTATTCGTCTATTGAATCCATCCTCGCGTTCAACTCTAGTAGCGATTCCGGACGTCCAAATCGAAATACATGAGATGAAACCATACTCCATTTTAGTGTTGACACGTAGTATGGATTCCGTAACACAGCGTCGCGAAAGCGTTTTGTAAAACATCCTGCTGTCCAACACGGGACCGCGTTGAGCCGTAGTATGGTTTCATAAGACGCGGGAGGGCCTTAAGTGTTCAACAGTGGTGCAAAGACAATTTTCCTGGTTTTATCAGCTCCAAAGAATGGCCCCCCTACTCGCCTGATCTAAATCCTATGGATTACAGTTTATGGTCTTTCTTAGAAGCAAGGTCTTGTGCTACGCGTCATAGAAGTGTTGATGAGCTAAAAGCAACACTTACACGGGAGTGGGACAAAATAAATGTAGAGGAAGTGCGGAAAATTGTAGAAAATTTTACCAAGCGTTTGTCTCTTTGTATCCGCGCTAAAGTGTATTTTTATAATTTATAACCTTATTTAATGCACGTATAAAGTTGAAAAATTTTTCTGTAAAAACTCTTGTCAACGTTATTTTGGGCCACCCTGTATTACCATTGCAATGAGATCGAAAAGTAGGTCTGCATTTTCGCCATCGGTATAGTGAGCCGGCTTCTGTGCTTTATCCTGTAAACCTGGGGATACGATATTCAAACTAATACTAGCCGGACGTATATACAGCGTGGAAAAAATTTAAGGGCCCTGGAGGGCCTTCAATCCTTTAGTTAGCTCATTTTACTGAAAGAAAACATTCTTTTATTTTTTAAAAGAAACAAAACTGCATTCAAAGATATTCTGAAATTTGCTTGTCTCACCCGGAAATCGAACCAACTAAAAATTAAAAAAATAAACCCTCGCTACTTCATTATACGAATCGGTAGGATTATTGTTCAGGATAAAATTTGTCTAATAGACATTTGGTCTTACACTCATCTGTTGTAGGAGATACCCATGAAACTAAATATTTATTACAAGGACATTGACAAGAAAACACAACAAATTTTACAAAAATAAAATATATTTCAACACTAGTATTTTAAAACGCCTGATAAAACATATTGTACAATAAAACAACAACGAAACTGAAAAGTGATCAGAAACCAATAGTTCTAAAACCTCGCGCTAACTCAATTTTCGAGTGCGTTGCACTGTGACTGTGACTACGTGTATAAATCATATTAAAACAAGCAATAAATAGTGCCATATAAAGAATAATTAAATTCAGCGAGATGACGCAAAAGATCATCGAGGGAAATTGAGATAATGGTCTGTTTACATTGTCCGCAATTGAAAAAACGGCAGAGCTGACGTTCAGAATTTCAAAAGCGTTGGATTTCACAACCTTCAAGTAGCCCAAGATCCCACCATAAAATTCTGCGCATATTTTTTTCTTATTGGAAATGTGATTTAAATGAAATATGGGGTCTCACAACGCCACTGGATTGCCATGCCAAATTTTGGGACAAGTTCATTTTAGGTTAAACGGCAGTAGTTCAGTACAAAGAGAACCATTTAAATTTATTTTTCTTGTTAACTCGGCGCTGCTCGCAATGGGCATAGATAAATAAAGGAACGATAGATTGCTATCTCCTTGTACTGTTCGCAATACTAAAAAAAAACGTTGCTAGATGGCGTTACTTGTCTCGCTGGAAATAAAATTTGCCTGAAATCGACGAAATATAGCATTTTACTGTTTTGGTTCTGAATAAAAACACAAAATTTTCATAACATCGCATCAGAAAATAGTGAATTCTTAATCAGGTGTTTTTAACATTTGTTTCATTTAACTTTCGGTGGTAAGCTGGCAATCTCACTAAGCGTGCAGATGGTTATTCTGGATTCCGGTAGATGGCGCACAGCGATCAATTAAACAAAATATGTGCATTAAAATACGCTTTATTTACCTAACACACACTACTCATACATACCGGTATATAACTTTACTCTTTGACTCAACTGTCATGCACGGTTGAGCGATTTGTCCTGAGATTTATCGTATGCCATGTGTCGCGTATTGTCGTATTCTAGCAAAATTTTGTTTTTGTGGGTGCAGTATAGTTACTACACACACACACATCGAATTTCTTTTCATCAACAGTTCGATAGATGGCACTAGGTATGTCACAATTTATCTAGTATAGTAGCGACATCAAAAATAATAAGTCGAACTACTAGGTACCGGCGAAAATAATAAGTTTTACGCGGGCTCTGTTCTAATATATGGAGTGAGCAATCTATCTTTCCTTTATTTATCTATGCTATGAGGCCACGCGCACGCCGCTTGCATTCGACTCTCAGTATTTGTGATAAACCGTTAACATATTAATAACTGTTTTCCATTGTGACAACGTGTATTTCGCATTTCACTTGACACCAGTCATAACTCAGAACCCTAACAAGTCGCCACCCACATGACAGCCTTGTTTTTTGGCGTCTTAATTTTGCTAGGGCATCTATATTGTTGTTATTTACCTATCATAATGTTTTTACGGTTCCGTACCCGTATTGTGTGGTGGTACGGAAATACGGAACCCTTTGTGCGCAAGTCGAAATCACACTTTGCAAATTTTTATTTTATTTATATAAATAATTTCTTGATAATTCTATACGTTTATACATGCATACATACACATGCCTCTCTCCCAGAAGGGTAGGCAGAGACATAATTTACGATCCTAACCCACCTCTTTTGCCTCTTCCACATGAAAAAAAATGAAAAAATACTTTATTTACAAGTTAGGTTAACATTCAGAGTAGATTACCTATGACCCTTAAACTAAGCAAGCTTGAAAATTGAGGGCCTTAACTACGATATTCCACAAAGTGATCCACACTCAGGTACCAAGGCTCGAAACAAGTTAATGAGACTAATATATAAAAATATTCACATGTTTTCCTAAACAATTTAACAAATATGCCTCAACACATATTTATAACATGATAAAGTTAATAGAAAATAATAAATACTTAGAATCAAATCAAATACATCCATCAATCTTTTTCTATTCTAGTTACTGTGCATTTTCTTTCAGGCCGCATCAAATTCAAATAGTTTATTTTGCAAAGTAGGTATATATAATACACTTTTTACACGTCAAATTTAATCTTATAAAAAGATATGTAATAAAATAATAAATGTACATGGACTAGAATAAAGGTGTATCATCGATCCCGTATGTCAATATTTTTCACTTTGTCAACCACACATAATGCGTAAGGAACGCATTTCCGCTGCATTCACTCTACTTTGATGTATATCTCGCCATACCCAACATTCACTACCATACATAGTGTAGGAGCCAACACTCCATTATGAACCGCCAATAGTGCCTTTGCAATCACATTTTGTCTGCCCATAAAGGAGTGCAGGGCTTCGTTCACTCTATTATTGCTTTAGCGTAGGCGAACTTTCCAGGGGGAAACCTTAAATAACTCTCAGCTCTGGTTTATCTACTCATGGTCGCGGAGAGTCACTGCAGGACTCATATGGATTTAAAAACGTAGACTTTTGTACTGAATGTTCTCAATATCTGTGTTCTAGGACAACTGTACAGCAGCGTCATATACACCGTGCCAGACACACTAATGAATCGCTCCAGTTTCCCAGAAGTAGAAGACGACGTCCTCGAGGAGCATGATGACGACTACCAACCTGATGCTCGAGAGAGACAGACGACCCAACGCCTGCTGGTGAAGGAGCCAGTTGCAGAAGACAAAATAGCATAGTCCTTAGACAAATTTATAAGTAAAGATCCACTGGAGTTGAATAAAATATGGTTTTTGATGTATTTCTTTGCATAGAGAAAAATTATATTTGAAATATGTTTTAAAAACAACACAAATGAAATCACATTAAAGAAAAAAAAGCTAAAACAATTATCTAGGTTGTCTATTTACGTGCGATAGAAAATGTGACGATGAAATTGAAACAAGAGTGATTGGGTAAATAAAGTGAATGGAGCCCTACACAAATGTGACTGCAAAGGCACGATTGGCGGTTCATAATAATTCATAATTCGGTTCAAATGCCGAACTCTAGGCCTTTAAGAAGACTTGGGTGTGGACGAGGTAGAGCGTATTGGGCTCGGTTTTAGGGAGTTGCGTCTCTTCGTAGGTTTCCAGTATCAGGGGCCGTGTTTGATCCTTGGATGAGCTATATGCCGCTGTAGATCTCCCTTAGAGCATACGCTACATCCATGGGGTTCCGATGTGTGCACAGCAGTTGTTTCGTGATGCTTACATACGAGCTGGGAATCTTGTACTTCATCGGGAAGAGGTTTTCTCGGTCGATGAAAGGAACCTGGTTTTGGTCGCCTAAAAGAAGAGCCTCGCTGGCGCCGGTTATTTTTATCGCTAGCACGATTGCTACGAAATGGCTCATGAGAGCTTCGTCGATTATCAATCGACCGTAGGTAATAATAATGTTTTTAAAAGGGTAGGCCCCTCCATCTTATAAGAATTAAGTGAAAATTGTAAAAGATAGATATATTATATGTGTGAGAAAAGAGAATAAGAAAAAAATAAATGATAATAACAACAAAAAAAAAAGAGAGAAAACAAAGAGAGAAAAAAAAAGGAGAAGCTAGAGTGTTTTTGTTTTTAACCTACATATAAGTTTTAATAATAAGTAATGTAAACCATAAGAACGGAGGAACCCTCTCCCCCTTCCTCTTGACCTGATATAATTCTGGGGTCACGATCTATTTATAAATAGCAAAAAAGGACACAAAAATTAAAATTCGTGGCTCCTAGTGCGACCCCATTCTAGAAGGGGTTTTACGAAAAAAGAAAAACCCAAACCTAACCTAACCGACCGATGATTCGCGACCACAACCTAAAAATGGCCATCAGAAATAAATACCTAAAAGTTGCAGACGTGATGCTTAGGGGCGGAGAGAGCAAAACCTCGAGCTCCAAAAGCCCGGGATGACGCATAATAAAAAGTATAAAAAAGTTTACTGAAAAGTTTTTAATTAACATTATAAGTATTATTGTGTCTTCTTCTTTTTCTGGTGAAAATTGTTTTAAAATGTGTAAATTGTTAACTAGCATAAGATATATTTAAAAAAAAACAAAAGCAAAAAAAAAAAGAACAATATGAAAAAATACTTAAAATAGCAATAGTATATACAGGGTGGACAAAATGAAAGGGCTTTGGAGGGGAACTACCTTAAATATTTTAGTTAGCTCATTTTACTGAAAGGAAACATTCCTTTATTTTTTAAAAGAAACAAAACTGCATTCAAAGATTTTCTAAAATTTGCTTGTTTCACCCGGGAACTGAACCAACTAAAAATAAAAAAATGATCCCTCGCTATTTTATTATACGAATCGGTAGGATTATTGTTCAGGATAAACATTTGGTCTGACACTCATCTGTTGTACGAGATACCCATGAAATTAAATGTTTATTACAAGTTCTTTATTAACAATACTTAGTACTGTTCACTTGTAACAAGTAAATGACACGTTATAATTTTATTTTCTTATCTCTCTTACATTAAAAGACATCGTTTGAAGTACAAGCTTGCTAATGTTATTTATCTTAACTACCTTGTTGAAGACTTCAATAAGAAAATCGTTAAATGGTAATAATAAATCTATACACAGCACAATTCCTTCTTGCACTAGGCGTACTGACGAAAAGTTTAAAAAGGGAACGTATTTTTATTGCAACGCGGAGTAACAAATTTGAAGTTCGAACGATAACTTTCAACATTTTTAAAATCGATAAAAGTATTCGTTCGAATTTCAAATTTTGTTTTGTTTTCCTTTCATTCAGTGCTGTCATTGTGTATTAATGGCGTATCATTATTACTTTACAACTGGACAGTAAATTAAAATTTGTAAATTACTAGGTATCGCTAATAAATAACTTGTAATAAATATTCAATTTCATGGGTATCTCGTACAACAGATGAGTGTAAGACTAAATGTTTATTAGACAAATTTTATCCTGAACAATAATCCTACCGATTCGTATAACAAAATAGCGAGGGTTTATTTTTTTTATTTTTAGTTGATTCAGTTCCCGGGTGAGACAAGCACATTTTAGAAGATCTTTGAATGCAGTTTTGTTTCTTTTAAAAAATATAGGAATGTTTTCTTTCAGTAAAATGAGCTAACTAAAGGATTTAAGGTAGTTCCCCTCCAGGGCCCTTAAATTTTTTCCATCCTGTATATAGGAGCAATACTAGTTCAAATACAAATATATATATATATATATAATAGGATTTGTATTTGAACTAGTCCAGTATGAGTGGGAGCAGTTTTCTTTGTGATTTCGATTAAAAGGACCATTAAACCTTGTTCCTGGTCGCTGGCCGGGTCTCCGGTATGCGTAATGCCAGACTGTATATTACCACAGACATCCATAGTCTGTGCTGGACCGCGTTGTGCCAGTTAATATAAACAACAACAAAATAGCGAGGGTTTATTTTTTTAGTTTTTAGTTGGTTCGATTCCCGGGTGAGACAAGCACATTTTAGAAGATCTTTGAATGCAGTTTTGTTTCTTTTAAAAAATAAAGGAATGTTTTCTTTCAGTAAAATGAGCTAACTAAAGGATTTAAGGTAGTTCCCCTCCAGGGCCCTTAAATTTTTTCCACCCTGTATATATATATATATATATATATATATATATACAGGGTATTCCCCGTCATAAACATGTATATATAAGTGGCAAATCCTTTTCAAGCTAGCAACATTACGCGGGTGGGAAGTGAGGCGGGTGCGGGACGTTCGCTACAATCTTGGACACAACGCGCGGCATGCAATTACGGCCGAACACTACATCTGGTTACCTTTTATTATTCTAAGCTTTGCTGTTATTCATAAGATCAACCTAACAACGACCACGTGACGTGTAACTTGGACAATCAGCTATCAATCAATCATATATATATATACATGTTTATGACGGGGAAAAGTGAGGGTTCAGGTAGCTGATTGTCCAAGTAATGTTGCTAGCTTGAAAAGGATTTGCCACTTTTTGGGGTAAACTTTGATGACATTACCGGCACCCACGGGTCAGGCTATGCCTATATTGGGGTCACTTAATTTTTTATTGTATTAGCATAAGACTTTTTGGGGAAATAAATATTTTTGTTTTTTCATTTTGATTAAACGTAAGATAATAATAAAATCGTAATGTTCATTCCTAAACAGGTAATATGTATCTTTTCAATGCAAGTGCTCGTAAAGGCCCACTTTTATATGATATTTATTTTATATGTTTAAATGTATTTTTATTTAGTTTAATTTGTAATACATTTATTTTTAGTTTGTTTAAGTTTTAGGTATTTTAGGAGGGTTCAGTTTTAAATTAGTTATTTTTTTTGTTACTTAAGTTTTCCATTTAATAAATCGATTAATTAATTAAATAAAAAAATGTCAAAGTCCATCCCTAATGTCAAGAACATCACTATGTCAGAAGCACATCCCTAACGTCATAGTCCCGGATAGTTAGATGTCTTGAAGTACTTAACTTACTAGTTTGTCTTTACGGTATGGAATGATAACATTACAATGTATTTCGAGAAAAATAATTCATTTATTAAAGTATATTTCTAAAGTAGAGGGAAAAATTGTACACGTCAAAAGATATCCATCCATCCATCCATCCATCCATTCATTCATCCATCAGTTTGTCCACTGCTGGACGTATAGGTCTCTCCAATATGACGCCACTCTTCGCGTTCCTACCCGCGACAGATCGTCAAAAGAAAATGATACGTTTATCTTGCTATACAATCTTTACTGCGTTTCGTGGTACGAGGTCATTGACAAATTTTCAAGCTGCCATAGAAATTGACTTTAGTTTACTAAATTAATACAGTTTAATAACTAGTAAGGACCTTAGTTATTAAAAGTAGGGAAATGTAAAATGTTTTATACTGGCAGCACCAACAAAATGGACGCATAATTTTCTACGACAATTACGAATGTTAGGTTAGGTAAGTTTTTTTTTTTTTTTTTTATACTATTATTAGTATTATTAATTTTTTAATTGCCTTTTTATACTTATTGCTCAGGTTTACAATTTATTACGCTAATTATTTTACACGTTTACAATTTCTTTAACTTATAATTCTAGTAACGGAGGAGCCTTCCCCAAACACTATATTAATTAACAAAAAGATATTATCTAATAAACTATTAAACATTTTAAAGTAAAAGAAAACAAGTAAAAAACCAAATGTGAATTAAAAATTTACTTATTGCGCTTTGCCGCACATTGTACTGTCTTTTTAGGAATTTGAAGAGAGCTTCCCTTTGCTCTTCGTCGTTCATTATCTCTGGCAGGTTAGTTTTGTTGAATTTAATTTGCAACTCAACCTCCAAATCCGCCCTCCACAAGCCGAACCTCGGGCAGTCAAACACGATGTGCCATACCGTCTCCTCCTGATCCGGATCACACACGCAAGATGGACTGTCCTTGATCTTAAAACGGTGGAGATACGAGGCGAATCCCCCATGCCCTGTGAGGGCCTGCACGAGTGTGGGGTCGAATTTTGCCTTCCTTAATACCTTGTGCGCAGTTGCGACATCGGGAAGGAAGGCCCTCGTGACCTCTCCCGTGCTGGAGGACTCGTATCGCAACTGCCACCGTTGGACAGTCCCCTCGCGTATGGTTTTCCTCAGGAAGGACAGAGGGACAGCATCGTAGTCAGCCGCCGTCTTCTTGCGGAGGGCGGCTTCTTTGGCGAGTTCGTCTGCGCGCTCATTGCCAACGGTTCCAGCATGTGCCCGCAGCCAAAAGAACATCACGTCACGGCCCTCCCTGCGGAGTTCACGCACTCTCTGTTCAATGCCATAAGCTAGGGGATGCACAAGCGCTCGGCTGCTGAGCAGGTCCAACGATGACCTGGAGTCGCTCAGGATATTCACAAGCGGCTCCGTGCCACCGCCAACCTGCTCCATGGCCCTGAACAGAGCGTACATTTCCGATTGGAAGACCGTGCAGTAAGGCTCCAGACGGAACTTCGAGTGCCTGGTCTCCTCCTCCCCCAACCACCAAGTGAGTGCTGCACCCACCTTGCCCTGTATCTTACTGCCGTCAGTAAAGATACAGGGGCCAACGATTTGGTGAGCACTCACTGTTTCGGGGTGGAGAACGTCCAGACACTCGAAGCTCAGCATCTGTTTATCCGCCGGGTGCGGGAACCACCGGAAAGGAACGCGCAGCTCAACCGGTCGATCAGCAGGAATCTGCTCAATTCTTTCTCCTCGCTTTGCCCTGTACAGACTCGCAGCCTCCTGTACCCTAAGGTCAAGGGGGAGTACATCTGCCAGAACCAGAGCCGATGACAGAGACACCGTGCGGTACGCTTTACAAAGCTTTTGTGCGAACCCCCGCTGCAAAGAATCAAGTTGATTTTTAATCATCAACTTCTCAGCAGCCGGGGCCCACACACTAGCTGCGTACAGCACGATGGGCTCTATCACTGAGACATATATGGTCCTGATGACCTCCGGATTCAAACCCCAGCTCACCCTGGCGGCACACGCCAGCTGCTTGTAGATGTCAGTGACTTTTCTACAAACAGCCGAAACGTGTGCGTTAAAGGTGAGCTTGTTATCTATGATAACACCCAACAGGCGGATTTGCTGCACGAGCGGCAGCGATACTCCGTCCATGCATAAGACTGGAGGCTCAAACTTAGGCTTACGCGTTAGCACCATGGCAAAAGTTTTGTGCGGTGCAAACTTCAGCTTATTCCTGAGCCCCCAGTCCAGCACGCGTTGGAGAGCCGCATTGGCTCTCACCTGAAGGGGAGGCATAGTGGAGCCGGAGATCACCAGCACCACGTCATCCGCAAAATCCTGGCAATGCACCCTATCCTGCTCGAGTTCATTGAGCAGGGTGTCGAGAATAAGGTTCCAAAAAGCGGGTCCAGCTATAGAGCCTTGGATACACCCCTTATTGGTACCCTTTTCCCAACACTCCCTTGCGTATGTAACCTTGACGGAGCGATTCTACAGGTAGGAGGCCACGAGTCCGTAAATGTTGGCAGGGCAACCATGAGCGAGGAGCTGGGTCTTCAAAGCCGGCCACCAAGCATTGTCGAAGGCTCCCTCTATGTCCAGTGAAACCATGAGAACGATTTTCCTGCTCTCAATTTGAGAGCGGACATGGCCCACCAGGTCATAGAGGGAGTCTTCGGTGCTTTTTTGTGGCATGAAGCCGTACTGTCTGGAGTTCAGGGAAGGTAGCATATGCCATCCGATTCGGGATACCAGAAGCTTTTTCACAAGTATGCCAATAACAGGAAGGGGTTCTATCGGCCTGTGCGCCTTCGGAATGGTGTAGTCGTCCCTCCCGGATTTGCGGATGATACATACATGAGCGAGCTTCCACCGCACCGGAAAGTGTCCAATTGCCAAACATTTGTTGGCGATTTCAAGGAACACTTCCGGTGCGATTCGGATTGCCCGCTCACATGTGTCTGCCGTCCACCCATCGGGGCCCGGAGCCTTCCTCGGGTTGAGATTCCTCAAGACCGAGTCAAGCTCCGCAGCCGTGAAGGGCGGATCGTTGGATTTAAGATCCAGGAGTTGACGAACTGGCACCTCCGAGCTCTCGCGAATTTGCCGTTGGATAGGGGTTTCGTTTTCCACAGGGTCATCAGGAAAGAACGTAAGAGCCAGCAATTTTGCGGACTCCTTGAAGCCAAGGGTATTCCCAGTAGAGTCCACGAGCAGCTGGTCCTCTTGTCGTTTTGCAGTTCTTCTGATGACCCTGTAGACACCGTCCCATAGGCTTTCCTTATCCTGTTTTGAGCAAAACTGCTTCCAGCTAGCGGTCTGTGCATCCTGTACAGCCGCTTTGTATCGCTGATTTGCTTCTAGGTATTGGTCAACAACGTGTTGCCTTCTAACCGCCGCGGCGTTTCTAATTCTACGCCTCTTGGTCTTAGCGTCTCTCTTGAGACGCTCCAGAGCGGAGGTCCACCACGGCAAAGGTTTCCTTCCTTTTGGGACCCCCACCTTCGGTATTGTCTCTTCACATGCGTGAGAGATGACCGAAAGGTAGGAGTCAAGGACGGCCTCCAGATGCTCAGGCGTGGCAACAGACCCCACCATCGAGGCATTCAGGTTGCTCTCTTCTAGTCCCGAGCGGACGGAGCGACCGAAAGCTGACCAATCAGTCCTAGTAGTGTTATACACACGTGTGCTCTGAGGTTTTAGGGTTTCTAATTCCCTCTCGAGACACACGCGGTAGGTAGCTGCATTATGGTCTGATGTGATTAGCTCTCCGTCAACTCTCCATCCACCCATTCTATCCAAGAGCTCGAGGCCACATGCAGTCACATCCACCCGGCTTGTGCACATGCGACCTTCCCTGTAAACCTCGGGGTGCTGCCCGTGTTCAGAATTTGGAAGTCCATGTCTTCAAGGAAGGATCTGTAGGCTGAGCCCCTGTGGTTTTCGGAATCGCTTCCCCACCATGAGCTCCACGCGTTGACGTCCCCTGCTAGGATGACATTTTTAGTCTGCAATTTGGAGCAGACATATTTGACTCGATGGAGGTAAGGCTCCAAATCTTCGTCCCCCTCCAGGTAGATGGACAGCACGGCCAATTTCAGCGGGCCTGCCTTCAGCAGTACCGCGGCTATGTTCTCAGTGACGAGCTGGGGATCATGAATAACCTCCAGCTCCCCTCCGAAGACCAACACCGCGGCCTTTACTGGCTTTTGGTGAGCTGACGACATCTGGATGACCCTCGTGCCCGGGTATTGTTTCAGTTAGCCCTTGGTTCCAACATATGGTTCCTGGACCAGGGCGACTGAAACCCGGTTTGAGTGCGCCTTGCACAAGAGCTCCTCCGTCGCCAGCTTGGCCCGCTGTAAATTGACCTGGATGAACAGTAGTTTGCCGTCCGAAATCTTACCCAGAGAGGGAGCGACTCCGCCGTTAGCTGCAGTGCCCTTAGCAGTATGCCACGCAAGACCTCGCTATGGAGTCCCACTTTTGCCTGATCTGGCATTCGTCACTAAAGGCGTTATGGGCCAGATCGGCTTCGTGGAGCTTTGCCTTACGGCAATTCACGCAGACGGGCGGTTTCGCTTTATGCGGACAGTCTACGCAGGTATGGGACTCATCGCAGTGACTGCACGCGATGCCTTCACCCCTGCACACTCTTTTGAAGTGGCCGTAGTCAAGGCATCCCGTGCACTGCACTAGCGGTGAGTGGTCTACAATCAACCTCTTCCGTAGACCCACGTAGACTGTGCCCGGGGGACTTCCGGTTCCGGAGATAGGGGCCCACGTGCTTTTTGTTTTTTTGCCCCTAAAATCCGTAAACCTGGTCCAACAGGGGCAAACGAGGTGTCAGGAGATAGGGCCTGACTAGACGACTCCAGCCGTGTCAAAATATCCCTGGGGCACTCGATCCGATTTTGAGCAATCGACGAAAAACTAAAAAATATCTTCCGATTTGGGACTTTTTTTCCCAAAAATTCCACCAAACAGGTTAGGTTAGGTTAGGTTAGGTTAGGTTTTTTTTTTTTTTTTTTTTTTTATAGTAAATCAACTTTTCTGCTTTGCATGCTTTCCCCTGACATGGATGGTCAGGGGCCTTTTTATTTATGTATTAATTATATGTGACCCGTTTTGGGTATCTTTGGGTGGGGTCCTCCGTCTTATTATACATCTTATACTTAACTTAACTAGAATGTAAAAATAAAATCTTCGTCTTTAGTTTTTTATTTTTTCTTCTTTTCTTTTCTTTTTCTTTTCTTTCTGTTTTGCAACTGTCATCTTTTTAAATACTTATGATATAAATATCTTTTTCTTTCTTAATTTTTTTTTTTCTTTTACATTACATCTTAACCAATATTAAAACTAACAATAGTCTTTAGTTTATATATAAAATGAAGTTTTAAAACTGGACGGAGGAGCCCTCCCGAGCCTAATAAATGATATTATGATATTTTATAAATAAATTATTAAAATTATACATGAAAAATAAATTAGGATAAGATTTAATTTAATTATGCGTGACATTATTAAAATGAAATGACAATTTAGACAGATATAATAATTTAAAATTAAAACACAAATAAAACAAAACAAGATCTTATATATGTAAAATAAATAATGTTTCCTTTTCCTATTTATTCCTCTTGGCCGCACATCTCACAACCGTGTCTAAATATTTTAGGAGAGCATCCCTCTGCTCTCCATCTGCTATTATTTCCGGCAGCTTTTCTTTCTTAAATGTTGTGTCTATTTCCATCTCCAGGTTAGCCCTCCACAGACCGAACCTCGGGCACTCAAAGATTATGTGCCATATTGTTTCCTCCAACTCAGGATCACATACGCAAGCGGGACTGTCCTTCAGTTTAAATCTGTGCAGGTACGACGCAAAACCACCATGCCCTGTTAGGGCTTGTACGATCGGGGGAGTTAATTTGACCTTCCTTATGACGTTGTGGGCTTTCGCCACGTTTGGAAGGAAGGCCTTTGTAACTCCCCCCGTACTTGTGGAGTCGTACCTGCACTGCCACTTCAGGACAGTCCCCTCCCGTATGGTCCTTTTGATATAGGAGGTGGGGATGGCATCATAATCGGCCGAGGACTTTTTGCGGAGGGCAGCGTCTTTAGCCAACTCGTCCGCGCGTTCGTTTCCAGGCGTACCGACGTGTGCCCTCAGCCAGAACAGTCTCACGTCACGGCCCTCCTGCCGGATGTCATGCACGCAACGCTCAATGCTGTGTGCTAGGGGATGTAATACCTCCTGGCTTCGGAGCAGGTCCAACGATGATCTGGAGTCGCTCAGAATATTTACGAGCGGCTCCTTTCCGTTCCTGACCTGCTCCACAGCCCTGAGCAACGCGTACATTTCCGACTGAAAGACCGTGCAGTAAGACTCGAGGCGGAACTTCGAGTACTTGGTCTCCCTACCGTCCTTCCACCACGTGAGTGCCGCTCCGACCTTGCCCTGTATTTTACTACCATCGGTGTAAATACAGGGCCCGGTGATATTATGAGCGGCAACTGTGGAAGGTGTGAGATCGTCCAGGCACTCGAAGTCTAAAACCTCTCGTTCCGCTGGATGCGACTTTATGTCGTATGGCACACGTCGTTCCGCCCTTCTATCGTCAGGTATCTGCGCTACGTTTTCTCCTCGCTTTGCCCTGTACAGACTAGCAGCCTCCTGGATCCTAAGATCGAGGGGGAGTGCATCTGCCAGCACTAGGGCCGATGATAGAGACACCGTGCGGTACGCCTTGCACATTTTCTGTGCGAATCCCCGCTGCAGAGACTCTAGCTGGTTAATAACCATCAGCTTTTCCGCAGCGGGGGCCCATGCGCTTGCCGCGTACAGCACGATCGGCTCTATCACCGACACGTATATCGTTCTGATGATCTCCTGGCTCAAACCCCAACTCACCCTTGCCGCGCACGCCAGCTGCTTGTAGATGTCAGTGACTTTTCTACAAACAGCCGATACGTGCGCATTAAAAGTGAGTTTGTTATCTATGATAACACCTAGCAGGCGGATTTCCTGCACGAGTGGCAAAAGCACTCCAGCCATGCTAATGACTGGGGGCTCAAATTTTAGCTTGCGCGTAAGAACCATCGCAAAAGTTTTTTGCGCCGCGAAGTTAAGCTTATTTTTGAGCCCCCAGTCCCGCGCTGGAGGGCCGCGTTGGCTCTCGCCTGCAGGGGGGCCGTGGTGAACTCGGAGAACACCAAGACAACATCGTCTGCGTAGGCCTGACAGTACACCCCTTCCTGCTCAAGGAGTGTGAGCAGGGGGTTGAGAATCAGGTTCCAGAATAGGGGGCCCGCTATCGATCCCTGGACACAACCCTTGCTGGTTCCCTTTTCCCAACTTTCCCTCGCATAGTGGACCTTAACTCGTCGGTCCTCCAGGTATGAGGTCACTAGTTTGTAAATGTTCGCAGGGCATTTGTGTGCGAGGAGTTGGACTTTCAGAGCCGGCCACCAAGCATTGCCAAAGGCCCCCTCTATGTCCAGCGAGACCATAAGTACGATCTTCTTGTGTTTGATTTCAGATCGTACGTGTCCCACCAGATCATAGAAGGAATCCTCAGTGCTTTTTTGTGGCACAAAGCCATACTGCCTACTATTGAGTGAAGGTAGTATATGCCATCTTATTCGGGTTACCAGGAGTTTTTCCACAGTTTTGCCCATAACAGGTAGGAGTCCAATTGGCCGATGTGCCCTCGGGTCCGAGTAGTCCTCCTTCGCGGGCTTTCTGAGTATGCATACGTGAGCTGACTTCCATCTAACCGGAAAGTGGCCCAAGGCCAGGCATTTATTTGCGATGGCTAGGAACACTTCCCGGTCACAACGGATTGCCCGCTCGCATATGTCCGCGGTCCACCCATCCGGACCTGGAGCTTTCTTAGGGTTGAGAGATCTCAACACCGCTTCAAGCTCCGCTCCGGTAAAAGGTGCATCGTCGGTACTCAGTTGGTCCTGAAGTTCGAGGACTGAACTCTCCGATACCGCTCGTATCTGGCGTTGGTCTGCGGACTCGGTGTCTACAGGATCATCCGGGAAGAACGTCAGAGCCAGTCTCTCTGCCGACTCTTTCGGACTTAGAGTTCCGTTTTGATCGCACAGAAGTTGGTCCTCTCTTCTTTTTACAGTCCTTCTGATGACCCTGTACACGCCGCCCCACAAACTCTCTCTATCCTGTTTTGTGCAAAACTGCTTCCAGCTGGCGTTTTGCGCTTCTTGCGCCGCCTCTTTGTAGCGCTGTTTTGCCTCCAGGTAAGTGTCAACGACAAGTTGCCTTCTTCAATCCGCTGCACACCGGATGCGCCGCTTCTTGGTTATAGCGTCTCTTCTGAGACGCTCCAGAGCGGGGCTCCACCACGGCAGCGGATGTCTTCCCTTTCGGACTCCCACCTTGGGTATGGTCTCTTCACAAACGTGAGAGATTTCCGTTAGGTAGGAGTCAAGAAATGTTTCCAACTCCTCAGGCGTTTCATTGGACTCCACTCGCGAGGCGGTCAGGTTGCTCTCTTCTAATCTGGAGTGGACAGAGCGGTCGAAAGCCAGCCAATCGGCCTTGCCAGTGTTGTACACACGTGTCGTCTGGGGTCTCAGGATTTCGAGTTCTTTCCCCAGACGTACGTGGTAGGTAACGGCATTATGATCCGATGTAATTAGCTCTCTGTCGACCCTCCATCCGTCCATCTTATCTAAGAGCTGGAGGCTGCAGGCCGTTACGTCGACTCTGCTTGTACACATACGGCCTCCCCTGTATACCTCGAAAGTGGGTACTTTACCTGTGTTCAGGATCTGGAAATCCATTTCATTAAGGAAAGAACTGTAGTCGGCTCCCCGGTGGTCTTCGGAAATACTTCCCCACCAGGGACTCCATGCGTTGACGTCCCCTGCCAAGATGACATTCCTGATCTGCAGCTTAGAGCAGACAAAGCGGATTCTGCCAAGGTAAGGTTCCAAATCTTCATCTCCCTCCAGGTATATGGATAGCACGGCCAACTTAAGTTCCCCAGCCTTTAGCAAGACAGCCGTGATGTTCTCGGTGACCAGCTGAGGGTCATGAATGACCTCCAGCTCCCCACCAAAAACAACGACAGCTGCCTTGACAGGCTTTTGGCAACCTGCTGTGAGCTGAATCACCCTTGTATCCGGGTACTGTTTTAATACGCCCTTGGTACCAACGTACGGTTCTTGGACAAGGGCGACGGATACCCGGTTAGTGTGAGCCTTGCTCATTAACTCCGCAGTCGCCAGTTTGGAACGTTGTAAGTTGACCTGGATGATTTTTAACTTGCCATCCCTAGTTTTACCTGAGAGGGAGAGGTCACTTCCATTTGCCATGGTGCCCTCAGCAATACGCGACGCGTGACCTCGCTATGGAGTCCCACTTTCGCCTTATCGGGCACTCGCCATCAAAGGCATTGTGTGCCAGATCGGCTTCGGGGAACTTTGCCTTCTTGCAGTTAACGCAGATGGCCTGCGATGCCTTTGCAGAGCAGTCAACATAGGTATGTGCTCCGCCACAGTGACTGCACGAGATGTCCTTTTGCTTGCACAGTTTCTTTGTGTGCCCGTATTCAAGACATCCCGTGCACTGCACCAGTGGCGAGTGGTCCTCGATCGAGCGACGCTGCAGACCTATGTAGACCTGCCCCGCTTCTGCAAACCGCTGGTAGAGAGCGGGCGTAAGTTCCACGATTAAGTGGCACTCATGAGGGTTGCGCGCCTTTCTACGGAAAGCGATTCTGAGGGTCTCTCTTTCTTAACGTCTATACCCTTCAGTAAGTGCTGATTCTGAGTTAACAGTGATTCAGCTACAAACTGGTCTGTACGATGGGACAGAACGTTGCGGATAATGACCATGGGAAGCTTTGACTTGGCCTCCCTTGACGTTAACCCCTGTCCACTCTTTCCGAGTTTGGAGGAGATCTTGTTTAGATGCTCCTTTTTGCTGCAGCTCTGTACCACCTTTCCATTGGCAGCCTTTCTGCAGCGATCCACTCTAATACCCGTCGATTTGGTATCCAACACCTGCTCGAGTTTTTCGACGACCTCATCTCCTGTCATTCCCTGATCGGTCGCCGAGATGATGAGCGTGTGTGCTGGACCTCCTCGAGTAGGCATTTTCAGAGCCTGTGCGTAGGTGGGTCTTGTCTCCGTGCTGAGGAGACCGGACTTTAGGTCGGCTATCGCATCTTTGATGTCGGTGAAGGCCATCTCCTGGTTGAGGCTAGGAGGTGCAGTTTCTTGTTTTCTACAAGAATCACCTATGGCCTTCACATCTGAGCCAACCTGCTCAATGCTCCTCAGCACCGGGACTATAACGCCCCGCAGGCTGTCCTCGTTTACCGACGGCATCTGTTCCACCCGGCAAAGTGGTCTCTCCTCTATCCTTTCTACAAGAGACCTTACAATTGCTAGGTCATTGCAGATGCCGTCTATGCGAGGCTCTAAGACCTGGCTCTGATTGAGAGAGGATCCACTAACAGAAGGTGCCCTTTGGACCCCTGTCTCTTTTTCCTCCAGCTGACGTATCAGCGAGTCCAGCTGGTTCGACACCATTGCCACCTTGTTTGACAGGGCCCCCAGCTCATCAATAAGTGCTGGTTCTGGGCCCTGTGTTGACTTCGGTGTTGCCGCAGCTCGAGTTTGGTCTTGACTCACTAGTTCAGTCAGCCGGAGGACGTTTTCCCCTATCCGACCTATTGCCTTTATAGGGCCGTCCATCTCATACCCAAGCCACGCTCTTATCGCTTGGGTTTCCGTCAGCGTGGTTGAGATGTCGGCCCTAGCCTGGGTCAACGCAACGGCGTGGGAGGTGTGGAGCTCTGTCAGCTGTTTATTATGAGCTCGCTCCACATGGACAAGTTCCCGCGCACGATTCGTTTTTTCCCGCTCCAAGTTGTTAATGTGTCGGGAGCGGGAGTCGGACAGAGAAAGCACCGTTTCATACAGGCCCTCAAGGCACTCGAGAGCCTCCGCCTTGCATTCCCGCTTCATGTTCCCTGCCTTTTCTAGGGCCTCCTTACCTCTCAGAAGTAGGTCATTTGCCTGTATCGAGGCCTTGATCTTTGACCACTCCAGGGGTTTTTTTGCCTCGGGAAGGTAAAAGGCTGAGGCGTGACATGTTGCGGGAATTAACCGAAGCTTCCGACCATCCATCATCATCTCCCTGTGCGAAAACCGCATCGATGTCGGAAACTTCGGAGGGAGCCGGTGAGTTCAGCTGGGATTTGATCTCCCCAGTGCTTGCATTCGCCTTGAGCACTCCCACAAGGAGGGGCTTACGTGGTGCCCTGGTTTGGACAGGGGCACTCGCAGTATTGGCCTTGGCTCTGGAGCTAGCCGACGCCCTGGAGGTAGTGCTGCCGGATTTCGCAGACATTGTTTGTTTGGACGTTTGGTCAAGAGCACAAATGAAGCAAATAAATAACAAACAATTTCAAAATGGAGCAATAGCCATAAGATAAATAAACAAAATTTGATGGTGCAATAGCAATAATTTAAAATAATTTCAAATGTTACTTATCATCAATACAGAATATCACAGCTCTACTATCACAGCCTTATCAGTAACAATTTAGATTAAATTAAAATTAAATACTACTTTGGCAGGTTGGGGTGTTAAGGCGATTATCCCGGACAAAATGTGAAATTCGACATTTTAGAATTTCGAAGACGCTGCATCCTGTCTCTTTAGGAAATTGCAGCTCTGCATAAACGTACGTTGATCATTATTCTAAGACCCGTTGGAATTCTTTTTTACATAATTTATCATTTAAAGCTATAATAAGCTTCACGCGTTACTTCAAAGTCATAAAAATAAGAAACTGTTTATCATCAGTTTCTCACCAAATACGGGCTAAAATGCAGAAGACATCACATATTCAGGTATGAATATTTATTCAATTTGTTTTAGAAGGAAAAAGCTTGAAAATATTTAAAAGCGCCTGCAAAAAAAAAATACTAAAACAAGATCTAACGATTTTGATTATTGCTTTTAAAATTAATCAGGCGCTTAGAGTCAAACGACACGCTCCCGTCACGCAAAAATAAAAAAATAAAATGTCTTTATTTGGGCAATGAAAAACACATAGAAAGTGGAAAGAAAATGGTGGCTAATATCAGGTGTTTTTGTGGTAGTGTAGTGCATTTGACGATTCCGATTTTGTATAATATTGTGAACTAGTGGGGTGTTGTGTATAGTAATATAAATATTCCCTTTTGTTTTGTTTTTGTGCAATAAGTGTAAGTGTAATGTATAGGTTAGGTTAGTTTGCTGTATCATTTATTAAATAAATTAACATTGTAGAAGACAATAATAAATGGTAAATAATGGGTAATAAAAGAATAATAAAGTACTACGGTTCTGGTAAAGCCAAGCGAGTTTACCAAAATAAAGGTCGACAACTCCTCGGTCTCAAGTAGGCACAGAGCAAAAAATATAATCTTTACGTCAATGATAAAATAGTAGATGAATTCGAGGTAAAAGAAATACAAATTGTTAAGTTAATAAATTATATGTATATTATTAAAATATTATAGCTTTCATAAAAATTTAGGTGTCAGTAATGAATGACCAATCTGACAAAGAAAATATATATGTCCTACTGAGAGGACAAGATAATTTAAATCAAGAAAGGGTAATGAGGAAGTACCTAAGTATCTAGCTGCTGAATCTTCATTCAGTAAAATATAAATCAATGCTTGATAACAGAACTATTGAAACGTTAGAGGCTTTAATGATTATTTAGAATAATTTGTTTGTTTTTTAGCTTTCAAAGAAAATTGAGTGTCAGTAACGACCATCCTGACAAAGAAAACATAAATGTCATACTGAGTGGACAAGATAACGTAGTGCCGTTCAGGGTCAAGGTCATTGTACTACCAGAAGGACAAGTCAAATTTTCATACAAAATACTGTAGCATTACCTTTTAAAATTAGTTAGCTATTTTATAACCACGAATGTAATTTGGTCTATTCTGCCTGGCTTTGGACTGCCACCAGGCAAGCCTGGTGACAGCCAAAAAATAAAGATAAATCTGGATAAAGACACTATATAATTTGTTTTTTGAATGAACTAAAAATAACAAAACTGACAGATAATTCGAATTGTCTAAGATTTTTTAGTTCATCGCTAATGTCAAATGATTGCGGCGACTTGTGGTCTATGACAATCGTTTAACGGTAAGGGTTTTTGATTATTTTGGAATAAAATTAGGTAAAACAATTTTTATTCTACCATTAAAATCAATAAATGATGTTCAATTTATTAAAATTGTGGTGCTTTTTAGTCAAAACCCTTGGCTTTGGCACTGAAATAAGAATTGTTTTTTATATGAACACAGTTTGGGGTTATATTTTTGTAGGGAAAAATATTATGAAAAGGTTTAGGGCAGTTCGGCCACAGAATAAAATATTTTTTCTTACTTTTTAGGGTTCCGTACCTAAAGGGTAACCAACGGGTCCCTATTACTTAGACTCTGCTGTCCGTCTGTCAACAGGCTGTATCTCAAGAACCGTGATAGTTAGGCAGTTTTCACAGATGATGTATTTCTGTTGCCGCTATAACAACAAATACTAAAAAACAGAATAAAATAAATATTTAAGGGGGCTCCCATACAACAGACATGTTTTTTTGCCGTTTTTATATATAATGGTACGGAACCCTTCGTGCGCGAGTCCGACTCGCACTTGGCCGGTTTTTGTATTTTGGTTTGGTTGCTATCTCGTCATACTAATATATTAAATAAACATACTATAAAATAAAACAGGACCGATTCAAAAATATCTTGCAGTTGCAGTTGACTTGACACTTGAATTGATTCGAAACTATGACGCGTTATTACAACAAAACTCGGACGAAGACAAATAATACGATAAGATATAGCGCTGTCTCTTTCAGACATCACATCTAGTAAAATAAGGAATCCCGTGTCAAGCTCTTCAACTCCATCTACTGTTGAGTAGTAGTAAACTTATGCCACCACCTGGGGTCGAGCAGCTGAAACTCGGTTTTCCTTCAATTGTTGCGTTTTGTTTACAAGTTGCATGGAGATAATTTTCGATTGAATTCTATGTTTTAAATTATAAAAATTAATTTTTGTGGTGGATTTAAAAAATGTAATCAAAAAGATTTATTATTTCTGTGTTTGACATAATTTTAAAGTAAGTAAATTATCAAATTTCATTTTATGTAGATAGTACACAATAAAACGCAATTTCATTTCGCATTTTTTAAACCATCGGTCATTTCTAAACCTTCGGTCACTTTTCGGTCTTCATTTTATGGACAGTTTTACACAATTCGAATTTTCACTACACGATCCTTGACAATGGTATAGATTTATCATCCATGACCAACCTTACACAATCGCACCTCTTTACATTACCAGAATACGGACGCCTCACAGAATAAGGTTGCGGGAAGCGCGCGGGGCGACTCGCTTGCAAGAATAAGACGGCTATAGTTTTTTTCAAATACAGACTGATCACAGTTATTTTACTTCTGACAGCTGTTCTATGTCCAATACTTATGAAACATTTTCGATCAGCCTAGAGGTAAAATAACTGTGAACGATCTGTACTTTATTTTGAAAAAAAAATTTTTCAAAATAAAATTTTTAACAAACTAAAAACATCTTTCATTGATTGTACATGAATGTTTCAAAACATACTACACTGATTGTACTCTGATACACTGTTGCAATAATAACATAATCTGACTCGACATTTAAACAATTATAAACACAAAACAAACTCGTAACATGAAACTGCCTACTGGCTGACGCAATTCTTATCTTGCTTTAATGAAAATAAATTTCAATGAAATAAAATTTCAACATTGTATAGTACCATAATGTAAAGACTATTTTATAATATAACATTATACAAGATTCTTTAAGAAAACAATACAAAAAAAATGAATATAAAACTGAAAAACTCTTTAACACTAACTTTGAAATAACTCTGAAAATTCTTAAAACTTTAAACTTTAACTCTGAAATTGAATACCAAATTAACAGATAACACTTGAATTTCGAAACAGTAAAATAACATAATAACGGTCTTATAATATCAAAAATAGTGCTATAATGGAAAATTTTCAATTTGTTCAACTACACAATTCATAACTGGACTTTACACAGTATATTAATGTGAAAAAAATGCTATCATAAAAAACTTTAAACAATTTATAGAGGGAAAAATACAAATACAAAACTGTTACATAACACAAAAAATACATTTCCTGACATCTATCCGAATCCTAAACATTTCTTAACTTTTTTGGGTAGCTAATCCAAAAGCTAGAAAAATATCTAGTCACCAATAGTATATCTTTACGTCATGTAAGAAAAAATTCTAGAAATTTTTACTTACATGCTTCATAGTTACACAAATTACAAACATAAATGACATTTTCATACACAATACACAAGAAATTCAATAAAATTCAAAAAATAAAAAATAAATTTCGCATTGCATCAAGGGTCTACATTTGCATTCTATTACGGAACCCTGTATATTCGTCTTTGCTTATTTGCTCTAATTCGATGTCATTCAGATAGCGTTTCCTGCTTAACCTGACTATATATCGACATTATAAATCACTTGAAAACAATAATAAAACACTAAAAAAAAAAATACAATCTACAAGAAAAGAAAGAAACAATATCTAAGTTTCGGAAATCTCTCTATGATCCCTTTAATGCGGAAAGAAAAAAATATAACTTGATAGTTTGCAAAAATACTCTTAATGTACTTTAATCATTAATCTACAAATCTAACTATTCTGATACGACGTGAGTTAGGTAGCGTTTTCTGCAAAACCCGACTGTATAATCGTCAAAATAAACCATTTTTGGAAACAATAACACAACATAATAAAACTAAAAAATCTGAAATAGGTACATAAAATACAAAGGTTCATAAAATATCTAAATAGTTGCTTCGTAACACGATATCACTGCATGGAATTGTACTGTATCCGGTCGTCACAAGAATTGTCACACGTTGTCAGCACTTTCGTATGTGTGTGTTCATATACACATCCTGGTTTCTCTGTAATGTATATCGGTGTCTTGTTTCTTTGCACACGTCGTATGTTGCTAATAAAAATTCGCTAAATACCTCCATGGCTCAGAAAGCTTCTCAAAATATTCCTCGATTTTCTTCTTTTGTAGCTACGTTCTTGAATTCTCTTACTTTTCTTGGTAACGGTGTCGAAGTCATCACTTGCAACACGTCCGCACCTTCATGTTCCGATTTTTTCTACGGTATGCTGTCCTCTAGGCTATGTTTGTTATCTGGGCTACTGCTGACCTCCGGGTTTCGTTTTTTCTCCGGGCTAATGCTGACTTCCTGCTGTTGTCCTTCGATAATATCTCTCCTCCGGGCTGTATCTTCCGGGTTGTCATCTTGCCGGCGTTTTTTTTAAATTTTTCTGCCTCTACCTCTTGGATACTCGCCGACCACAACGTAAGGCGTTGTAATTCCCGCCGAGCCACGACTCTACTCGACGGGGAGTTCTCTTCCCGCTGTCCTGTCTGTTCAGTTCACGAACATGATACCCCAACAGCCATAAAACGCACTGTCCAGAAATCGACGTTCGGGGTCACCACTTTGGCAGGTTGGGGTGTTAACTGAGTGAAACACAGGTTAGCGGTTAATAGTCCGATATATTCTAGTGGCTACAACCACGTAAGAAAACACGTCGTTACTACACAATGCCGGGAAGAGAACTGGCGAGGCTACGTGCCTTGCCACAAGTCGTGCGCAATTACTTATTGCTACAATCAGCAATTTCATGACTCCACACTACTAAAGATCATAATGTATAGGTTAGGTTAGGTTAGGTTAGGTTAGGTTAGGTTAGGTTCCCGTGGGAGATGCTGGTCTTCTATCGGGCGCGTCCCCAGGTGGCGGATAGGGGAATGCCTCCTAGATATAGGAGGTACCGGTTTATACGGCGCGGACCAAAACCAGCAGGGGGGGAGTTGCTCTCTGCATTCCTCTGTTCATCAGAGGAAGCAGAAGATGCGACTGAGTGCGACGAGCTTGGCCAGTATAACAGCTGGCAGGCACGGGCTTCGGCCACCGTCGGACAACCCGTAAGCCCACACATGTGGGAATGGGGGCCTTTCTGCAAGGCCGTGAGGAAGAAAACCTCTTTAAAACAATTACCCTAATCCCAAGGTTTCCCGTGCTGATGGGATGAATGTCTGGAAGGATTCCAGTCCCGAGCGGGAAGGGGAACCGTCCCCCTCTCAGAAAAGGCGATAGGATTATCGACAAAACCACCCATGGAGGCGAATTGTAAAAATAAGCTACCCCAGGAGGGTACCGGCTTAGCCGGAGAATCCCTCCCCGAGCATAGCTCGGGCTGCCCCTCGTATTCTGGGGGGGGCAACAACCGCCGAAATATTGCAGGAGACAGTGACAGTGGAGAGAGCGTTAAATCGTTCCTCTCTATTTCGTCACAAATGTCGACAGCTTCGGATACTACGCGAAAGCGGAAAAAGACTTCAACGGCAAGTCAACGCGGAGGAAAAAAGAAGGTTTTGTTAACCGATGAGACTAAGTTCCTTGTTCCCTGCGAAAGGGGGACCATTGAAACCCGTTCCATGCGGACCTTACCAAGACCGGAGGACCTCGCAAGTTCCATGCAGGACTTGCAGACTGCAGAGTTGGCCAATCGCGTCACCGAGCAGCTGGATGAGGTTGAAAAGGTAGCCATGACATCCGGCAACCTTAAAGGGGGATATGTTCGAAGTCTTCGAATTGCTGCTCGCACCTTGCGGGCGGCAACGTATGAACTGGAAAGAAGGAGGTAGGAGTCGAGGATGGTCTCCAGTTCCCCAGGCGTAGTAACAGTCTCCACCCTCGAGGCCGTCAGATTGCTCTCGTCCAGGCCTGAGCGGACAGAACGGCCGAAAGCTGACCAATCGGACTTCGCTGTGTTGTACACACGTGTTCTCTGGGGTTTGAGGGTTTCCAGTTCCCTCTCCAGGCACACGTGGTAGGTAATCGCGTTATGGTCCGAAGTGATCAGCTCCCGGTCGACTTTCCATCCGCCCATCCTGTCCAGGAGCTGGAGGCTACATGTGGTCACGTCTACTCGACTAGTGCACATGCGGCCTCCTCTAAAGACCTCAAAAGTGGGGGTGTTGCCTGTGTTCAGGATCTGGAGGTCCATTTCCTCAAGGAAGGATCGGAGGGCTGAGCCCCTGTGGTCTTCGGAGTCACTCCCCCACCAAGGGCTCCACGCGTTGACATCCCCAGCCAGGATGACATTCTCAGTCTGCAGCTTGGTGCAGACGTAACGGATTCTTTGGAGATATGGCTCCAAATCCTCGTCCCCCTCCAGGTATACGGACAGCACAGCCAATCTCAGCGAGCCTGCCTTCAGCAGTACCGCGGCAATGTTCTCGGTGACGAGCTGAGGGTCATGAATGACCTCCAGCTCCCCACCGAAGACCACGACCGCGGCCTTTACTGATTTCTGGCGAGCTGACGTCATTTGGATGACTCTTGTGCCCGGGTATTGTTTAAGTTCGCCCTTGGAGCCGACATACGGCTCTTGGACAAGGGCGACGGATACCCGGTTGGCATGTGCCGTGCACAAGAGCTCCTGTGTCGCCAGCTTGGCCCGCTGTAGATTGGCCTGGATGATTCGCAATTTGCTGTCCTTAGTTTTACCTGTGAGGGGAACGGTGCTGCCGTTAACTGCGGTGCCCTTAGCAGTATGCCACGCGAGACCTCGCTATCGAGTCCCACTTCTGTCTGATCTGACAGTCGCTACTAAAGGCGTTGTGTGCCAGATCAGACTTGTGGAGCTTTGCTCTCTGGCAGTTCACGCAGACGGGCAAATTTGCCTTATGCGGACAGTCCACATAGGTGTGAGGCTCACCACAGTGACTGCACGCGATGCCCTTCTCCTTGCACACTCTTTTGGAGTGGCCGTACCCTAGGCATCCCGTGCATTGCACCAGTGGTGAGTGGTCCTCGATCGACCTCCTCTGCAGACCTATGTGGACTGTGCCCGCCTCCGTGAACCTTTTCCAGAGACTCGGATGCAGCTCCACTATGAAGTGGCACTCATGCGGGTTTCTCGCTTTGCGGCGATACAAAACCCTAGGGCACTCCGCTGGTGGATCCACTCCTCCCAAAAGATGTTTATTTTGGGAGAGCAACGATTCCACCACGTCTTTGTCACTTTTGTCTGACAAGACGTTGCGGATGCAGACTAACGGCAGTTTGTTTAGAGCCGCTCTCGCCTCAAATCCGCTGCCACCTGCACCAAGAGTTTTGGAGATCTTCTCCGCATCCTCTTTCCTGCTGCAGCTGAGAACTACCCTCCTGTTTGCCGCTTTTCTGCAGCGATCTACCCTGATACCGGTAGTTTTCAGGTCCAGCGCCCTCTCCAACTGCTTCACCACCTCTTCCCCTGAGAGGGTAGAGTCAGTGGATGAGACAATCACAGAGTGCGCTGGTCTGTCGTGCCCCGGCTTTTTCAATGCCTGGGCGTAGGTGAGCGGCGCAGCACTGCAAGGTTCCCGGCTGAGGACGTCGCCTCGTAGGCCCGTGACGGCGTCTGTGACCGCGGAGAGGGCTAGCTCTATGTTGAGGTTCGGCGGCTCGGATTTATTCTCCTCTACCGCCTTACCCAAAGCCCTCACGTCAGAGCCCACTGCTTGCAAGTTCCCCAGCACGGGTTCCAGAAACTTCCGCATGCTGTCGTCGCTCACCCCCGCCACTGGCTGGGCCTGGCACAGCGGTCTGGATTGAAGGTCCTCGACCGCTGCCCTCATCTTTTCCAAGCCCACGCTAATTGCATCGAGCCGGGGATCTATGGTTACCGGTATCTCGGTAGACCTACACACTAGGCCTCTGGCTTCGGCCCTCGCCTCGGATTCCACCAGCTGACGTCTAAGCGAGTCAAGTTGACCCGAGACGGCGGCGACCCGGCCCGAAAGTTTCTCCAGCTCTGTAATAAGAGCTGGTTCGGGCTTTAATGCTGGTTCAGCCTGATCTGGTTGCTGTAACCTCGGGGCCGCCGCTTTTGTCAGCTGGTGGACGCACTCCCTGATCGACTCGATGGCTTTAAGCGGGCCGTCCATCTCCACTCCCAGCCACAACCTTATAGATTGTGATTCTGCAAGGGTAGCGGAGATGTCGGCCCTAGCCGCTCGGAGCTCGACAGCGTGAGAGCTATGTAGCTCGTTTAACGCCTTGGTATGGGAGCGCTCCACACGCACGAGTTCAATTGCGTTCCTGGAGCGCTCCCGCTCCAAGGCGTTTATCTGTCGAGCTCGTGAGTCGGACAGGGAGAGGACCGTCTCGTAGAGGTGCTCGAGGGAGTCGAGGGCCACGGCTTTACACTCCCGCTTCATATTTCCCGCCGCCTCCAACGCCTCCTTACCCTTCTGGAGCAGCTGGTTAGCCTGTTTGGTGGCCAAATCCATCGCTACTCCAGGGGTTTTCCTATCAAGGGGCGGGAGGAGGCTGGGACGTCCGTCGCGGGAGCCCACCGAGGATCCAAGGCACGATTCCTCGTCCGTATCCAACAGACGTTCTAAATCCTGCCCTGAGCCCACGGAGGGGACCGGGGATACGGCTGCCCGGGCGCTGGAGGGGACCTTCGCCTTTCCTTTAAGGACCTCTTCACGAAGGTCCACCTTTTTGGCCTGTGCCCGGGGAGCCGTAGCCCCTAAGCCGAGACTCTGCTTCGAGCTCGCAGATCCAGAGGCCCTGCCAGTGCTGGACATTTTGTATAAGGACAATAACAAGAAAACAATAAAATAGTTTAAGAATAAAAAAATAAAATAAAAATAAAAATAAAATAAAAATAAAAATAAAAATAAAAATAAAAATAAAAATAAAAATAAAAATAAAAATAAAAATAAAAATAAAAATAAAAATAAAAATAAAAATAAAAATAAAAATAAAAATAAAAATAAAAATAAAAATAAAAATAAAAATAAAAATAAAAATAAAAATAAAAATAAAAATAAAAATAAAAATAAAAATAAAAATAAAAATAAAAATAAAAATAAAAATAAAAATAAAAATAAAAATAAAAATAAAAATAAAAATAAAAATAAAAATAAAAATAAAAATAAAAATAAAAATAAAAATAAAAATAAAAATAAAAATAAAAATAAAAATAAAAATAAAAATAAAAATAAAAATAAAAATAAAAATAAAAATAAAAATAAAAATAAAAATAAAAATAAAAATAAAAATAAAAATAAAAATAAAAATAAAAATAAAAATAAAAATAAAAATAAAAATAAAAATAAAAAATAAAAATAAAAATAAAAATAAAAATAAAAAATAAAATAAAAATGAAATAAAATAAGAAATATAAATAACAATAAAAATTAATAAAATATAATAAAGATAAATATCAAAGATAAAAATAAATAAGATAGATAGTTATGTAACTTAAAATATTGCTTTTATTGTTATTGTCCTCCCTACCGGATCTGGATTTAAGTGAGGCGGCAGTCGTTTCAAATTAAAATAAGATTAAAAATATAATTTCAGAATATTTCAGAACCAAGTCAAAATAAAATGTAAGTAATTATCGTCAAATAAAATTGTATAGTTCTCATAAAACAATAAAGACAATCAAAAATCAATTAATGTGGCAAAAGCCTTAAAATATATAAAAAGTATCAAAAATGGGACGGACAAAATAATTGGTATCACATAAATATCACTGTTCTTATAACTAGAGGGCAAAAAATATCACAGAAAGAATATCACGAAATCAAATTAAATCAAATAAATTCCAATTAACGTTAAAATAAAATCAATTTATAATACAGGTGAATAAATAAGTTAGCTCAAAAGAGCCCAATTAAATTAATTAATAAAATTCAAAATAGGTCAAAAATGTAAAAAATTTTTCAAACTGTCTAAGACTAAGTGTATAATTTAAAAGTGGGACAGTGATAAATCAGATAAAAACACAGTCAAATTTTAAAACAGAGTTGAAAATCCGCCAACGGCAAAATCAACCGAAAAAACAAGCGTTTTTCCTTCAAGGCCAAAAGAACAAAGGAAACGAACTAAAAATTAATTTAGAATTTCTACAGGAGGAGTAGCAAATATCTTAAACCAAATTCTTGTAGGGTGCAATGAGCACTACCTACTGTAATTTTTCCCGAAAATTTTCCCCTCTCCAGGAAATTTTTGAAAAAATTTTGAAAAAAAAATTTTTGAGAGGGGGAGGTCAAAAATATGCCTCAAAGATAGCTTCTCTCCTGCAGATAACGAAAAAACGCTTGTTTTTTCAATCCGAGCCCTGGTTCCCGAGATATCGCAAAACGCGATTTTCGCGATTTTCGCTATTATCGATATTATCGATATTATCGAGGTTACCAAGGTTTTGCCGTTGGTGGTTTCTTCCCGCCCTCAGTAAAAAATTAATAACAATTAAAATAAAAATCACAAAAATTTAAAAAATATAGTTCTAGAATCGTCGTGAGACCGCTGTTCCTCCCGTAAAATAAAATTTGTGGGTCGTCGATCGTCCTCCCGAGATAATGTGTCGGGAAGACGGGAGTCGATTTGCCGCCAGCGATATATGGTCCGTAGTAGCCAGAATTTTCGGAAAAAAAGTGTGGTACCTCCTGAATCGTCGTCTAGCAGGCGTTGTCCGTCACGGGACACCTCAAGTTTGCCCGGGGGACTTCCGGTTCCGGAGATAGGGGCCCACGTGGTTTTTGTTTTTTTGCCCCTAAAATCCGTAAACCTGGTCCAAAAAGGGCAAACGAGGTGTCAGGAGATAGGGCCTGTCTAGACGACTCCAGCCGTGTCCAAATATCCCTGGGGCACTCGATCCAATTTCGAGCAAATCGACGAAAACACAAAATCACTTTGATTTTTTTCACTTTTGTTCCAGAAATTTCACCAATCTTCACTTTTTTGCACTTTTTTTATATATATCGGAAGAACTACGCTATCCAATCACGAGAATGGGTAAAACTGTACATTACGGGACGGAGCGTATGGGGGGGGGAGGGGTGGGGGGGAGGGGGGGAGAGGGGAAGGGCTACCCCCTGGTACCCTCCCCTTTTGTAGCAAACCCATGGTTTTCGAGATATTCATGGTTGAAGTTTGAGGTTATGTATGTGATAACACCTCGATGGAGGGGTGAGCGGGGGGGGATATTAATGAGAATTGCAGGTTTGTCATTAGGGGGGAGTGCAGAAACCCCCCTTCTTTTAACCTTGAACCTACCAGTGCAGAAGTCAATTTTTGAACCATTTGAACCTATCAATACTGAAGTCGCTTTTATATCACAAATTCACTTCTGCATCGGCTACGGCGCTGCGGGAAGTGCAGCCCCTTCGCCCTTGCGTAACAAAGCACAGGCACCCGTGCTCACCTCCGCAGCTTCGGCTTGTTGGTCGCCTTCGGCGACCAGCCTCAGCCGCTACGGCTCACACAGGTGCCTAAGCTTTATTACTGCGGGCGGGGGCTGCCCTCCCTTCGCGCCTTCGGCTTTTTATATACACTCTAGGGGTAGTAGCCACAAGACTGTATAGAGTCGGGGTGCTCTGATTCGGTTTTGAAACAGATTCAACCTATTTTAACTTTGAAGTGGGGGTATACTAACCTCCTTTTGAGCATCCGAAAAAGGCACAAGCGGCTCACTAGAGTCTATCACTTGCGCACTAGACGAAGGCACTGAAAAGGAAGCCGTGACAAGCGGCTCAACAGAGTCCAATACTTGCACTTCACTCAACTCTTTAGGCAAAGCAGCAGAACTCAAAGACTGGGGTTTCGGAGACGCCATGGTAGTCACACGTTTGTTAGTTAGACAGGAGTACGTAAAACGATCTCGACCGCAAAAGCAACAAACGACAACTAATTCAACGCGACACGTCGCTAAAACAAAATGGCGTCGTTTTGCGTTTCGTTTTAGCATAGCAGAAACACAATTTTTCTTTTTAAATGTCGTTAAATTAATAATCTTTATAATAATTTTCACGTTAATATACACAATTTTAAGTTTGCAATACAAACCAAAACCTATTGAATGTGAAGTAAAACATAATTACGGTAAAATTCGTCAGATGTGGTTGTATAGACTCAACCTTTGCATAACGAAACGCAATTGACATGTCAAAAGTGATGGTCGTGAGTCAAAACCAAAATTTTATTGTCAACTTTTAATAATTTATTTCTCAAAAACTACGCATTTGCTACAAAAAATAGTTCGGGGAAAGACTTCTTACATCATCTACTTTCTGTAAAAAAATTATGAAAGCCCAGATCAGCGTCCCGTAATGTACAGTTTATCCCGAGAATGCCTTTTATTTCGAATTCGGGGTCACTTTTCTATTTTTGCTTGTTTTTCGCGTGCGGAGCGGTTTAAAATTGCTGCGCTCGGGGCGAGAGTTGGCACGCGACTGGGTTAGGTTTTTTTTTTTTTTTTTTTTTTTTTTTTTTAATAAAACGCAAGTGCTATGGACATTGATCGCCATACCTTTTTTAGTCATGTTTAATTTGTTTAATTTGTTCTTTACTTCTCCTTTTCGCTCCTTATATAAAATATATTAGTTTTTAGGTGATATAAATTTTTTTTTGTGAATTAAGTTAATACAATTGAGATTAAATTGACCCTTACTTATAACTAGTTACAAATATAAATAAATCTATGATATTTTTTTTTTTTTTTTTTTTTTTTTTATTATTATTATTTTTTTTTTTTTTTTAGTTGATAATGTCATTATTATTATTATGATGATTATTTTTTTCATGTATGTATTTTTTTTTTTTTTTTTTTTTTTTTTTTATGAATATTAAATATTATACTACTACACGATACATATTTTATTTTAAAATAAGTTGTTACTACAATTATACAAAATTTTAATTAATATGGATATGAAAATTTTACAATTATGAAATTACAAATACTGCAAACAAACACCTTTATTGTGAGGAGGTGGGACGCACAACTTTACCCGGCTCAGACGACTGGGGTGCCGCCCGTGCCGCCACTCAGCATGGCGTCAGCCACTGACGTGTCTCGGTTCCTCCAGGCCATTTTTAAATTATACTCTTTGATCGTGCCGGTCTCAGCTGCCAGGGCGTTCATTATTAGCCGAACTATTGCATCGTTCTTTCGGCGAGCCGTGTAATACACACAGCTGCCGGTATGCCTTGACACCGCCACGACCGCGTGATGGATGCTGCTGTGCAACTGCTGGGTGACTTTCGCAGTTCTTATGATCACCACTCTCTCCCACGTAAGTCCTTGAGCCTCGTGGATTGTGTGGATACGCGACCCTTGTTGCTTACCATAACCCAGACCTTCTAGGAAGGCTTTTTCGGCCTGGGTGTGTACAAGGTAGAGCGTGTTATGCTCGTTTCTTGGAGGTCGCGTCTCTTCGTAGGATTCCAGAGTCAAGGACCGTGTTTGAGCCTTGGACGAGTATATGCCACTGTAGATCTCCCTTAGGGCATATGCTACGTCCATGGGGTTTTGGTGTGTGCACAGCAGTTGTTTTGTTATGCTACCAAAAAGACTGGGACTAAGGTACCTCATCGGGAAGAGGTTTTCTCTGTCAATGAAAGGGACCTGGTTTTGGTCACCCAGGAGCAAGATTTTGCTGGCGCCGACTATCCTGGTTGCTAACACGATGGCTCCAAAATGGCTCATGAGAGCCTCATCGACTATAAGCCGACGGAAGCTCTCGCCCTCGCGAATGCCTTTTACTAGCAATGAGGCCATCGTGCGCACCCTGAATTTTGCAGTTCTGCCAAGCTTGTCCTCCAGCTTTTGACGGAGGTCTCTTGCTCCTTCTAGGGTGGACGTTGTTACCAGGTCCGTTTCATTGTCAAAGTTGTTGACTACCCAGGTTGTTTTTCCACTACCTGGGACCCCGTTTACCCATTCCATTTCTGGTTAGGTTAGGTTAGGTTAGGTTAGGTTAGGTTAGGTTAGGTTAGGTTAGGTTAGGTTAGGTTAGGTTTTTTTTTTTTTTTTTTTTTTTTTTTAAATGAAAGGTTTTGCTATGGGATAAGATCTCCCATACCATTTTTTTGTTGCTGTTTGGTTTTTGTGTTTACTTTATTTTATTAATTATCGCTCCTTAAAACTATCAGATACATGCTTCTACCGTAAACAAAGACCCTTATAAATATACATACATAAAACTTAAGAACTACATATAAAGACATCTATATACTTTTTTGTATTTTTTTTTTTTCCATTTTTTTTTTTTTTTTTTTTTCCTATTTATTTAGTTATTATTATTATTATTATGATTTTTATTATTATTAATATGTATATATACACTTTTTTTTTAATATGTTTATATATTTTTTTTAAAACATGCTTAATATTAAGAGATAATTGAGAGGTTATATAACATTAAGCTCAGAAGTATTTTTGGTTGACGCTAAACCATCCGCTGCTCAGGCGCCCGTGTGTCACCTGCGCCGCTCTTTTGCATCGCGTCAGCAACAGCCATGTCACTGTTTCGCATAGCCATTTTTAAGTTATATTCACGGATTTTACCGGTCTCCGCTGACAGGGCGTTCAAGATGATGTGAACTATGGCGTCATTTTCGCGGCGAACTGTGTAGTACACACAGCTGCCGGTGTGTCTGGACACCGCCACGACCGCGTGATTGACGCTGCTGTGCAGCTGCAGGTTCTTTTTTGCAGTTCTTACGATAACCACTCTCTCCGACGTTAGTCCCTGAGCTTCATGGATTGTGTGGAGACGCGATCCTTGTTGCTTCCCGAACCCTAGACCTTTAAGGAGCTCCTTCTCGGCTTGGGTGTGGACAAGGTAGAGCGTGTTTGGCTCGTCTTTTGGGAGTCGCGTCTCTTCGTATGTTTCCAGTGTCAGGGACCGTGCTTGAGCCTTGGATGAGTATATGCCACTGTAGATCTCCCTTAGGGCATATGCTACATCCATGGGGTTTCGATGTGTGCACAGCAGTTGTTTCGTGATGTTTCTGTACGAGCTAGGAGTTTTGTACTTCATCGGGAAGAGGTTTTCTCTGTCGATGAAAGGTACTTGGTTCCGGTCACCCAGGAGAAGAGCCTTGCTGGCGCCGGTTATTCTTATCGCTAACACTATGGCTCCAAAATGGCTCATGAGAGCTTCATCGATTATCAATCGACCGCAGCTCTCGCCCTCGCCTAAGCCGTTAGCCAGTAGCGACGCCATTGTGCGCACCTTGAACTTTGCGGCTCTGCCAAGTTTAGGCTCCAGTTTTCCGCGGAGGTGTCTTGCTCCTTCCAGTGTGAGTGTCGTCACCAAGTCCCTTTCAGCGTCAAAGTTGTTTACTATGGAGGTTGTTTTGCCGCAGCCTGGTACCCCGTTTACCCAGTCCATTGTTAATGTTGACATTTGTGCAATAGCTTCGGTGGATTCAGAATCCCATCGCAATTTGCTTGCCATTTCCAGGATTCTTTCCTCCAGCATTATTCTCGTGCACTTAGCGACAATAACAATGGGATCGTTTGGTGGAGTGGTAAACACTGGTTTGCCTTTCCGGGTTGACTCGTCACTGTCAAGTTCCACAAAACCACCAGTACCATTGAACGCGACCATGTACTCTCCCGTCATGATTCCACCCAAAACTTGGGAGGTGGCGTTATTGTACACCGCCGCGTCGCACTCCTCGAGTTTAACATTAAGCAATCGCTCATTCCCCCGACGATAGGCTTGGAGGATTGACCGGCAGGTTTCTTGTTTTGAGACGATTGTGCCTTTGAGCATTGCCATGTACTCGAGAAGTGCGTTGGACAAGTGGTCCGATGGATCCACAGGTGTTACGAGTTCCGGAAGGTCGACCAGGCCCATGTTGGCCTTTGTTGGTGTTTTGCGGGTAGTTATTCCATCTTTTCCCGATGAAGGTGTGATTCTTGGAAAAGTGCCTGTGTGTGTGTGTTTGTGAATTTTGGATGCAATGTGTGTGAAACAACCGATTGCTGCCTTGGTCATGGACGCCAACACTCCCTCAGAATCCTCTGCACGACGCGTCGGCTGCCTCTCACCTGCTATTTTCTCTTGCAGCCTTTCCGAACCACTAAGCTCCGGGCTTACTATGGGGTGGCCCCAGCTGTCGATGGGGTTGGAAGTTCCATCGAGACGGTACGGTTTCAGGTGACTGAGGTTTTGGCCCCTGTCCTCGTAGACCACCATCTCGTGTTTACTTGAAGCTCTGACGATGCCCAAGTAATCTTCCGCTTCAGCTTTAATGTAAGCCACCACCATAGCATCCACACTGATTTTTTTAGGTGGTCCGTCAATGGCTGCTAGGCTGGAAAGCATCGAGCATGCCTGGGCGAATTCGGAGACTTCGTCGCCGGCTACGAATAGTGCTATTATTTTGTTGTTTGTTCGCACTATTCTGCAGCGGTGACCTGCTGCAGTGACTACTGCGAGTGCTTCGAATACCTTCCGCCTCATCGTTGCCTTGAAATTGCTCCCCTTCAGAAGGAGAGCTAGGCCAGGTGAGATTGTAACGGTGTTTTTTGCCATCGCGTTGCAAAAGCAGACTCCGAGTCTCTCGGTGCTGTCGTCCATGAACGTCGCTACCCCTTTGAGCCTTATGCCAGGGACACCTGCTTCACCGGAATTTAGAAGCTGGTACTCCGCTGGCATCGGGTAGTCTATCGGTTGTTGTGGTTGTTGTGTGAGTTGTGTTGGTTTTATGGGGGTTAAGTCAGGTGTTGAGTTCCTCTTGGCCGCGATTCGCATGGTGTTTTCTACGAATTCAAGGAAGAGCGTTATGTTGTCTTTATCTGCGATGATGTTCCGCAGTTCGGCTTTTTCCAGCTTGGTGTTCAGCCGGTATTCTAGTTCCATTCGGGCAATCGCGAAACGAGGGCAGTCCAGTAAGAGATGCCATATCGACTCACTAGTGTCAGGGTCGCATTCACAGCCGGGACTGCTTTTCAGCTGAAACCGGTGCAAATACTCCGCCATGCCCCCGTGTCCTGTCAAGGCTTGCACTTGTCTGTGTGTCAGTTTTGTTCTCCGGACGACACGGAATGCTTCGTTCACGTCCGGAAAGAACACTTTGGTGACGGATCCAGTGCTGGAAGAGCTGTACCTATCTTGCCACTTGCGTACAGTTTCCTCTCTGATCTTTTTCTTGACGTAGGATACGGGGACTTCACTGTAGTCTGGGTCATCAGTTGACTGCAAGGCCGCCTGTTTGGCCAGTTCATCCGCTCTTTCGTTTCCGACTGTGCCGACATGCGCCCTGAGCCAAAAGAGCCGCACCTGCCGACCTTGTGCTCTGATTTCCGCTACGCACTCTCTGATGTTCTTAGTAAGGGGGTGTGATGACTTGGGATTTCCTAGCAGTTCGAGTGACGATCTTGAGTCACTCAAGATGTTTATTCGGTCACTCGCGCTATTTTTGGCCAAGTCGATCGCCCTGTGGAGTGCATAGAGCTCTGACTGGAAAACAGTGCACGCCGGGTCCAGGCTGAAGGTGTGAAAACTGGTCTCCGCTCCTTCCTCCCAACACGTGAGGGCTGCTCCAACTTTGCCCTCAATTTTGCTGCCATCAGTGAAAACTTGTGGTCCAGCAATGTCGTGGGAGTCTAGAGTTTCGGAGTCCATGTTTTCTAGGAGCTCATACTCAGTTGTTATGAGTTGTGAAGGATGTGGCTGTTCAAGGTAGCCCACCCTTTGCTCCATGTTCCTTCCTGGTGGCAGGTAGTCTACATTGATGCCTTTTTTGGCCATGTACAGACTCGCGGCTTCCTGTATTCTTAGGTCCAGGGGCAGAAGGCCCGAAAGAACTAGTGCCGACGTGAGCGAGACCGTTCTGTACGCTTTGCAAATCTTTTGTGCAAATCCTCGTTGCAGTGCATCCAGACGATCTCTGATCATCTGGAGCTCCGTTGACCGGTGCCATGCACTTGCTGCGTACATTACGATCGGCTCGACAACCGCTACGTATATCGTCCTGATAATTTCACCGTTGAGGCCCCATGTCACCTTCGCTGCGCGCGCTAGATGTTTGTATATTTCCGCGGCTTTTTTGCAGATTGCGGTCACGTGCGCTTTGAAGGTGAGTTTTCGGTCGATGATGAGACCAAGGAGTTTTATCTCGTTGACGAGTTCGAGTCTACTCCCTGACATATAGAGATGTGGTTCTTCGTACTTCAGTTTTTTAGTAATCAACATCGCCTTGGTCTTGTGTGCGGCGAAGTTGAGCTTGTTCTGAGTACCCCACTCCACTATTGTCTCCAGTGTCGAGTTGACCCTTTCCTCCATGTCTGCAACCGATTGGCCGGTGAAAACCAGGACTACGTCATCCGCGAAAGCTTGCGAGTGTACTCCTTCCCCTTCCAGCTTGTGCAATAGCGGGTCGAGGATGATGTTCCAAAAAGCTGGCCCTCCGATAGATCCTTGGACACAACCTTTGGTTGTTTTCCTCTCGCTTGTTGCTCTGGAATAATTGACCACTATTTTTCGGTCTTCTAGGTAGGAGCACACCATTGCATAGATGTTCCGCGGACACTTCCTTGAGGCTAGCTGGTGTTTTAAAGCCGGCCACCATGCGTTGTCGAAGGCCCCCTCTATGTCCAGTGAGATCATTAGAACTATCTTTTTGTTTTCAAGTTCTGATCTAACATGCTTAAGCAGGTCACAGAGGGCGTCCTCGGTTCCGCGCTGGGGCGTAAACCCGTACTGGTTTTGGTTAAGGGTGGGCTGTATGTGCCATTGCAGCCTGTTTACCATGAGTTTCTCGACGATTTTTCCGATTACTGGCAGCAGTCCGATGGGTCTGTATGACTTTGGGTGTGTGTAGTCATCTTTCCCATGCTTTCCGAGGATAATTACGTGCGCCATTTTCCACTGGGTGGGGAAATGTGCCAGCTCTAAGCATTTATTTGCTATAGCCATAAACATTTCCTTCCCGGTTTTGATGGCCATCGTACATATGTCTGCCGTCAGCCCGTCCGATCCTGGTGCCTTCTTTGGATTCAAGTCATGTAATACTGAATCCAGTTCGGCTTCCGTGAAAGGTGGGTCATCTTTTGACAGACCGTCAGTATCCTCGGGTTTGGCGTTTGTCAGTTCTCGGAGATGTTTGTGGTAGGGTTGATCTGTCTGTGTAGAATCATCAGGGTAGAACGTATCGGCCAGGAGATCGGCCGATTGTTCAGGGCTCAGTGTCTCGCCCTTGGCGTTCCTGAGAAGCGGGTCTTCTCGCCTCTTAGATGTTCTCCTGATGACTCTATAGATCCCATCCCACATGCTCTCCTTTTCCTGCGTCGAGCAAAACTCTTTCCAGCTCTGGGTTTGGGCTTCGCTAGCCTTTTTCTCGTAGTTGAGTTTGGCTTCGAGGTACTCGTTTACGACGTGTTCCCGCCTGATGGGTGCAGCATTTCTGATCCTGCGCTTTCTGCGCGTGACCTCTTTTTTGAGGTCTGTCAGTTCTTTGGACCACCAGGGGGGTGCGGCTTTTCCTTTGTAGGCGCCTATTTTTGGAATTGCTTTGTCGCATGCTTCTTGAATGGCGTTCGTATATGCGACAAGCGTGGATTCCAGTTCCTTGATGTCCGAGATGGAGTTTACGTTTTCCAGGGAGATGTTTCTTTTGACTAGGCCGGATCTTAGTTGTGTTTGGAACTCTCGCCAGTTCGCCTTCTTGATGTTATACTTGCGAGTGGTGGTGGATTCTAGAGCCACCAGCTCTCTGTCCAGTCGCAAGGCGAAGGTGATGGCGTTGTGGTCAGACGTTGTGATGTCGCGGTCCACTTTCCAACTTTCGATCCTGCCCAGCAGGGATGTACTACACGCAGTAACGTCTACTATGCTGCTGTATAGTTTCCCTCCCCTGTAAGTCTCAAACGTGGGAGTGTCCCCTTTGTTGAGGATATGGAACTCCATTTCATCAAGGAATGCGCTGTAGGCCACTCCCCTAGGGTCGTCATGCTTGCTGCCCCACCAGAGGCTCCACGCGTTGACGTCCCCGCCTATTAGGATGTTGTTCGTTTTAACTTTTTTGCACGTTTCTTCAACGCGCTTCAGATTTTCTTTTATGTCTTCGTTCCCCTCAAAGTACACCGATAGCACAGCCAGCTTTAGGCTGCCCGCCACCAGTGTCACTGCTGCCTCGGTCTCGGTCACCAACTGCGGGTCGTGAATTACCCGCAGTCGGTCCCCGAAAACGATGACAGCTGCCTTTACTGGTTTTGTGCGATTCAGGGTGCACTGGATGATCTGAGTGCCGGGATAAGTGCTCATATTGCCGTTCCGCCCTACATAGGGTTCTTGTACTAGGGCAATAGAGACCCCGCTTCCCTTTGCAGCCCGGATCAATTCCTCCGTTGCTAGCTTTTTGCGCTGCAGGTTTGCCTGAACGATTAGCAGCCTGCTCGCGATAGTACTTTGGGGGGGTGAGGTGGGTGTCGTGTCGTTGCCCTTAGCAGTAGCTGACACGCGAGCGTGCTATAGCATCCATTTTTTGTCTTTCTGGACACTCTGGGTCGTACGCTGCGTGTGCTGTGGATGAATGGGAATGGGTTTGCTCGCAGTTTTTGCAGTGTGGAGGTCTGTCCTCCAATCTGCTGCGACATTTCACCCAGGAGTGAGTCCCTCCGCAGTACGCGCAGAGGTCCTCTTTCTCCCGGCAGAGACCTTTGGTATGCCCATAACCCAGGCATCTGGAGCACTGTATAAGGGGCGACTGGTCTTCGACTGGACTCCGCGAAAGACCGATGTAGACCTTTTCGGCCTTCATGAGCCTTCCGTACAGTACGGGCGAGACCTCGAAGACGGTGTGGCACTGAAGCGCGTTTCGAGCTTTTTTCCTGTATTTAACTCGGAGAAGATCGTCATTTTTGTTCAGGGCCGTGAACAGATGGTTGTTTTGGGCTCGGAAGTGTTGGACGATCTCTTCGTCGTTTTGGTAGGCGAGGACGTTTCTGACAATGACTAAGGGGTTATTTTTTCTAGCTTCCTCCACCTTAAGGGTGTTGTCTGCTCGCATTTGTGATCTGACTAGTTCCAGGTCTTCTTTGCTGCTGCAAGTCAAGACCACTTTCCTGTTTCTCGCCTTCCTTACCCTGTCCACTCTGGCGCCGGTCTTGCTCATGTCTAGCGCATTGATGATTGTCTTGATGACGTTATCCCCTGTCTTAGAGGTATCCGTCGATGAGACAATCACCGTGTGGTTCGGTTTCGGTGAAGGTGGAGTAGGCAGTGTGGCTGGCTTCTTTTCTGGCTTGCGCTTTCGCTGTACAACAGTCCATCCGTCAGCTTTAGAAAGCTCAGCCTCGAGGTTTGCCTGTGGTGGTGGCGTGCGTGGCGTGCGTGACTGTTGCTCGCGCATGGTCTTCAGCTCAGATGTGACAGCTTCGAGCCTTTCATTGAGCGGTTCGAAGTGCTCAGCGAGTTCCGAATGTGTGGGAGGTGTTTCGGTGGTGGAGAGGGCGTCTTGTAGCGTGGTTTTTATGTATATGTGTAATTGCGTGATTGTGTCCCTCACATCCCTGACCTCTTGCTCTAAGCGTTCGACCTGGGGCTGTGAGGTTTGAATGTGTGTTGCAGTGTTTTCATCCTTCGTCACCATTTCTGCATGTTTCTTATCTGCTTCCCTTCTCATGGAGTCCAGTTGCCTGGAGAGCTGCTCTATACTTGTGGAGATCTTTGTGCTGTCATCCTTAAGAGAGCTTTCCAGATGACCGGGCCCCATGGCTGTGAGTTGGTTTACGGAATAGGATAAGTCCTGCATCGCTTTAGTAATGGTGACGAGGTAATTTCCGTTATCTTTAATTTGTTGGTGGGGTTCCCGCGTTTCAAAAGTTAGCCAGTCCCTGATGGTTTTTGTCTCCTGCAAACTTTGGCCAATGTCCTCAATGGCCTTTTGTACGTTGACGGTGAGCTGCGTTGTTATTTCTCCTATTTGTTTTGAGTGGGCACGCTCCGCTCTGATAAGCTCCCGAGCGTGCTCGCTCCTTTCCTTCTCCAGATTGTACTTGTGTCTCGATCTGGAGTCGGAGAGGGACAACACCGTCTCATACAGCGTCTGCAGGCTTTCGACGGCCGTTTGTTTGTACTCACTCTTGAGGTTTTTGGCTGACTCTAACGCCTCCTTCCCCTTGAGGAACATTTCGTTGGCTAACTTATTAGCCGCGTCCATGTGGACCCCCCTTTGCAGGTTCCTGCTCGTGGTGTTGATTAGGCTGAGTCTTCTTTGTGGTGACGTGGAAGACTCCCTTTCTGAATCAATCGGCCGTGGCGGTGAAAAATCGGCTTTGGTACTTGCAGGATCCGTCAGAGTCGGCGATCCGCTTCGCTCCGAGGCAGTGGAGACCGGTGATCCGTCTGTCCGTTGTGCGTTTTTGGTTAGGACCTTGTCTCGAAGTGAGCGGGTTGGCCGTGC